>BSBM01000565.1:18692500-19110000 GCA_027924585.1 Larix kaempferi | reverse complement strand
TACTGAGAAAATAAATGCATACAGGGAATCGACTGAGATTTAAAACTGTTCAAAAAAAGAAAAAAAAATCACAAGATCGATCTGCGGTTCGAATGCTGAGTCAGAATGCTGGTATCAAGAATTGATCAAATGGGTACTTAGAGATCTGTGGTAAACATTCGGAGATCTGGTTTTAGAACAACACTAAAACCCCGAGATAGATACCACACGATACCCTGGTTTAGATTTAAACGAAGCTGCAGAAGAAATTAAAAAAAAACCGTCGTGGGATCCATACAGAGGTTGGAAATCTCGATTTACAATCCCATTTCTCGATTCAAGCTTGATTGCACTTGATTTGAAGATCTGGAAACGTTGGGTGGAAGGGATCGAGCCATAAGAAGATTTTAATACCATCGTATCGAACTCAATCGAAATGTCAATGTTGTAATTGGATCTGAGATCCATACTGTCAATAATTAAAAGATTGATTTATAGCTGAACCGAGCCATACAAGATTTGATATATATAATCGGATCAAACTCGATTGGAATGGAAATATTATAACTAGATCTGAGATTCACGTTCTCAACAATTTACTCTTCCTCCATGTGATAGATTATTTACTCTATACACGACATGTCGTTGTACCATACAATTCGGGCTTTGAAATTCACACCACTATAACATGAATTATGCAATTTAAACTTAAGCGTTTACACCCTAATTTAAAAAGATTTAACCATTCCAAGGCATAGGGATACGGATCCGTTAACTCAAGTTTCAGTGGGGAGTCATTATTTTTACACCATATCAATTCTTCATACTATAGTCACGCGAATTTAAAGTTTTTTTATTTTTATTTTTTATTCCACAATAGACATGATCGGCACACCGAGACAATACTTTACTATAATACTGGCTAATAAAACGGAATCGACAGTCATGGAAACACCACTCTGATTGATCATAATCTCAACAAAATATTAACTGCAGTGTTCATCAAACACGGCGTAAATTTACATAACCATCTGAGATAGATGGAGGGGTGACTGTGATTGACCATTTTTTTTTTAAACGAAAACAATTAGCCAACAAGGACACAGAATCTAGCGGCACAGAATTTATCAACAGTCAAAAGAAGGTAACTCGCGAGCAGATATTACGAAAATAAATGCATAACAAGGGAACTAGTCCTGATCTGCTAGATAAAAGAGGAAATCGGCGCAGCAATAAATATTGAGACAGTATAATTCTGAAACTTACTGCAAGATCAATCAACAAAATCCATAGGATTGAGTTAAAGGTAAGGAGGACTCCTTAAACGGGAGATGGGTTTCCTCTTCCCGACTCACCAGTAGGGCACCAATGCCATTCGGCACAACCATGCATCTTACATGGAAGAATTCCGGGGTTAGGTCATGTGACAAAAAACTATTTGAAAACAAAAAGTCAATATTCAGAATTAAATAATTTACAGAGCATAAGCTTTTCCAATATCGCTGTAAATTCCAGATCTAATAAATTACACAGTTTGAAATCCAGCAAAACGAGTGGAACGGATCCTTCGTTTATCATACCAACTGGAAATATAAACACAGATCATAATCAGACCAGCAAGGGAACAATCGAAACATGGAGCGGATCCTTCGTTTTCTCACAACAAGCAGAAATATTTACACAGACCATAACTAATCCGCAAAGGAACAATGGAAACACACTTGCAATCAGACTGGTAGAGCTACCATTCATCAAAAATCAAAATATGCAGAGATACACGATCTCCATTCGGCATACCTCCCATAGACAGAGATCTACCTATTTCAATTCAGTACTCATCAATTTAGTAACTATCTATTGTTTTCCATTCAGCCTAAAGAAAATAACCAGATCTACCATTCTCCATTTGACATAAATTAATACCCATATTTACCAAGATGAAGTCGTGATACCCGACAGAGAAGATTATCTACTCAAGAATTACGATCTGAAATATTAATGTTTTAATCGGCAGAGATTGATGTGAGTATGCAGGAGTCTTATGATCGGATTGAGTTATTACTTCTATCGAAGGTAGGAGTCACAGAGCACAGCGCATCAACCAAACAATAATAAAAAGATCAAACAAAAGAAAGGGTTCCACGAAGAGGACGGTCGGGTGGTCATAACACATTGTGAATACCTATGATCGGGTTGTAACAGATTTCAGTAAATATGATTTGGCTCCCCAAATCGATCAAGAAGGAGAAGTTCATATGGGAATCGTGCTGTGATTTAGTACTCCAGGTCAAATTATATAAGAGATTATTGATTCGTTTGAAAACGTCCGGGTCATGTTCAGATTTCACCCAAATACATATAGGCAAAGTATCGATCTTTTTGACAATACTTGAATTATGCAATGATTTATACAGGGATCTTATCAGACTACAGTATCAGGGTTCGAAAGGAACAGAGGCAAGGGACAGAGGCAGGCGGATCGCAATTCTTATTGTTCTTAAAATATAAATTTTATTCACAATTTGAACCATAACAACATCGCAGTGTCCATATATTCACAATCGACAGAGGGCAGATTGAAAGTTATTTTTCTAATAAAATGTAAACTCCTTCAGAATGTAAACAAAACTATATAATTGCAATTAGTAAATAAATGAATGTAACCTGTTCAGATGGTTGATCCAGCTGCTACCAGATATTCCATGATCGAGCCGTTTCCATTGGTCACCCTCAAGGCTCGACCGGCTCTGATACCAAATGTAGTACCCCTCCTTTAGGGTCTCCTTGAACTGAACCTGAAACTTTAACAACTTCATACAAACAAATTAGCCATCATAGTTATTGGAAAAATAAAATAAAAAGAGTGAATAACTTAACAAAAATAAGCAAAACCTTAACCTGTCAACCCGATCCGGCTGGTCCATTATCGCCTTCGTCTTCTGTAGGATCCCTCCAGCAAATCTCGTTTAACCATAGGCGAAGCAACCATTAGCTTCACCACCCAACCATAGGCTCATGCTTTCAGTCGCATGGCCTCCCCCGAGCTTTGGGTCGTAGAGCTCACACAAGTATTTCAGAAATTCAGCTTGGGCTTCCCTTCCCACCAGGATTTCTAAGCCAAACCCTTAGATAGCAGCAAGTCTTTGAGGCATTCGAAAATTACGACAATCGTCCAAATTATGGGCCCTTTACCCATTCCCCAAGCCTTCCTTATAAAGGAAAATCTCATGCGACACATCTCGCTTCATGCATAATTACATATTTTTAATTAATTATTTAATTAAAACACTCACCCATCCAAGTGTCAGTTTCTCTGGGAAGTGCACCAACACCCCTAAGTTTGCTCTAGTTTGTCCCCCAGATATTTTAATTAACTCCTAGCTTTTAGTTGACTAGGTGTCTAATCTTAGGATTCTATTTTGCTCCTAAATAATGATTTCTATTATTTTAAATGCTCAACAGAAATAACTATTCATGTGCAAATGCCTAAATTATTTTTATGCATTTGCTAAGTAATAATCTAGAGTTATTCTCATAAGTTTTTATGCAGTTAAATTTAACAATCAAACTCACTAGGATCAGGGTGCCGCGCCGTTGGGCTCCTAGTTCCTTAATTTTAATTCCCTGACATGGCACCACTCCGTCGGGTCCAGTCATCCATGGTTTCCATTCCTTGGCATGGTACCGCATCGTTGGGTCCTTGCGTCCATTGTTTCCGTTCTCGATAGGGTACCGCATCGTCGGGCCCTTCTGCCACCATCTTTCCGTTTTGACTTGCGGGAACTCTTGTAGGGATTTTAGGAATCGTTACCATCCATCCTCCGTATACATGCTATCTAAGGACTAATGGCGCTGAGGAGTAAGTTCGTTCTCACTGCGCGCCCCTCAACTCGTACGTGACCAGCTCCGTCGTGGCCCACCTCGTACGCTCTCACGCATTCCTCTTGAGCAAGCGGATCAGTGCTTATCTGCTCATGCGTGGTATTCTTGTCGGAAGTCGACATCGTCGTCGCTCCCCCTGTGTGTGATTTACTCATACTCTACGACCCTTCATATTCCTTTGTGTGTCCGTTGGTGAACCATTTCACCTGTCGCTACACACATTTCTCACAAACGTAAATTAGTAGCACTGTCCTCAATAATCACAATTTGGTTTATAAATCTGTTGCTTCATTAAGCATCTATAATTTACTTAATCATTACTCTTTCGTCTAATCACATAATCAATTGCACAGCTAGTCATTAAGCATCATTCATATGTACAGTTTTCATATCAAAGTTAATCGTTAAACAACATGAAATTGTCCATTCACAATAACTACCCAAATGCACATATATCAATCAATCGTAATCATAAATATACTCAAAATAAAATCATAGGGTTATTTTATTAATGTTTCAAATAGTCAGGTGACTCAGCAGGTGCCCTCAATGTCTATAGTAGTCTATAAAATAAAAGGCGTGAATAACTTAACAAAATAAGCAAAACCTTAACCTGTCAACCCAATCTGGCTGGTCCATTGTCGCCTTCGTCTTCCGTAGGATCCCTCCAGCAAATCTCGTTTAACCATAGGCGAAGAAACCGTTAGCTTTGCCACCCAACCATAGGCTCATGCTTTCAGTCGCATGGCCTCCCCCGAGCTTTGGGTCGTAGAGCTCACACAAGTATTTCAGAAATTCAGCTTGGGCTTCCCTTCCCACCAGGATTTCTAAGCCAAACCCTTAGATAGCAGCAAGTCTTTGAGGCATTCGAAAATTACGACAATCGTCCAAATTATGGGCCCTTTACCCATTCCCCAAGCCTTCCTTATAAAGGAAAATCTCATGCGACACATGTCGCTTCATGCATAATTACATATTTTTAATTAATTATTTAATTAAAACACTCACCCATCCAAGTGTCAGTTTCTCTAGGAAGTGCACCAACACCCCTAAGTTTGCTCTAGTTTGTCCCCCAGATATTTTAATTAACTCCTAGCTTTTAGTTGACTAGGTGTCTAATCTTAGGATTCTATTTTGCTCCTAAATAATGATTTCTATTATTTTAAATGCTCAACAGAAATAACTATTCATGTGCAAATGCCTAAATTATTTTTATGCATTTGCTAAGTAATAATCTAGAGTTATTCTCATAAGTTTTTATGCAGTTAAATTTAACAATCAAACTCACTAGGATCAGGGTGCCGCGCCGTTGGGCTCCTAGTTCCTTAATTTTAATTCCCTGACATGGAACCACTCCCTCGGGTCCAGTCATCCATGGTTTCCATTCCTTGGCATGGTACCGCATCATTGGGTCCTTGCGTCCATTATTTCCGTCCTCGACAGGGTACCACATCGTCGGGCCCTTCTGCCACCATCTTTCCGTTTTGACTTGCGGGAACTCTTGTAGGGATTTTAGGAATCGTTACCATCCATCCTCCGTCTACATGCTATCTAGGGACTAATGGCGCTGAGGAGTGAGTTCGTTCTCACTGCGCGCCCCTCAACTCGTACGTGACCAGCTCCGTCGTGGCCCACCTCGTACGCTCTCACGCATTCCTCTTGAGCAAGCGAATCAGTGCTTATCTGCTCATGCGTGGTATTCTTGTCGGAAGTCGACATCGTCGTCGCTCCCCCTGTGTGTGATTTACTCGTACTCTACGACCCTTCATATTCCTTTGTGTGTCCGTTGGTGAACCGTTTCACCTGTCGCTACACACATTTCTCAAAAACGTAAATTAGTAGCACTGTCCTCAATAATCACAATTTGGTTTATAAATCTGTTGCTTCATTAAGCATCTATAATTTAATTAATCATTACTCTTTCGTCTAATCACATAATCAATTGCACATCTAGTCATTAAGCATCATTCATATGTATAGTTTTCATATCAAAGTTAATTGTTAAACAACATGAAATTGTCCATTCACAATAACTACCCAAATGCACATATATCAATCAATCGTAATCATAAATATACTCAAAATAAAATCATAGGGTTATTTTATTAATGTTTCAAATAGTCAGGTGACTCAGCAGGTGCCCTCAATTTCTATAGTAGTCTAGGGGCACTACATACACACCTACTTATTTAGAACTTTGTCCTGAAGTTCAGAATAAAAAAATGGAAAGCTATGACGCATCTCAGTTGTGTCCTCCCAAGTTGCAGAGCTAGGACTGTAATTGTCCTACTGCACTTTGACTTGATCAATCCAGGCTAATCATTAAGCAAGAACTAACCAATCAATTATACCACTCCACACATATAATTTAATTCTTTAATTCATTTATCAACTATAGTCATGCACATCATCAGGTGATTCTCCCTTATTAAGACACATCCTAATTCGAAGGGCCACTTTATTGAAGTCTGTTCCGCCGGGTCACTCGACAGGTGCCCTTAAAGTCCACAATCATTTTAGTGGCATTACATATACCATGTTTAATAGATAGGGATTTACTGAGTTTTATAGCTCGAATGGTCTTCTATGGGCTTCGTGTATAAGCATGTAGAATTGATCAAAATTGATTTTCCTAGACAAAAACTTTATTTTTTATAAAGATAAAGTGACTTTTGATTTATGATGAGATAAAATGATTTAAGTTGTGATAAACTGCAAAAATATCACAACCATTGATCTTCAGATTCTAAGATTTATTCTTGGCCATTTATTTTGGAAGATGAAGAGTTAGAATCATTTCTCATTTATAAAGAAGCCAAAAGGAGTTCTAGGAGATTATTATACATAGATGAAGAGAGTGAGAGAGAGAGAGAGGGAAGATGCACAAATTCCAATGAAGGACAGCGGGCATGAATTCGAAGGAGGGTAGCTCAATTAATGCTCAAATGTAGAACTAATATTTTGCATGCATAAATTGAGGGTTGTACTGCTAGAACAATGGAACATAAATAAAGGTCTTTATAATAGTAATCCACCACAAAATTTAAGGTCTGTACAATAGGCACAAATTTGGAGGAATCTTGTTGAGGAATGATTTTTGAGGAAGTCTATTGAGATTGTTTTACTGGATACAATTCAAATAGACTTGTACAAAGATAGTACAATATGTAGATCCTTTATTATGTAGTTTTCTAAGTGTTAAACGATTTTCTAGGTGCATTTATTCATCTATTAATTTTTGTAAATTTTGTTGAGAATTCTCTTTGGGATTAAATAAAAATATCTCTCTCTCTTGAACTATTTTTCCGGGTAATTTACCCAAAAATATCAATGTTAAATTTTGTGGTTTGTTGTTGGTTAAATCTATTTTAGTTTACAAATTTTATATTAGAAGGAATTTAATTTTCAATGCATTAGTTTGAGGAATGAATTTGTTTGTTAGTGGTGTTGGGATTGAGTGAAACTTTACATGGCAATAGAGCTATGAACATAGAAAACGAGAAGCTAACATAAGAGGGAAGAAAGGGTATTGCTAATTTAATTCGCCTATAAATTTGGACTTGTGTTATTTGTTCATCAATGAAGTGTGTCTTTAAATTTTGGATTTCTGTTTGAGAAGAGGTTGGAGGGTGCATCAAATTTCATTCCATGGAAGGAGAGGATTACCTTGTTGTTGGAGGAATGTGAGTTATGGGATAAAGTTGAGAAAATTATCTCCATTTATATTGATCCTCATCGAGTGGTTGAATATAACAAGAAGAATGTGAAAGAAAATATGATCATTCTAGATGCAGTGAAAGACCACATTATGCCTTATGTGACTAGTAAAAAGAAAGCCTTTGATATGTGGACAACTTTGACAAATCTATACCAAAGCAATAAACAAAACCAAAATATGGTTTTGAGGGAAAAATTGAGAAATACTAAGATGACTAAGACTAACAATGTCACATCATACCTTACCAATATATCATACATACACGAAGAGTTGGGTTTTGGTGGAGAGAAGGTGGATGAAGTAGAGTTGGTTAGAACTGCTTTGAATGGTTTCTCAAAACCATGGTAGGAATTTCTTTGTGCAGGGAGAATAGGATTATATGGTCTAGAATTTGGGAAGATTTCAGACAGGAGGATCTATTAATTGGCTCTAGACACACATGTCAATAGCTTGTGGGTGATGAGGATAATGTTTCTCTCATAGGGAAGAGAAAGGAAAAGGACCAAGAAAGGCCCTAATGGTGGCTCTAGCTTGAAAGGTCAATAGAACGAGGAAATGAGAAATGCTAAATTATTTTCTTGCCATGATTTTGGGCTCTATGCAAGCTAATGTTTAAAAAAGAAGAGCAAGAACAAGTCACAAGTAGCTGCATCAACAAAGGTAGATGATTTTTCTTCGAGGTTTGAGAATGAGTTATCATTGGTGACTTGTATTGCTTGATATTCAAACTACTTGAGTGTTTGGTATATAGACATTGGTGCCTCCAGTCACATTGCAAGGGTTGTCAACACTTCACATAGTTATTGGAGGGCATCTTCGATGTTGATATTGAGGTGGGTGATGATTCCAAGGTCAAAGTTATTATCCCTCGAACAATGTGATTTTAGAGGGATTTACATTAGTATTTGGTGGCGAGGGAGGTCTTATGTGTTTCAAGGTTGACCAATAACCTTATTTCAGTGTCATCTATCAAGGATCAAGGATTTTCATATATTTTATGATATGGACAGGTGCTTTTTCACCCGAAACGTTTTGATTCAAGTATAACAAAAGTGATTGAAATAAAGTGTGGCAAGATTTATAGGATTATGTTTAAGAAAGAATGGGCATTGATACAAAGGGGCGTGAATTTGGAAAATACTCCAAGACAACTTTTCCTATTAGTGACAACAAGAGAGGAGAGATATTGGATTTCATAGCATTTGATATTTGTGGTCCTCGATGTGAGTGGTGTCCTTTTGGGATAGTATTACTATGTCACTTTCATTAATGATTTATTTAGGAATACCCGGATCTACTTCTTGAAAAAAATTGGGGTCTCCGGTACATTTCAAGAGTTCATATGTCTTGCGGACAATCCAATGGGGGAAAAGATCATGGTGTTGAGATGAAAAAAAAACTAGGGTGAGTATAACTCAAGTGATTTCAATTACTTTTGTTTATCAACGTTCAAGAGAGAGTTGAGTATTCCTTAAAACCCTGAGAAGAATGGGGTTGCAGAATGGAACTAGGCAATGGTTTGGGATGCAAAAGCCATGTTGCATGACTAGGGTCTACAATTTTTCTTTAGGTGGAGGCATGCAAAATTTCAATATATGTGCAAAACATGACCTGACATTGAGTGTTGGGGAGTAAGACTCTCAAGGAGGACTCAAAGGAATCATGAGGTGTGGCACTTTCGCATATTTAGGTTCTTTACATACTCACATGACCCTTGTGATAAGTGGATAAAGTTAGAGCCCATTGCAGAGAATGGGATGTTTATTGGATATAGTGAGACTTCGAAGGCCTTTCATATTTACATTCTTGGACTAAGGAAAATAGTGGGTAGGTAAGACATGATCTTCGAGGAGGATATGTCACTGAGGAGGCCACTAGAGTAATTTTTGTAGTGGGTCAGGAGTAGTAGGTTCCTATAGATACAACTTCATAGGCCCCATAAATTTGACTGGTACCATAGGTTATAGTGCCGTAGATCACACATTCACAAGCTCCAAGAGTTATAGGTTCATGGATTCCAGGTACACCACTCACATATTCTCACACATCTGGAACATAGTCTTAAGATGAAAGGGATGGGTAAGAGACACTTGCACCACTCGAGGCTACTTCAGGAAAGAGGAAGCTTAGATGGATTCAATAGACTTTGAAGGATGCAATATATCATGTGGAGAGTCTAAAGAGGATTGTCAAGGACCACATGCCACCAAATAAATTCTGTAACTATGTCGCTTTCATGTGAGGAGGAGCATTCAACATTTGAGGAGGAAATTGACCACCTGGTATGGATAGATGCCATGATGGAAGAGTGTGATTCCATCATGAAGAACAATGTTTGGTAGGTTTTTTTGATATCTTAGGAGAATTGAGTGGTGACTTCCAAGTGGCTCTACAAAATCATGCATGTTGCATATGGAAACATTGAGAAGTACAAAGCTTGGTTTGTGGCTCCAAGGTTATCAAGGATAGAGGGAGTAGATTATGAGGATTACTTTGTACAAGTACAAAAGTACACTTTCCATTATGTGAGAGATTGTTTGAAGTTTTCATTAGATGCATACGATAGTACAAATTTCAAGTAATCATTTCAATTGCTCGATCTTGTAACATACATGTATATATATAGAGAGAGAGAGATGAACAATATGATAGTATTGATCTTTACCATGTTGACTTCATGTAGCTACTAGTCCCTTAATTTTTTATGTTAGTTATTTAATGTTGATTGATTGACTATTAAGGTTTCGATATCCTACAACTCGATCCAATCTTGGACTAGACCATCTAATAAAAGAAAACCCTTATTATATTTTCTTTAATTTGATGGCTATATAAGGTCTCTTGACCCTTGAATACTTTAATTGCATCCCGAAAACAGTTCCTTAGCACTTTGCCCCTCACTATTATGTTTAACCTTCAATTAATAGAATTATATTCCCAAGGATAGAATACCCATGTAGGTATCAATGTTGACCTTTATAGTTCGTAATATTGTTTATAATACTGCTACATGTTGGTTGTTCATGGTCTTCTTGGCCAATCTATCCTACTCACAAATTATATTACATGATTAGTCACTCGAGGCATGTGATATCTGGTAAAAGTTTCTCATGCATAGATATATTTTTACAATTTCATTTATACTACAAGATTCCCTTGAATTGGTTGATATATTAGTTTCAGGTTAATAATATCTATGGATAAAAATTCTCTTAAACATATTAGATGTGTAGCATATATAAATACAATGTGTAGTATATATAAATTAAACCCTATCATAATAAGAGAAGATAACTTAGAATGATATACTTTTACTTATGTTAAAATACTACAACCATCTATCACTTTCATCAACATTCAATTAAATGAAATGCTATGCTTCTCGTCCAAGAGAATTTAATAATGATATCGATATTTATTTAGTAACAATATCTACTAACAATAAATCTCCAATCTAATTTAAACAGTCATAGCAAACAAGACTTCGATATTCAGTAAATATAATTTGAATTTACACCATAAGACATAGGCATCAATGCTTATTTTTCCTTTGGCCATGCAACTCTATTGGGAAAACGAGTAGCCACCCAACAGAAGGTGTAGATAACACATAAAATATGTGTTTTTAGTCACCCTTGAGCAAGTTCTTCGTATTTCCAAGGACTAAACTATTTTCTTTATTCTTTTAATAGTTATTTTTCTCGTATTTACTTGTATTTTTTTTCATCCTATAAATTAAACTTGGGCCAAGTTTCCACCTTACACTACGAAAACCCATGGAATATTGATCTCTCTTAACGAGTTTTCCAAATTTTGTTTTACCTTGGTTAACTCATACAATTTTCAGAACGCTCTGCATATTCACATTACCAACAATGCTCCTTACACAACAATAGTACTTACAATACTTATTCCCCAACATAATATTGGTAATATTCCTACCTCAATATGTTTAAACAATATGTTTTTAATGCTCTAAATCATTCTATGGCAATAGATATTTTGTGAACCAAAACTAAACTTGGACCCTCTGTATTTGTGGTACACATATTGAATACCTAACACATTCTACTATTCCTTATTTTCTTAGAGTTTTGTTTTTTCTTCTTCCTTCTTTTTAGAGTTTTGTTTTCTTCTTCTTAAAGTTCAAATCACCCACATTTTTCTATTTTTGAGTCTTTTGTATATGATGTAGTCTAAATTTACTATGTATTTAGAATTGTGACAACTATCAATTTAGTTACATTTTCTAGAGGATGTCTTTTCACTTTCCTAGAATTGTTGCTAGATTCTTATTTTTATATTATGATTATTATAGAATCATTTAACCCTCTCTTTTTTTTTTTTTTTTTCGCACAAAGGCTAACAAATGTAACCTTTAATTCACATGGCATATGTCTAAGTACATAATAAATTTTAAGGGAGACTATTATCTATCCACAATAGCAAATAGACAACTTAATAGCTATAAGGGACACAACATTTTGGGATATTACCAATTGTTGCAACAAAAACTTATAAGGAGAGGGGGAGGGGGGTGGGTAATCAACATAAGATAATATTTTACTTATTTAAATTCAATTAACACAATAAAACAGTCACATATAAGATCTATCAATTATAGAACATAGAACACTAGATTTACTAGGAAACCCTTCTACGATAAAACTATTGTTTATAAATCTTAGTAGACATCAAATTACTATTAGAAATATTTGTAGGCCCTAAACTAGTGGAGAAACCAATCCTTGAAGATACAAACCCTTGTAGGAACTAACCTACTCTTATTGATATTCACAAGCACCAACCTACTAGAGACACCAATCTCCACCCTAAATGACCAACTTACCAATATACATCAAACTCTTCATTTGAACAAAACAACCCATAGTTACAATTTTAGTTTTAATGAATATCATTTCTTCAATTAATCATTAGTATTTCCCTCACCATGCTATTGTCACCTTCTTCATTTCATATTTCTTCTTAGCCATTCTTATTAATGTAAGACAACAGTGATTTTCTTCTCACACTTCCCTTGAATTATTTTTGAATTTATCTCTATTAGAGGCCCTTGATAAAGAGTTGTGTTTATCTAAAAAGACAAGTTTACCATTAAGTAAATAATTATTTTGTTTTTATTCTTGAAAAAATTATATTTATTAGAGGCCCTTGATAAAGAGTTGTGTCTATCTAAAAAGACAAGTTTACCTTTAAATAAATATATATATATATATTTTTTATTCTTGAAAATCCACCTTGTAGAAAATCAGAATTTAGGAGTGCATCCATGGTTTTGGAAATCTATGGTATATAATTTATCTAACATAAAAGTGGAATTTACGAATGAGTCATGGTTTAGAAACCTATACTATTTTCCCATAATATTACATGTAGGAAGAATAATTATGCATGAGCATAACATAATGAACATCATCACATGCCATGAACATGTGCATTAACTCTTTTTATAGTACATTTATTAAAATAATAATTATAATTATAGGTTGATTCAATCCAACACTTTATTTTTTTTCGACATCAATGACAATATTATGAAAATACATGCTTATAGTGATTCTCATTAAATGCATTTTTCCAACCCTTATTCTAGAATAAGCTAGCTACCAACTACCTATCCAAACGAATTTTTACAATGTCAATCTTGGGACTCACACAAAGCTAACAACTCTACCTACCTGAAGTGTTTACTGCATTTCTATATAATCGTTGTGAAAGATTGACAAGTTTGTTCGGATCGAGCGCCCAATCTCTCATCTCCTACATATTCCCTTTGTATTTTATGTACATTCTTCAATCATGTGCACTCTATGGAAACCACTTTATACATTTTTCACCTCATAAATTCAACTTCACCCAAGTTTCCACCTTGCACTGAGAAAACCCATGGAATATTTGTCTCTCTTAAGGAGTTTTCCAAGTTTTGTTTTACCTTGATTAACTCATACAACTTTCACAGTACTCTTTCCATATTCACATTACCAATAGTGGTCCTTACACAACAATAGTACTTACAATACTTCTTCCCCAACATAATATTGGTATTATTCCTACCTCAATATGTTTAATGCTCTAAATCATTCTATGGAAATAGATATTTTGTGAACCAAAACTAAACTTGGGCCCTCTTTATTGTGGTACACATATTGAATACATAGCACATTCTACTATTCTTCATTTTCTTGGAGTTTTGTTTTCTCTTCTTCCTCCTCCTTAGAGTTTTGTTTTCTTCTTCTTAAAGTTCAAATCACCCACATTTTTCTATTTCTTAGTATTTTGTATATGAGGTAGTTAAATTTAGTATGCATTTAGAATTGTGACAACTATTAGATTATTCCAACTATCAATTTAGTTACATTTTCTAGAGGGTGTCTTTTCACTTTCTGAGAATTGTTGCTAGATTCTTATTTTTATATCATGATTATTATAGAATCATTTAACCACTTCTTTTCTACGTTTTTCGCAAAAAGACTAACAAAATGCAACCTTTAATTTGGATGACATATGTCTAAGTACATAATAAATTTTCAGGGAGATATTATCTATACAAAATAACAAAGAAACAACTTAATAGCTCTAAGGGACACAACATTTTGAGATATTACCAATTCTTGCAACAAACACTTATAAGGAGAGGGGAGGGGGGTGGTGAATCGACATAAGATAATATTTTACTTATTTAAATTCAATTAATAGAATAAAACAATCACATATAAGATCTATCAATTATAGAACATAGAACACTAGATTTACTTAGAAACGCCTGTGCCTAAAACAATTGTTTATAACTTTTAGTAGGCATCAAATTACTATTAGAAATATTTGTAGGCCACAACCTAGTGGAGAAACGAATTTTTGAAGATACAAATCCTTGTAGGAACCAACCTACTCTTATTGATATTCACAAGCACCAACCTACTAGAGACACCAATCTCCACCCCCAACAAGCAACTTAGCAATAGACATCAAACTCTTAGTTTGAACACAACAACCCATAGTTACAATTTTAGCTTTAATGAATATGGCTTTTTCAAATAATCATTAGTATTTCCCTTACCATTCTATTGTCACCTTCTTCACTTCATATTTCTTCTTAGCCATTCCTCTTAATGTACTCACACTTCCTTTCCTTGATTTATTTTCAAATTTATATCTATTAGAAGCCCTTGATAAAGAGTTGTGCCTATCTAAAAAGACAGGTTTACTTTAAGTAAATAATTATTTTGTTTTTATTCTTGAAAATCGATCTTGTAGAAAATAAGAATTTAAGAGTGAGTCCATGGCTTTGGAAACCCATGGTATATAATTTATCTAACATAAAAGTGGAATTTAAGAATCAGCCATGGTTTAGAAACCTATCCTATTTTCCCATAATATTTATTATGCATGTAAGAAAAATAATTATGCATGCCCATATCATAATCAACATTACCATATGCCATGAACGTGCATTAACTCTCTCTACATATATTTATTAAAAAAATAATTATAGGATGATTCAATCCAACACTTGATTTCTTTTGACATCAATGACAATATTATGAAAATACAGGCTTATAGTGATTTTCATTAAATGCATTTTGGGGAGACTTATTCTAGAATAACCTAGCTACCAACTGAAAATACAGGCTTATAGTAATTCTCATTAAATGCATTTTGCCGTGACTTATTCTAGAATTACCTAGCTACTAACTACGGTCATGTGATATGGGGCACTCCAATCGCCCCGGTATTCCGGTGAGTGGTTTTCCGGTGAGGCACAGTTCCACTCTCTTCTGATCATTTTTTTGGAATTTCGACGATCTCGGTTGTCTTAAAATGGCCCAAAGCTCGTGGAGACACAGTTCCATGGCATAGTTCCACAGTAAACTGGTGGAACTATGCTTCCGTCTATTTTTATAACCGGATCTAGAGAACAAATGACTGGAAAAGCCAGGCGATTTGAGTGCCCCTTATACCATGCCCCAACTACCTATATAGATACAGTGAACTCATTTTTCCAATGTCAATCTTGGGACTCACACAAAGCTAACAACTCTACGGAACTGAAGTATTTACTGCATTTCTACATATATTGCAAACATTTTATATGTGAAAGATTGACAAGTTTGTTCCGATCCACACCCAGTCTCTCGTCTCCTACATATTCCCTTTGTATTTTATACATTCTTCAATCATTTGCACGCTGTGGAAACCTTAACGAAAGAAGGTGCTATGGATCACGGTTGCACTACAGGGCTCTCCTTAGGTTTGAGTCTTGGTACTGGGACAACAACCAGAGAGAAAGATCGCGACTACGCTTCTCGGAGAAATGTGAGTGGGCCTCCTGTGCAGTTGGATCAGGATTTGCATGGAAACCTTAACGAAAGAAGGTGGTATGGATCAGGATCTTTGGAAACCATAACGAAAGAAGGGGGCATGGGAAAGGATTGGGGTACTGAGCTCTCCTTAGGTTTGAGTATTGGTATTGGGACAACCAGCAGAGACAAAGATCACCAATACGCTAAGAGAAGTTTGAATCTCCTGGATATCTATGGGTTTCCCCCTTACTCAAATGGAGGGTGAGTCGTTGGATAGTTGCATCGATAGTCTCACTGCATAATAACCCGGATAATAACCCCGCATGACATTTCCGGATTTATTAAATGTGACCATTCTGTATTTTTGTTTATTGAAAGTTTTCTCTTGTATTTTAGTTTACCGAAAGTTTTCTGTAATATTAATTTGTTTATTGAAAGTTTTCTCTTGTATTTTAGTTTACTGAAAGTTTTCTGTTATCTGAATTTGTTTATTGAAAGTTTTCTCTTGTATTTTTGTTTACCGAAAGTTTTCTGTTATATGAATTTGTTTATTGAAAGTTTTCTCTTGTATTTCAGTTTACTGAAAGTTTTCTGTTATATGAATTTGTTTATTGAAAGTTTTCTCTTATATTTTTGTTTACTGAAAGTTTTCTGTTATATGAATTTGTTTCAGGACGAAGCTGAAACAAACCGAAGTGGACTGCAAGCTTCTGAAGAGGCGCAATGAGTTACTTGAAGAGGAGAACATAAAACTGCTGAACGAGGTGAAAAAACTCAGAACTGTGAACATGTCTCCGCTCAGGTCTGCGACAACGCTCACCATTTGCGCGTCCTGCGCAAACGTTTTAGCCACCGACAATAACCCGCATTACACTTTGGCGAAAGTTGAGTCTATGTTAAGACGCAGGGGTCACTGAATTTTTCGGATATACATCAGACTTTTAAGTTTGGTTAAAAGTTTATTTTAAGATTTTAGGGTTTAGCTAAGTAATATCTTATAATAGCATAGCTGGACTTCGTTCACATTGTGAAGCATTTTAGGGTTTGGGTTTGGTTACAAGTTCACTTTGTGAAACATTTTAAGGTTTTGGTAATTTCTATTTTGGTTAGATGAAAGGCGACTTTGTTTGTCCAATGTTGAATGGGCTACTGGTTTGTTTATTTATTTATATAGATACCTTTTATTGTGACAATGATATGCACACATTTGTTTGTTCAATGATGAAAAGGCTATTGCTTGGTTCATTTATATAAATACAGTTTACTGTGCCAATGACATGCATACATTACAAATGTTTTCTTTTTTATATTTACTAGATATATATAATTTTTACTTTATTATTGCTTTTTATATTATTTATGGGGACTGTTTCCTTTTTGAAGACCATAATGAGATCACATTATATGGATACGAAATCCTTCCATATTAGCTCCCCATGTTGTTGACTCCGATAATTTTTGCCAAGGAATATATTAGCGAGTCCCACTTTATTTTGTAGTTCTATCTATTCCAATCTTATGTAATTGATGCACATAGTATATAATATAATTTTTGGGGCAACTCTTCATGTGATATTTGGTCCATATATTGTGGTGTATGTTATTCTCCTGTTAATATATTGTGAAATATCCATGATGTGTTACTTGGAATTAACCTTATTGTCACTTTAATGGTCTATGTTTATTTTGCAATTATTCTTGTATTTAATGGTTGAATCGTTTATGCTCAGCAAATTTTCTGAAACATGGGATAAAGAATTACTTTTACTAGTCCCTTTACTCATGCCATCCATCCAGTCACATATATGTCCTTCTATGTTAAATGTTAGAAGTAATTGCCATCGTTCTTCACATGGAAATGAATGTTCATTTATTTATTTGGAAATGCAAGTTACGTAAGCTCTTAATTGTAATATTCTTGCTCATTGAGCAAACCAAGTCAAACACGTAAGTTCTTAATTGTAATATTCTTGCTCATTGAGCAAAGCAAGTCAAACACAAAGAAAAGATATAGATGGCAACGCGAAGTTTTGAAAACTGACACAGAATTCCCAGGGGACTAATGGGTGTCATGACATACATTATGTGAAACATTTTTGTTGGGGACTTGATCGTTTGCATTAGGATTACTGTGCACTTCGGTGAATAGGGAAATTCAAGAGGATTCCAAGAAACCATTTGGAAAGTCGAACCAAAGGTCATTTTGATGTGTATATTATACATTTGTGCATGAAAAAAATGTTCTTAACCCTTGTTTAGTATTGTGTGTGCATCTACCTATCTACCCTAAGGGTCATCTCACAGTGGTATGTGAGCAATTATGAGCCTGTGGACTATGCCAGTTTTGTAGATATTCCTCTAGATATGGCATATTCTTACCATCTTCCGTAACAACGGTTACCTATGTGGAGCCATAAGTTGTCTTCCATTGCTATGCATGCTCTAGACATGCACTAATCCTACCAATGTTTAAGGTCTGCTAGAAATGTGTTTCTACCTTCCTTTTCCTGTAGACCTACGTACTGCCTCCTCTGTTAGCTGTAGTAATTGTCCCGCGTTGGGATTATGGTTCTCTAAAAACCCCAACGTTATTATCTATTTGTTTTCCTCAACGTTTCATATCTTTGAGTGCATATAACATGTACCTCTCTCTAGTCTACAATGTCATTTCAGACCTGCAACTATTCTCTACGTGAGACCTGCTCTCTTCCATATGCTATCTGCTACTGCTACTGCTACGCATCGTTCTTGTTAAGATAAAAATTAACCTTCCAACCCTAAATCATTTATGAAAGTGCATGATTATTCACTCTAATGACTTGGGCACACTCCTCCTCTCCTCCATGTGAACACTCTCTATCATGGATTTTTATCATGGATACAAGAACATACGGAGCAGGGTGAAGCTATAGTTGGTGAAAATTATCCATTGGTGAAGCTCACTGCTGTAGCGTTGGTGAAATTGATGTGGTGGAGAAGTGGGTTAACTTTAGAGCCAATATATAAAGAGCTAGAAAGATGCACTGTCCTTGATATTGGAAATGGGAATGGGCTATTCCTTTAGCACTTCGAAAGCAAGGATATTCATTCTTGACAGGTACGGATTACAGTGAAGCAGTAATCGAAATGGATTGACATATTTCTGTCAAGCTGGATTTACAAATATCAACTTCTTGGCAAATGATGTATTAGAGTCCAAAATACAGAGGTAGTTCAGACTTGTCAATGATAAAGGGGCTTTAGATGCTATTGGAGTTCATCCTAATGGTGCAGTTAAAAAGATTATGTATTGGGATTCTGGCTCAAATCTCCTCGCTCATGGTGTTTTGCTGGTGATAAACTCTTGTAGCACTACAAATGAAGAAGTTATTGAAGATCTAAATACCTACCAACAAATTTTAATTTATGGAAATTCCAATTCAGAAACGTTACGGTGCTCAACCTCCTTAACATCAGATCTCTTATGCCTGTGTTCCACTATCTTGATCATGTTAAGACATACCGAAGTTTTAATTTTGGTGGAGTTGAGGGAAGTGATGTTGCGACAATTACATTTCTTCAAATTCACATTTACTCTTAAGTTGATTTGATTAATGTTATGGAACTGCGTGAAGACTCTCTTTTACTAGAATGAATCATTGATACATATTTTGCTGCAATTGCGATGCAATTTTTCCTTCGAAAAGTGAAGACTAAAGGATCTGTTCGTTGTAGTTTCTCTCTGCGTCGAAAGTCCATAGCTTAGAATTGATTATTATAGTATCTAGATTTGCGTGACTCTCTCCAATTTGTAAGTTTTGCCCACTCTACAAGTAATATGGAAACCCTAGAACCGTTATTATTGTTGGACAAGATTAGTGCTATAAGAGAAGAATGTGGATTGTTGTGCATTGGATGCTGGCCTTTTGGAGAAGTTGTTGGACCATGGTTAGTGAAAACCCTAATCTTCATTGCCACATATTGTGGACCTTGTGAAGATACACTTATTCCATGATGCGTGCTACTCCATTGAAGAGTGAAGAATCCTCTTTTGTTGAAAGTTGGTGTTAAGTGGAAAATCTTGGGGTTACTTGACTATTTATAGAATCTGCTTACCACTTGCAAGCTTAAATGATTGGTGGCACATTTCTTATTTGCAAGAGTTGTGGGGGCCTCCTTCTATCTGCGTGCAGAATACAATACATTGGAGAAAGATATCATTGTATCTATTTTGTGGTGATTATTTTGATCAGAGCGCAAGGAGCTCAAGACCGAGATTTCCTTAGTCAGGGTTGCAAATCTTACTAGCAAATTCCCCAACAAGCTCTCTAAGGTCAAGGTTCTAAGGATATCAATACCACAGTTTATGACCATGATTTGTTCTAACCAAAGATCTTCATTGACATAAGCATACAATAAGAAGAAGTACTTTCCTCTTGAATAGCATCCTAAGAAGACTCATTGTATTAGGCAATGCTTTACAAACAACCGAGCATCATTAAATATAGACAGAAAGAGAAGAAAAGGAGATGTATTTTCCCATAACAAAGTATGCAATTGAGGTATAAGACCTAGGGTCTAAGATTTCATGCAATTTTTTCCTATTTGCAGGATGATATTCCCTATTTCCATTAGAATGCAAGTTGTGATATCTGTTCTCTCAATGTTAACAAGTTAATATTTTTTCCTTTTACTTTCCTAGAATTGCAACCATATTCTAATACATTATATATTTTGATATCTCTTTTGGTTGAAGTTTGAAGGAGCTTATGGTTAAATGCGCAGTTGAATGAGAAACGTGATTGCTGCATAGAATGCTTTCATCAACATAACTATTGTGAACTTCATAAACTACATCATGTGTTTGAAGACTCTTCCTTGGTTTCCTAAATTTTATGGTGAGAGGTAGTGGAAGTGCAATTTATTATAAGAACAATTACATATGTTTTGAAGACACTCACACCTATTTATATGATGTGAACAATGTTAAGATGTTAGTAACACTTTGGATGGTTGAGCTTATTGTATCATATGAAAGTACCACACACTATTATAGAGACTTATACCAACACAAATTTGATTGAAGTAGAAATTATCATTTTTATTGTACAAGACTATAAATTGTGCAAAGGCTGTAGAGTGCATCTTGAATTTGTTGTTGGAGAAGATTGCATTGTCTTGTAGAGATTAAGTTCACCATAGTGAAGCTTGGAGAGACCATTGCAAAATGTTGCAGAAATTGTTGGTTGATAGTCTAGATGGTGAAATCCCTTTAGGGTTGCATATTTAATCCACAAACAACATGCCTTCCTATTGTACAACAACCTATTACAACTTGAATAGTTGGGACTAGTTTGGTGTGTTGGAATTTGGTTGTAATTGATGTCAACTAATCTCAAAGAGGATGGCAATTGATTCAATTTGAGTACTTGATGTCAACTAATGTCAAAGTGGATACAACATTCCTATCCCACCTTAAATAAGTAGATGGAATCCACTTTGAAGAAGTATATGGGCAAGAAGGTAAATGACATGGATACCATTGTGAAGAATTATATCTAAAAGTTGCATCTAGTTTGAAGATGTGTGTCCAATGATACATCATGCATGATCATGATGAAGAAGGATATAAGAAAGGCACATCATGGAGATCCATTCCAAAGAAGCACATAAGCAATTTATCCTACTACATATGCTACCAACACATATATGAAGTCCACCAAGTCATACTCACTCAAGGTAGTGGCAAAATAATTGGTTGGACAAAGGTACATTTGCACAAGCATCTGAGTTACTCAAACAAATATACAAGTGTGCAAGCCTCTTGAAAGAAGACTCTCGAATGTGCAAGCATTGCTTGGTCAAACATCCAGAGTGCATAAAAGTAAGAAACTAAATAATCCTAAAAGCATGCAAGTTTTTCCAATCAGAAGATGCTAAAAGCATGCAATTTTTTCCAATCAGAATATGCTTTCACTTTAGTAAAGGGCACAGAAAGTTCCATGAAGGGTAGATGAGTTGAAGTTGTTTATGTGCACTCACGTGTGCAATACCCACAACTGATGGTATGGAAAGGGTCAAAGACTCATCAAGTTTAAGAGAAAGGATGCACACATACCTCAAACCAATGGTACATCAAGAGTGCAAGGAGTAGAACACTAAGGTTTAAGCCCCACTAAGTCATGTACCATGAATGCGCAAGACCCACAAAGGATGACACATCAGCAATGCATATGTTTGCATGTGGGAAATGCAAAATCCTTGAAGTATGGAAGAAGGGATGACACAACCAACTTATGCACATACAATCATTTCAAGACATGTATAGATAAAGATGCAAGTTGGAGATTTGAAGTAAGCTCGATCGAGAGATTGTAGAGATTCAAGTGGAAAATACATATTTATATTTGGGGAATCAAGGGCTCGAGCACAAAACAATTGATCTAGCGAGGAGCTCGGTGGGCATATATAGAAGTGAATACTCATGGTGTGTAGAATGATGGTGTAGATCTGTTACGATTGCGCAAACATCAAAAGGAAGAAACACAAAATTATATGCAATTGCATGAATATTAATTGAAAGAATTGCAGATAGCACACAGTGTAATACCCCCATTTTGACCCTTAGGAAATATTGGCTTTTAATGTAAATATTGTATACATGTGACATATGTTTTCCTAACGTGGAGCTCATAGCCAAGGCCCCGCTAGTGTATGCTCGGATTTTATTTAAAAGGAAAGTATTTGATATTTCGTTACCCATGTGCTATTAAGCCATGGAACATTGTAAAATGATGTAAATATTAATATTGGAATACAATACCAAAAAATGGCTATGGAAGCAACTAATAAGAGGGGGCCAGGTGTATCCACTAGGCAGTGGTGAGGGAGATTGTGGGTTGAACCACATGCTTCCAAATGTCATCTTGAGAACCCATTTGACTTTCCTTGCTCACATATATTTCTCTTGTAAGGAAGTAGTTGAAGAAATCAGTCCATGGCTTCAATGGAGCATGGGAAGTCCATAAATTCTTATGGCAGAGTATGGGCTATGTTTCCTTGGACCACAAGTAACTCTAACTAATTGGAATTCATTATTCCTCATTCCCATTCCATTTTTTATCACGAGAGCATCAGTTTTCATCCATTACACATTGCGAGCAATGATAAAAACCAGAAATCGAAACGCTACATTAACCCACATTTTGAAGTGCCATAAATGCCCAGAATTTCATGTGGACAGTGAAATATGATGAGGGATCCATAGACATGAACCTTGGGGAGAATTTGAGAGTGTTAGGTCCCAAGAAATCCATGGGAGAACCCATTTTTGATAGCCCAAAAATCCAATTACGGGATTGAGTCATTTGGTCACTCAATTATGAGAATCCAAGTGGGAATGCTATAATAGAGGATAGAACTGAGGTTGGGATTTCTTGTGTGTAGCAAAGAAGGGGACCTTACTTGTGTTGGGTATGGTAGGTATTGTGGGTGCCAAGGTTGTTTGAGTTTATCTTGAGATCCATGTAGCTCGGTGGTTGAGCTTACTAGCTTAGCATTTCCCCCCTTTGTCTCTTGCATGCTTTATAAACCCAACTGTGTGTTGGATTAGCATGACTATTTGTGTGAAACTATGACTGTGAGTGAGCCTGTTTAGTTCCTCCATAGTTGATACACATCCCAGCTTGGGGGTGGTCTCTCACCTGAAAGAATATAGGCTGGAGAGGGACCTATGCTTGGGTGGAACGTTTCTCTCACATAACCAGTTGTTTGGTCAGCTTCATCGTAAAGATAAGTGTTCACTGGTTAAATTATGATTATTCTATGTTATGTTCTGAATGTTTTATCATTTCATGTTAATTGAATGAAATGATTATCTTCGGATTAGTTGGCATGAAGCGTGTGCATAGCATGAGAAGGGGATTGATTGTCTACATGTTGTTTCATCATTGTGCTTGGGATAAATATGTTGATGCATTCCATTTTGTGTTGTGTTAATATGTTTAATTCTGTTGTATATTTTAAATGGGCATTTTATTTCTAATCGTAAATTCCATCATATGGTTGTGGGGGGAGAATTAGACACCCCCATGGTGAGGTCATGTTCCCTCTCCAAGTCGGGATGACGGGAGGGGATGTGACACATAGATAGTAACATATGTTGGAAATAAGGAAGAAGCATAGAAACATAACCAAAGTATATTAGAAGATGCACATATGTTTGGAAGATGCACGAATATTGAAGTTAAGTGTGTGAATTTAAGAATTCCATCTAATGCGAACAATAGAGCAGCAACATGATCCAGTAAGAACGTCATGATGAGAATGATCTGAGACAAGTGCATCAAACTAAAAGGAAGAATCTATTGATGGAGAACATGTCACAGATTGTCTACACTATTGTGTCACTTAAACATAATGGACACATCATTAAGTGTGCAGTTCCATCTATTACTGGTGCATTATTTCATATTAACAAGCTATCAATTGAAAGCGGAGTATTAGTTAGTGAGTACAATTTCGCAGTAGTAGATCGACAGAGCATATGTTAGCATAGAATACAAATTCATCAAGAAGAGGGTACAAGAACATGTCACAGATTGTCTAAAATATTGTGGCACTTAAACATAATGGACACATCAGTAAGTGTGCAGTTCCATCTATTACTGGTGCATTATTTCATATTAACAAGCTATCAATTGAGAGTGGAGTATTAGTTAGTGAGTACAATTTTGCAATAGCAGACCGACAGAGCATATCTTAGCATATACTACATATTCAACAAGAAGACGGTACATGAAGTAAGAGATCAAGAGAATTGTATAATTTTAAGGAATGAGAAGTCAAGTGATGTATAGATCATAGTGACAGTGAATCGTCTGCATATGAAGGTAGTGCACAACTGAACTAATATCAGAAGATAAGAAGTGTGCATGAGTTGGAACTTCAGTAAGTCATAATCACATCTTGAATATCATGAAGCCGGGACGAGGCAAGGAGAAAGGGGGTTGTATCCTCCTTCCGTTTGGTGCTGGAGAAACATAGGGAGTTCGAGCTTCCTTCAGGTCCGTAACTGTAAAACCAGGGGATCGGTGCCTCCTTCCAGCTGGTGCTCGTAAATATAGGAAGTTGGTGCTTCCTTGAATGTGTTCTTTTCATTGCAAAAGAGCATTATGTGGTTTTCTGCCAATTGGGTTCCCATGTCAAATTCTTGTGTTTTGATTTCATTGTCTTGGTCCATATATGGATGAATGATTTTGGTTATATTGGATGCATAACTAAACATCAAGATTAAGTTAAGACTAATGTGCTAAAGAAGGTAAAAATTGTTCATAACTATGTTAATACTGATTTACTCCACCTCTCAATATTAAATCGATTCCAACAATTTGTATTAGAACGAGTTGCTTCAGTAATAGATTAACATCTGGAAGGGAGATCCCTATGCAGAACTTGGCAGATATGGATTCCAAATAGGAACAGATGGTGGAAGTAGATTTTGAATGGGAACTAGTTATTTCTCTAGATGAACTAAAGATGCCAAGGAAGAAAAGAAATCCCCTATAGGAATCTCTTTTGAGATTGGATGAAGACATTGCCAGGAAGTTGAAGTTGAAAGATGACAAGTGGGAGAGTATGGAAGCCGAAGTTTTCTCTCTAAGAAACGATCTACATAAATTAAGCTTTAAGTTAGAGAGTGAGCAAAAATGTAGAAACAACATAAATTAAGAATCGTATTTTTCTAAATCTTATGCAAATTCCCTCAACAGTCAACTATCGAGGACATGTCATAAATTTGAGAGAGATCATAGAAGGAGAAGTCATGCAAAAAACCATCTTGCACAGATCCAGGGTTTCTATCCTATTAGGTACCAAAATATTTTCTTACAAAATTGCTATTATTGTCACAATTTTGGTCATAAAGCAATAAATTCTTGAGATTGTGCATTAGCATAACCAAGGAATAATAGTTTGTGCAATCTGATAAATCCTAAATAGAGCATCTTAAGAAAACTGTCTGGAATCTTGAAAAAAGATCCCAATCCCCTTAGTATTTTAAGCTAATAAGATGAGTGCTATGAAACCCCAGAACGTGATACTCATAACTACGAAAACCAGCAGCAACCTGCACAATCCAGCAAGAGAGATGAAGACTAGAAGTATCATGTTAATCAGGAATCCTGTAGATTAGCATTACATGCACAAAGTAAATGGGAGAAATGGTACATAGACATCATATGTTCCAAGAATATGATAGGAGAAAAAAAAAACCTATATACAGTCTAGAGAAGACAAAGGAGGTAGTGTCTACTTTGGGGATAATGGCTTAGCAAATTAGCTAAGGGATTCGCAAGACTAGGAAACAAAAGGACTAAGGAAGAAAATGTTCTGTTAGTGGAGACCATGAAGCACGATATTTTGAGTGTCATCCATATGTGCGAACAAGGACACACTCTCACTTTTGACTCAGAAAAAATGAAAAATAAAAAACAAGTATACAAGCGAGATTGTGGCAACACCCTACATGAATCCTAATAATGTCTACATTTTGGATGAAGAAAGAGAAGAAAAAAGTTGCATCGAACAAACTGATAAAAGTTGGCTCTGACATAGAATATTGGGACACATCAATTTTGACAACCTCATCAGAATCGGTAGGAAACAAGCAATAAGGGACATTCCAAGAATTACAAGTCAATCAAGTTTATTCTTCAATCACTATGTACATGAGAAACAAACAAGAATTAAGTACCAAACAAAAGAATACACTACCTCAAAATCCTTGGAAATAGTTCACTCACATCTTTGCGGTCCAATGAGAACCGAATGAATGAATGATGAGTCTCATTAGAGGAAATTTGGATGAAAAATGGTCCTCATAACGAAATCCTAACGAAAATAATAAAATAATAGTAGAGAGAGAGAGAAAGAGAGTAAAAAAACTAGTTTTTTGGATCGTATTTTCAACTTATTGTCTTGTAGGTTTGCTCAAATTTCAAGTGGGAGAACTCATTGGATGTAGAATTAAATTATGCATCCAACGAGTACCCAACTTGCATACTTTTGACAACCTCCACATCTTGGAAATTTGAAAATACATAAAAAAAAATTCTAGTGAGAGAAAATAAGGTTTTTAATGTATTTTCAATTTTTCATGATGTAGATGATGTTAAAAGTATGCAAGTTGGGTACTCATTTGATGTAGAATTTAATTTTGTGTCCAATGAGTGCTCCCACTTGAAATTTGAGTAAGTAAACAAAGAGATAAGTTCAAACTAAGATCCAAAAAGGTATTTTTTGTTTTTTCCCTCCAATTTTTTAATATGCACCTTTTTTTAACTTTTAAGCATTTTGATTGGCTAATACATGATAACATGGAATTTGAATTAGGGTTTGGAAGACCATTTTTCATCCAAATTTCCTCTAATGTACTTCTTTCCTTTTATTGCTAATTACACTCGAATGATGTGGGTGTTCTTTCTTAAAGAAGAATGAGAAATGTTCGAATGTTTCAAGACTTTTAAAGAAGTGGTTTAAAATGAAACCGACTTAAGAATAAAATTTTTAAGATCTAACAATGGAGGAGAGTATACTTCAAACAAGCTTGATAACTACTGTGACAAACATGGAATTAGAAGACAGTTTTCAATAGCTAGAAATCCATAGCAAAATGGGGTAGCAGAAAGGAAAAACCGAACTGTTCAATAGATGGAAAGAGTGATGTTGAATGAAAAAAATATTTTAGATATGTTTTGGAAACATGCCATTCATATAGCTATACACATTCTCAACAAATGTTTGATCATAACAAATAGTTGTTCAACAACGTATGAACTCTGCAAGGTTAGACCATTTATAGTCAAGCATTTCAGAATATTCAGAAGCAAATCCTACATTAAAAGAAATGAAGAAAACATTGGAAAATTTGATTGGACCATATGAGATGGCGGAATTTTCCTTAGTTACTCCCCCTTAAGCAAATCCTATAATTGTTATGATTTGAGACTCAAAACGATAGTTGAAAGTCCTGAAGTGAAAGTTGATGAGGTGCTAACTCATAGAAGAATTGAAGATGATGATGATTTACCCTTTCTAGACCAACTGTATGAAGAAAATCAAGAAACAAAAGTTCCACCAAAAGGATTATATCAACGCGTATTAGAAGAAGGAAGATCAGACTGAAAGGACCTAGCCAAATATGTCCAAAAGAATAACTCATAAAATTTGATTCTCGAAGACAAACTTGTTGGTGTAAGAGCTAGAAGATGTCTGAGCAATCCAACTGAGTAAGTGCATTTCTCATTACCATCTCAAATCGAACCAAAATGAATTGAAGCAGATAAATTTGATGGAGGTTGGATGAAGGCCATGAATGAGGAATTAGATCAAATTGAAAAGAATGAAACCTGGGAACTTGTTCCAAGAACTAAGAATAAGAATGGTATTGGAACAATGTGGGTATTCAGAAACCATCAAAACAAGGAAGGACATGTTGTTAGAAATAAGGAAATACTGGAATGCCAAGGATACGCCTAGATCGAGGGAATATACTTTAAATAAAAAATTTCCCCTGTGGTGCGAATGGAAGCAATCAGGCTATTCCTCGCCTATGCTTGTGCAGAAGATGTCAAAGTATATTAGATTGATGCAAAATCATCATTTCTGAATGGATGTCTTGAAGAAGAGGTATACATTGAACAACGAGATGCTTTTTCACTCTCAGGAAACAAAGATTATGTTTGCAAACTAAAGAAATCTCTATATGGACTTAAACAATCTCCGATAGCCTCGTATTCGAGGTTAGACAAGTACTTGCAACATCAAGGTTTTAGAAGGGGGAGTGTAAACAACAATCTCTACATAAAAATTGGGGATGGAAAAACAATAGTCGTGGAAGTATATGTTGATGATATCATCTTTGGAAGCAATGATGACATAATGAGTCAACAATTTTCCAAAGACATGCAAAAGGAGTTTGAAATGTCCATGATTGGGGAAATGTGCTTTTTCCTTGGATTACAGATATCTCAATTAAATGATAGTATTTTCATCTCTCAGTCTAAGTATGTAAATGAGATTCTAAAGCAATTCAACATGGAAGATTGCAAGCCAGTTTGTACTCATATGGTTACAAGGTGTAAATTAAGTAAAGAAGATGAGGATAAGAAAGTTGATCAGGAGATTTATAGATCCATGATTAGAATTCTGCTATATGTAACTGCCTCAAGACTAGATATCATGCAAGCTATTGGACTTGTCAGAATATTTCAGGAAGCACCCAGAAACACATGTTCAAGCAGCCAAGACAATTTTCAAGTATTTGAAAGGAACCATGAACCTTGGGTTATGGTATCCACAAAGAAAAAAACTATACATAGTAGCATATATTGATGCAGTCTGGGTAGGAAGCATAGATGATGGGTAGGAGCTGCATTTTTCTTAGGAAATTGTTTTGTTTCGTGGTTAAGCAAAAAACAACCATCAGTTGCATTATCCAAAGTAGAATTTGAATATATTGTAGCAGCTACTTATTTTTCACAAGTGTTATGTATGAAACAAACCTTGAAATATCTCCAAGTAAATATAAATCATCTGATACAAATACTATAGGACAACATAAGTGCAATTAGTATCTTCAAGAATCCTACCAAGTATCATTCCTACCAAGTATCATTTTGTGATAGAGTGAGTAACTAATAATATTTTCAAATTAGAATATGTTGATACCAAGAAACAAATTGTGGACATATTTATGATACATATTCCACGAAGTACATTTGAATACATCATGGAACAATTGAGTGTGGTTCTCAATCCACAACATAATGAGAACCCAAATAAAGAGGAATGACTTTGGAAATAATTAGCACTGTGCAGTTGGCACAAAAAGATGCCTGCATGGATCACTACACAAAGAAGAATGAAGTGTTGTGGTAGGAATAGGAGATCAAGATGAAGGGGTAATGTAAAATCTATAACAAGCAAGCGATCAAATATAATTATGAAGGGATATCACTGAATAATACAACAAAGAAATGAAGCATGAAGATAGGGGGGTTAATCCCTTAAAATAGTTGAGATGGATGTTGGCGCAAAATTAAACAAAAGGACAACTTACATTGCGCAAGTAATGGCACCTCTTTGCCACTAATTTAAAAGGGGGAGAAATGCATGAAGTTGATAGAATAGTTGGGAGTAATGCATGAAGATGAGAAGAACCAACATGAAGAAAAACATGAAGATAATTGAAGAAAATATGTATGAAGCATGAAGCCAAGAATGTATGCAATTGAAGAAAGAGCATGAAGCATCCTATTGAAGATACTACATGAAGATACAACAGACATGAAAGAGCATGGAGAATATTATTGAAGATACAACAGACATGAAAGAGCGTGAAGTAGATCACTTGGAGAAATGGCATCAATATGACTGTAAATAGGGTCTCCGCAGAAGTAATAGAAAGTAGAAGAAGTACTGACAAAAAAAAGTGCAGAACCCAAAATCCCAAAGCACTCAAGGGGAGCACTGTGACAAGTACAAATGAAGCATACAGTTCAAAGAATATCATACACACCTTCATAAGGTGTTGAAATCAATTCCAAAGGGGAAGATTATTGAATTTTGGTTGTCATTGATGTCAACTAATGTCAAAGAGGATGTCAATTGATTCAATTTGAGCCTTTGAGTTCAACTGATGTCAAAGTGGATACAACATTCCTATGCTAGCTTAAAGAAGTATATGAAATCCACTTTGAATAAGTATATGCGCAAGAAGGTGAAGGACATGGATGCTAGTATGAATAAGTATATGTATACGTTGCATCCAGTCTGAAGATGTATGTCCAAGGAAACATCATGCATGATCAGGATGAAGAAGCACATAAGGAAGGTCAGTCATGTAGATCCAATCGAAAGAATCACATAAGCAATGTATCCTACTACATGTGGTACGAGCATGTATATCAAGTCCACCAAGTCATACTCACTCAAGGTAGCAGCAAAAGAATTGGTTGGACAAAGGTACATGTAAAAAAGAAGCCAAGGAGTGTCAAGCAAAGATAGAATTGTGCAAGCATGTTGAAAGAAGACTCTGGAATGCACAAGCATTGCTTGGCAAAATATTGGGAGTGCAAAAATAGTAAGAAACTGAATAATCCTAAAAGAGCGCAAGTTTTTCCAATCAAAAGATGCTTTTAGTTTAGTAAAGGGCAGAAAAGTTCCAAGAAGGGTACAAAAACTGAAGTTGTTTATGCGTAAACCCCAAAAAATAATGAAACATCAGGTGAACAACACCCACAAGGGATTGTACGATAAGGGTCAAATACTCATCAAGTTGAAGAGAAAGGATGAGCACATACCTCAAAGTAATGGTACATCAAGAGAGCAAGGAGTACACCACTAAGTTGTAAGTCCCACTATGTCGTGGCCCATGGATGCGCAAGACCCATAAAGGATTACACATTAGCAGCACATATGATGACATGCGGAAAAACCAAAATCCATGAAGTATGGAAGAAGGGATGCCACATCCAACTTGTGGACATATAATCCGTGCAGAGCATGTATAAATAGAGATGCAAGTTGGAGATTTGAAGTGAACTCAATGGCGATATTGTAGATCTTCAAGTGGAAAATAAAGATTTATATTCGGGCCATTAAGCACTCAACGATAGAATAATATGATATAGGGAGGATCCAAGTGTGCACATGCAGAAGGGAATACTGATGGTGTGCAAAATGATGTTGTAGATCTATGACGATTGTGCAAACACCAAAAGGAAGAAACAAAAAAGTATGGGAAATTGTATGAATATTGAATGACATAGTTGTGGACACAAATTAGATAGTCACATATGGTTAAAGTAAGGAAGAAGGGAAGAAAAAGAACCAAAGTATATCAGAAGATGCGTAGATGTTTGGATGATGCATGAAGACTCGAGTGAAATGTGTGAAGTTGAGAAGTCCATCTGATCCGCGAAAAAAGAGAAACAACATGATCTAGTAAGTACGTCATGATGAGGATGATCTGAGACATGTGCGTTAAACTGAGAAGACGAATCTATTGATGCATGACATGTCACATACTGTATGAAAGAATGTGGCACTTAAACAGAACGGGCACATCAATAAGTGCATAGTTCTATATGTTATTTGTGTATTTTTTTCAGAACAACAAACTATCAATTGAAAGCATAGTATCCTTCGGTGATTGCAATTGGACAGTCAGAGATCGACAAAGAATATCTTAGGGTAGACTACAGATTCAACGGGCACACAGTACATGAAGTAAGAAATCAACTGAAGTGTAGAGATGGGAAGAATGAGAAGTCAAGTGATGTATGGAGCACAGTGGCAGTGAATCGTCTTCATATGAAGGTAGTGCACAACGGAACTAATATCATAATATTAGAAGTGTGTGCGAGTTGGAATTTAAGTAAGTCAGAATCACATCTTGGATATTGGGGTGATAGGACGAGGCAAGGAGAAAGGGGGTTGTAGCCTCCATTTAGTTGGTGTTGGGGAAACACAGGGAGTTGGAGGTTCCTTCAATTCGGTACCTATGAAACTACGAGCTCATTGCCTCCTTCCAATTGGTGCTGGTAAATATAGGAAGTTGGTTTTTCCTTAAATGTATTCTTTTCATTACAAAAGAGCATTTTGTGGTTTTATCCCAATTAGGTTTCCACGTCAAATTTTTGTGTTATGAGTTCTTTGTATTAGTGCATATAGGGATGAATGGTTTTATTTATATTGGATCCATAACTAAACATCAATATTACATTAAGACTAATATGTTAAAGAAGGTAAAAATTTCTAGTAACTGTGTTAATACAGATTCAACCCGTCTCAGTATTAAATTGATTCCAACATGGTGATCCCATATGAGTGATTCAAGCAAATTTGCAGCTTGTTGCTACAACTACTGCAAAAAGAAAAAGTTGCATAAGGAAATCATCATAATTCAATAACTTCGGTATAGAGGACTCATGAATTCAACATTCATAAGTGTAACTTGCAAACTATTTTTTGTTTGTAAGTTCTAGTGTTTTCTTTGGTAATTGCATGTGTTTTTTGTACAATATCAAAATTGAAGAAAAGTCAAATTGCATTGTACATAGGTGCATTGTCGGTTGAGATCAACACCCTTAATTTTTTTTTGAATTTGATTCTGCTGAAATATTTTTTTTAAAGGGAAGAGTTGCAAGATGTCCTTATTTTGATTTAGTCTACGTGTTCCTTTCTACACAAGGATGCCTCACATAGTCCTGAAAATATCTCAAAATGAAGAAATATTAGAGTTGTTGAACACTCTAGTACTTACTATTGTATATGAATCAATCACAATCAACAAAGAAACCCTCCAAATATCATCAATCATTTGTAGCATTTGAAATAGGACAATGTACATAAAAGGAATCAACATTCTAAACTAGTGTTTATTTAGAACAATCCTCTCTTTGAAGATGATTCCTATTAGCTGCAAGAAAATAGTGCAAGAATGTCAGAAGATGTTCAAAGTTCTAGATGCCAACATTGTGACCCAATTGGCCATATGAAATATCAATATTTTGATATGCATCCTTGTTAGCATTGTGGGAAGTGGAACCATTCTTCAAATAGGTGTGTGAATCTAAAGAAACCTCCAAGAGTGAAACTTGCAGCATAATATTGCACTACTTCTTAACTTGTACTCGGAGAAGGGAACATGATGTTAGGCTTCAAGTTTCAAAGCCTTTTAATTCTACAACAAGTATTCATGTCCTTCTTCAAGTAATTCGGATCAGATGATCCCAAGCCATATCTAGTTTGGGGGCCGAAATTCATAGATGTATCCAGAATATAGAATATAACCTTGCTCCAAAGTACTCATGTGTTCATGGTACTCTATGTCTAGTGTCGACACTCCTGTAATATCCCTATTGTGCAAAGTTCTCAAATACACCAAATTTCAAATCTAGGGATGATGTACACAATCTGTTGCAAATGCTTCCAAATGTTTTCGAATGATGCAAGGAGGTACTTGGGAGGGTATAGGAAAATTTAATACAATCACTAGACACCCAAACACTTGCTATAGACATCCATGTTCTTCAATTTACAAGGAGAGAATATTTGGGACAAAACTAGTCAATTGGATTGGTGGAAATCCCCCCTAGGTCAACCATTGTTTCCCCTCCCAAACAATGTACAAAATTACCTAATTTTTAATTTGAGACTTGAATATTTTAAATGACATCAATTACAACATGTGTGCAGCATCATGTCAGGTTTTAGGGCCGAATAGGTATCCCAAAGGCCAACACCTTCTAGAGTATATAATTTGGGTGAAGATGGTAAACAAGGAGCCTTGAATTTATGTCACAAAATATAGTAATACTTTAGGGGTATGCATACATTACTTGGGACATATATTTAACTCCATATTTATCTCATAAAACAGAAAAAAATCTCAGAAATATCTGATATCAAATAGGTACAATCTCATCCAAAAATTACCATGAAAAGTCTATGCGAAAAATGGCTCGAATCTCAGTTTTAATTGGAAATATTATATGAAGTACTTGGTATTTTGAGGTGTGGCTCTCATGATATATCTATTACAGATATATGAAACAACTAACATGTCCATAAGGTCGAAATAGAAATCCTCCATTAACTACATGCAACAAGAAGTGTGCCATCACACTTTTACATGACATTGAGAGAAAGATAGTAGAATGAGAATAGAGAAGAATGAGTGAATATGAACTAGAAATAAAATGGGGGTTTAAACTGCATAAAAAAATCTCCATTAACCTCTATTGAGAGGTCTGAATGGCCTCTCCATCAACCAACTTGGATGGGAATCTTGCACCCTAGAAATTGGTTATAAGGTAGGGAGGATGAACATCCACCGTGCAAGGACAAGCTAAGCTCTCCAAATGTTCCAAATGAGAAATAATCAAAATCTGTTATCCTTCTTCCTCCTAACATTTTATTAACCTGCAATGGCCTCCATAGCTCGAATTACCTCCAAGGGTCACCTCCCAACATGATTTATGGAAATATTCTCATGAATGACACTTGTCCCTCAATTCCTAGCTTTCCTCTTCCATCAATTCGAATGGGGGAATATTTATTGCCATAAATCCCCTTGTGTTCCCTCTTGGAGGATACTTTTAGCGCTGACATGTAATAATTTTCATATTTCACCAATCAGGTTTGAACTTGTCATAGGTGTCATAGAATATTCATCATTGTTGTCATAGAGATTAGGGAATCTAGATCCAAGTGTCACAATTCTTCCATGATGACTCTTTCTCTTCCATGGGAGTTACGTTTCCACTCCAATTCGACCTTCCTAGATTCATGCATGAATAATGCCTCTCCAAATCCTCCATGAATGTTATAATCCACCTTGGATTCAAATGGGTGAGAGAATGATGCCATGTGGAATGGAGAATCTAGACTTGCGTGGGTCCCACACCACCTATGTGCTCTCATGACCAAATTCCACCTTATTTAACCATCATTAGTATTTATTGGGCCGCTTTTATGTGTATTTTTCAATCTAATCTTCATTTGGGGTCCTATATCTCCCGTATTCCAAATATAAATGTTTCCAACCCAACCTAGAGGACTAGTAAATTGGTGGATATTTTTCCTTCATGAATTTTATTTTGATGGGGACATTACAGTCGTCCCCACCCAAGATTGCTTGTCCCCAAGCAATTCCAAATTGGGCTGCTGCAAAATTTGTTCATCTTCCCATGTGGCATCCTCACTTGGAAAATCTTTCCATTGTACTAAATATTCTCTTATGGTTCTGCTCCTCAATTTCCTTTCCCTTGTTTTCATAATTTTCTATGAATGTGTATGATTTTTCCTTCATCATCTAATGGAGGGAGTGTTTATGAAATATAAATTTTCTATCCAATCACCTTCTTGAGACATCAAACATGAAACACATCATGGATTTTGCTTCCTTTAGAAGTTCTACTCCATAAGCTACCTCACCAACCTTTCGAATTATCTTATATGGACCATAAAATATTGGTTTAATATTTTATGATCCTCTCGCTTTTAAGGTGGTTTGTTTATATGGTTGCAGCCTCAAATAAACCAAATCATTCACTTGAAAAGTTATTTATTTCCTATTTTGATTCGCATATTGATTTTGTTAATTTTGGGAAACCTGCAAATTGTCTTTTAAGAGCTTCAAAATATCTTGACTTTCCTCAATCCAATCCTTATCTTTTTGGGCTATACTATCACCAAAAATGTGATTAACAAAGGTCATTGCTTCATAACCATAAAGTGATTTGAAGGGAGACATTCCAATGGACATATGAAAGATAGTATTGTAGAAAAAAGCACCCAAATGTAGCCATTTAACCCATGCTTTTTGCTGCCGACCAACATAGTTTCTCAAGTATCCCTCCAACGATTGGTTCACCCTTTCTGTTTGGCCATCAGTTTGAGGATGATAGCTTGTGCTAGGATTCAATTGTGTCCCCACAAAATTGAAGAGTTCTTTCCAAAAAGCACTCATAAATCTGATATCCCTGTCACTCACAATATTTTTTTTGAAGTCCACGCAATTTGAAAACATCTCTAAAGAATAGCTCAGCCGTTTGTGTAGCAGTAAAATATGAGGCAATAACAAATAAATGAGCAAATTTGGTGAGCCTATCCACCACAACATAAATGAAATCCTTACCAAGATCCTTGGTTAAACTTGTGATGAAATCCATGGTGATGCTTTCCCACTTTTGTTCTAGAATAGGAATGGTTGTAAGAGACCAGCAGGATGGGTGTTCTCCACTTTGTTTTGCTGTCATTTCTTTCATTCATTCACATTCTTGAAAACATCTTCCTTCAAAATTTTCCAAGAGAGCCTTTATCTTAGCTTCCTATATGTTTTAAAGAAACCAATATGACCCTCTAAAGGAGAGTCATGAGTTGCATTCAATATTTTTTGCTTCAAATTCAAACAATGAACTAAGTATATTCGGTATTTATAGTAGATTAGGCCATTCAATATCTTGTACCTATCATCTCCCTTGGCCCCATCTAACAATTCACAAACAAATCTATCTTTGGCATACTCTACTATTAACACATCTTTACAATCTTTTGAAATGTCCATACGGGAAAATGAGGGTCTCCTAGACAATGCATCTGCTACAATATTATTCTTCCCTTTTACATATTCAATGTCAAAATAAAAAGCTTGAATCTTACTCACTGATTTTTGTTTCCTTTCATTGAGATATTTTTCTGTAACAAAATGTTTTAAACTGTTATGATCAGTCTTGAACACAAATTTTTTCCCCACCATATATTGTCTAAACTTGTCCAATGAATGCATGATGGCGAACATTTCCTTGTCATATATGGAGTACAGATTCTCATGTGGCTGCAATTTTCTACTCTCAAAATCTATGTGATGTTGATTTTTCTTTAATACTACCCCTATGCCTTCCCAGAAATGCTTGCAAAATATTTTGTTCATGCATGCTTGGAAGGTTCTTGGAGCATTGATCAAACCAAAAGGCATGACAAGAAATTCGAAATGGCTATAGTGACATCTGAAAGAAATTTTATGCACATCCTCCTCCTTCATTCGAAAATGATGGTAACCAGATCTAATATCAATTTTGGAAAATAACTTTGCTCCAAATAGCACATCCATGAGCTCATCTATCCACGGGATGGGATATCTATTCTTTATTGTCTTTTTGTCTAAGGCTCTGAAATGAATGCACATACTTAAGGTTCCATCCTTTTTCTTCACCAAGAAAACTGGAGAAACATAGGGACTTGAGCTTGACCTTATGAGCCTCAATTCCAAAAAAAAATTAATAGCCTTCTCAATCTCATATCTGAACCTTTTTGGGTGTCTATATGGAGGTATTTGGATAGGTGAAGTACCTACCTCCAAAAAAATGTTATGTTCAACTCCTTTGTCAAGTGGCCTTCCAGGGGGAAGGTCTCCAAAAACCCTCTCATACTTGTGTAATAGATGCCTTATCTCCCTTGGATGTTCTGCAACTTTTATGCTTGGTTTGGGGGAAGTGATTAAACATTCGGCAGCCCATTCAATGTCCCCATGACTCAATATGGACCTCATACTATGGGAAGACACTATTTGGTTAGGATAGGTGTGCATTCCTCTCACTAAAATTAGTTTTCCTTCCAAATTTTTGAACTTCATTTTAGGTATTTGGTAATTCACTATATGTTATCCTATATAGTGCAACCATTGTACTCCCAAAACCACATTTGTATCAGAAAAATTCACCACATAGAAGCTATAAATAAAGGTATAATTTCCTATGGTAAGTTGTAGCTTTGGGATCCATGAGTTACAATCCATAGAATGGTTACCTGAAATGATGACTGTGAACCCTTTGAATGTTTTAGTAGGAAAATTTATCCTATCCACCAAGGCTGCATCAATGAAGTTATGAGTTGCTCCACCATCTACCAATACTGAAACCTTTTGCCCTTGTACCACTCCCTTACATTAGAGGGTGTGAAAACGAGGTACTCCTGGTAGTGCTTTCAGATTTCCTATTCCAGGTGATGGATGATCTTATTATGTTGTTTCATATCCCTATTCTTGGGCTGAATGTTGTGCTTCTTCCTCCATGTCCTATTCATTATCAGAAAATACTTCAATGAAGAGTGCTTTCCCCTTAGCACATTTATGCCCTAGCACCCATGGTTGATGAAATGTGAAACAAAGTTTCTTTCTTCTGATTTATTCCTTGCTTGGTCTCTCTTTCTTGTCCCTCCCAAATGAATCTTTTTTCCATGGTCTCTTGTCATCTTTGAACTTTGAAGGAAAATTGTGCTTGGGAGTATGCTTTGTCTTGGGTAGCACATTTTGCAGATCTCTTTTTAAATTCATGGCATCTTTCAATGAAGTAGGCTTGTGATATTTAACTAAACCTTTGAAAGCTTCATCCAATCCTTTAGTAGAGATAAATACCAATTGATCCATAGAGATATAAACAACCATAACTGACAATTTTTGGAATTCCAACATGTACTCTTCAGCGGTTCCAGTTTGCTTCAACTGCGCTAGTTCCATGAAAGGCATTTCAGGGTCTCTTTGATCAAATATTTCCACTAACCTGTTAAAAACTCTTAATATAAGGTGATTTGATCATGTACCAAGGTTTTAATTCCATGGAACCAACAATTATTTTCTTGTCCCTCAAGATGCAAAATAACCATTTTTAAAGCATCGTCTTCAATCATTGGATTCAACTGAAAATATACATCTAGATTTTGTACCCAAGTATTTGCATAAATTTGGGGTGAGACATAAAAGGTGGGAATGGGAAATTTTCCTATGATAGATTTAAATTCTTTATTTTGGAAAGGGGTTCTATTACCTCCTCTCATTTTGAGCTTGTTTGAGACAGTAAATGATTGGTCAAATGGTAAATCCCTCCTACAATCTTCAATCAACTGCTTCCGTTCTACTAGAAATTCATGCATTCCATATTGAGTGTTAGGATCATCTTTGGACTCAAGAAACCTGGGTGTGGTGGTTCTTATCAAGCCTTGGAAGTCATTAGGTTGGTTGTGAGGCCCGGTCCTTGAGAAAACGTTTTCACCAACTATCATTTTTTCCTCGAAATGAGAACTACTATTGTCTCCTATTGCCAATATGCTTCCAATTTTACTAGCAATCAATTCAAAATCTTGAATTATATTCCTTGTCATGTCCTCAAAAAATGGTTTCATGAATTTCCTAAAATCCTCTTTATCCTCCATCTCCGAGGTTCCTTTTTCATCATTAGCCATAGTGTTAGCAGAGTGCACCCCCTTTCCTGCTTCTCCCTCTTCACCAAAGGTAATTTAAGTTTTGGTTTCTAGGGGTGGGGGATGACTTATCGAAATCATCACTGGTCACCCAAATCAAGTGTAAGGACCATGCTTTGATACCACTGTAATATCCCTATTGTGCAAACTTCTCAAATACACCCAATTTCGAATCTAGGGATGATGTACACAATCTATTCCAAATGCTTCCAAATGTTTTTGAATGTTGAAAGGAGGGACTTGGGAGGGTATAGGAAACTTTAATATAATCAATATACACCAAAACAACTACTATAAAAATACATGGTATGCAATTTAAAAGGAGAGAAGTTTTGGGACAAAACTAGTCAATTGGACTAGTGGAAATCCCCCCTAAGTCATCCATTGTTTTCCCTCCCAAAAACTGTACCGAATTCCCTAATTTTTAATATGAGACATGAATATATTAAAGTACATAAAGGAAAACATGTTTGCATCATCATATTAGGATTTAGGGTCGAATAGGTATCCCAAAGTACATCGTCTTTTAGAGTATATAATTTAGGTGAAGATGGTAAACAAGGGGCCTTGAATTTATGTCACAAACTATAGTAAGACTTTAGGGTTATCCATACATTATCTGGGACAGAAATTTAAATCCATATGTATCTCATAACATAGAAAGAAATCTCATAAATATATGATATTAAATAGGTACAATCTCATCCCAAAATCACCATGAAAATGCTATGAGGAAAATGGCTCGAATCATAGTTTTAATTGGAAATATTACATGAAGTACTTTGTATTTTGAGCTGTGGATCTCATGATATATCTATTACATATCTATGAAACAAATAACATATCCATAATGTCTAAATAACAATCCTACATTAACTATGTGCAACAAGAAGTGGGTCATCACAGTTTTACATGACATTCAAAGAAAGATAGTAGAATGAGAATAGAGAAGAATGAGATAATAGGAACTCGAAATCAGATGGGGGTTGAACCTACATCAAAAAATATCCATGAAACCTTCTTTAGAGGTCTGAATGGCCTCTCCATCAACCAAATTGGAAGGGAATCTTGCACCCTCGAAATTGGTTCTGAGGCAGGGAGGATGAACATCCACCGTGCAATGACAAGTTAAGCTCTCCAAATGTGCCAAATGAGAAATGATGATGATTTTCAAATACTTTCCATAACTTTTTATTTTATGAGCTCACATGAATTTTTTTAATTATTTTGTTAGGAACAAACGTTACAACATCTCACCATACTCAACTGTAGAGTGCAATAATTATAAAAACGAAAAAAAATATATATATATGGTATAATGGCGATGTAATGGCATTAATGGATTTGAAAAAAATATAACTTTCAAAACTTTTTAACTAGTTCAAGGATTATCTAAGAGAAATGCATACAGTTACAAGGTTAACCAAATTTATTTAAAAAGAAATACATTTTAGAGGAGGCAATTGGGTGGTGTATAGACTATCATATTCCTCCACCATTCAACGCACATTATTAACATAACCATTCAAATCGATCAAACGTCTATCTGCACGATTCAAAGAAAAAGCTCCGTGAAAGGGTAGAGAACTTAACTCACATAACCATTCAAATCGATCAAATGTCTATCTGCACGATTCAAAGAAAAAGCTCCGTGAAAGGGTAGAGAACTTAACTCATTATTGTGCATTAATTCTAGGATTTCCCAACTATGTTTGTTCCACCGTTAGAACATGGGTTACTTTTCATTTCTTTCCATTGATTATGGACTTTTTTTTCTCGCTCGGTGTGGTTACATCTTATATATATTATATGATTATTTTATAAATATTTTATCTTCTAACAAATAATTTTCGAAAACTTTTATTTGGGTTCAATGGGTGTACTATTTGTTCATTTTTCTCTACATATATTGGTTCATTGTTATCTACCTCCATTTGGATGTAGTCAAGGTTTTTTTATTTGGAATTTCAAACTTTTTGGTATAGAGATATTAATGGGAAATGGGTTGGTATTGTCATTGAGATATTGTTGGGAAATGGGTTGTTGTTATCATACATTTTTGCACGCTTTACTTAATTTTATACGTAGTAGGGTAATATAGTTGCATCTTTAACATTTTCAATACAACTTAACCTTGTTCCCCATTTGTTAGTCTAATGTGGTGAAGACTTTGTGTCGCTTGGCATGATATCATTACATGTCTTAGTATCAAATTTTAAGTGTTTTATACAAGTTTTCCTTGGTGTGACTCAGTATTCATTTACTATTCCATGTAAGATTCTCGTATATCAAAACCACTTTTTATTAAGGGTTGGAGTATTTTTAAATTGCTCAATTTTCTATGTTCATAAATTATTTACTTTGATTTTCTAAAAGTACTCATTGTTAAAACATAGAAATAGATATGGCATCTAATTCTCAACATCTTATATTCATGATTTAGAAAGAATGAATGATTAGAATGTATTTATTTTATTTAGTTTAAAGGTTTTCTATGCTATAATATAATGTCAAAATGATATTTATTTGATTTTGTTGGTTATGTGACCTTTCTTTTCTTCTTGGTCAGGGTTGAATGAATTTTGATTTGCAATAAACATATGATAGATTTAAAGGGAAAATATTAGTTTTCAATAAGGATAATAAACATATGATAGATTTATAGGAAAAATATTAATTTTTGATAAAGATACATAAGACTCTAATGATACTTTTTTATTTTTCTTTCATTAATATATATATATATATATATATAATTAATTAAGAATAAATAAGAATAAATAATAGTTACTTATTTTTTTAAAGCTATAACATAACTTTTTTTTAATTTAATTTAAAACAATCATTATAACAATATTCCATATAAGAAAATGAAAAGGAAATTATAATTATTATAAATGTACGGTTAAATGTAATATTCAAGAATAAAAATTTTGTTCAATTTAATATACCTATTATTCTTAATATTATAAAAAATGAACACATAAAAAATAAGTAATGAACAAAAAATAATGAATATATTGCTAAATTTGTTGTGTTTTTTCTCATAATTGAAATTGACATTACTAAAATTTAACTAAATTTGAAAACCATATATTTCATGTAATAAAGTGTGAAGTGCCCAAAAAATATGATCTTCACCTATTGATGGAGTAAGCAACATAATCATAATATACATATAGTTGTACACCTTGTTGAAGACCAAGTACTGGTCCAAACTAGTTCTCTCATGAAAATATGTTAATGTGGGTGAAATCACTCCCAAGAATAATTTTTCCATTCAACTAATGCAACAATAAAAACAAGACATGCACCTTGACCAAAGTATTTGCACAACAAAAATATAGAGAAACACACACTAAGTGCTCTACACAAATCAATACACTCTACCTAGAAATCATAGCAATGGGGTAGATAATTAACTGAAATAACAATTGTGTAGTGGAGAGGCCTCTAGAACTGTATAACTCACATACCTCCTAGGCTTATTATGCGCAAGATCACATTCACTTTAAATTTTGATATCGTAGTAGCTCGAGTCCAGGGTAATTTTTAGGGGGGGAATTTCGCCAATTGGCTATTTTTTGGGTTTTTTTCCAAAAAATAAATTCGCTATTTGGTCATTTTTAGACTCTAAAATCGCCTATATTTACATAAAAATATGTTTTTTTATCATAATATTCACCAAAATGTACACATTTCAGTAGTAAATTGGATGTTTAATATTTAATTTTCACGTACCTATATATATACATGATTTTTAAATCCAAAATAATCACCTAGGATACTATACTTATGTATAATATTAGAATCCTTAAAAAATACCCTGCTCAAGTCGTGGACAACTTCTCCTCTTGGGAAAGGCCCAAGTTGGAATATTTTGCACAAGTACTAAAAAGTGTGCATTGCGCACGGCGATAGGCTATAGGAAGTTATGAGGAATTGCACATGTCGTGCGATGGCAATGGCCAAGGCATGGTCACATAGTAGGACAATGCGCATCATAGCACATCAGCTATTTTTGGTTCATAACATGGGAAAAGGTCAGATAAGGATATGACCTATTTTGGTTAAGGAACAGGTGGAAGGAAGAGGAAAGTGACCTGTTTGAATGAGTGGCGGCAAGCAGTTGAGAAGCTAGGCCACTACGACGATGGAAATAGGAAAGCAGGAGGAGTTGAAAGGGACAGGCCATGATGCAAATCTAACAGTTTTGAGGACTGCGGCTGTCAGAAGAGCGTGTTAGCCATGAGTGGCCCAGCTGGAGTAGGTGGAGCAGGTTGTCGATGGCAACAGCTAGGGTGGCAGTTAGCCATGCCAGTTTTGGAAACCTTAGGGTTTCAGCCTAATGATTGTAAAGACACGACCCTTGGGCGTGATCTATAAATAAGGGCAAATTGTATGGGAAAGGGTTAGAGATCTCTCATAGAGATAGCTATTATTGAGTATTGTAACATCTTTTGAGATGTGAGGCTATTGTAAAGGCTCTACGGCTATGTGCGGAGAGACCTAATTTTGAGAGAGAAGAGAGTCTGCAGCTAAGCTCGCATACTAAGAATGGTTACACCCTTCCCAGAAAGAGCAATATTAACAACTTTTCTTGTGGACATAGCCTCTATCTGAGGGGTGAACCATGTTAAATTCTGTGTTATGTGATTAATGTGTGTTTATGATTGTTCATTTGCTTGGTTTGAATGTTTAATACTGTAGTTATATGTTATGTGATTGCTTTTATATGTATTCACCGCAAGAGAATGGGAATAATATGTTAAGTAATACATGCATGGAGGAATGTTAAGTATTCAACACTTACGAGTCTGGGAATGTATGAATCTACTAATTAGTCACATAGTTGAACATTGAATTTAAGCACAGTGTTGGAGCGCACAGTAATGTATGTTTATTCAATCACCTACAACATAATGATAAGAACTTGAACGAGTTGAAGGGATAAAGAATGCTAAGTAGGATTGGTTAGAATTAATCGTCTTGGAAGAGATGCGCAGTCTAGATGATGCACTGACCCATTGAGATTCATTGCGAAGTAAGCTGTTGATAGCTTATTATCATGACGCAAGAAGTATCTTGTACTCCACAGTCATTAGAGGTGTTAGTGTGCAAGAAACTCTGCTTTCCAAAGTATCCGACACGGAATAGGGGTTTCACGCAGTTGTCTATCCGCAGCAGTCCACAAGGTATTGCACTGCTTATCAGTCGTTCCACTCTCACATCACCCAGTTGTGGAAACTTGATTCCACAACCACCCCCTTAGCTTCACCTCAGGTGAGACCTCAGGATGCACGCATTCTGTTGTTGAAAGGGCCGGTGAATAGGGGTTTTGTTGGTTCCTTGAACTGCAAAGTACCTGGTTCTATGTTGAAAACCTCCAGAAGGTTATATTACAGCCAACAAATGGTTTTGTTTCCCGACTAAGACCAGTGATGCAATAGTGTGGTTGGAAAGTAATGTGTGAAGAAGAATACTAGTTCCCGTTCGGTTCAGACAATTGGCATCCTAAAATAAAGAGATCTAGGATTGGTGTGATAAGATTGAAATAGATTTTGCAAAGAAAGAGAATAGACATCCGCGTCTCACCGACGTATAGTGGTTGAATAGATTCTTGTGGAGAGAGATTCACGAGATTTTCTGGGCTTCATTTGGAAACAAGTTGCACGAGTGGATCTCGCGACTCGCAGAAAAGAAAACATTTTTTCAAGGAGAAGTACCTACAGAGTGGACTCTAAAGCTTACATCACAGCTCAAAGCAATAGATATCCCACTGACATGAGCAGTTGACTTCTGGGTTGATAGCATACTTGAAGGATTTGTAAAGAATTTGTTGTAGACACGCTGAAGTCCTACAGTCAAGCTGAAGCATACTTTTTCGAAGTATTCCAAGCATATATAGTGATTCTAATGAAGAGACACATAACTTGAGAAGTGGAAAGAGATATAAGTTTAATAAAGAAAAGAATCCAAGAGGACCTGGACTCGGCGTGAATATCGAACTCCCGTGTGACCTTAATAATAAGACTGCACCATCATCAGTTACCATCCATCCTATTACATCGTAGAACCCGCTAGTTGCATATACCGTGCCACCCCTCTCTCAGAACCCACCCATTGCCAATGTCGCGCAGCCCACCTCACAGAATATTAATACTAGAAGCACCACAGGCACGGGTGCGTAGGTAAATACGAGTCGGAATAGTCCAATACAGAACACCTAGTATCAGAATAGTTCACAAAGTGGTATCCCTAGCACTATTTCGAATACCCCCTTTACTTTTTTCACTCAAAACCCACCCAAGAATTAGAACACCAATCCACCACCAGAAAGGAACAAAGATATGAACCAAGGCACGACATCTGGTGTACAAGTTGTAAGGGAGAAGGCCACACCAGAGAACATTTCCCTTTATTTCAAGACTATCTTAACCACGGTGTACCCAACCCAATTAATAAGAACTAGGCACCATGGTGTGAAATCTGCAGAAGCAGAGGACATCGACCAGAAGACTGTTATCTCATACAGAAATATGTAAAAACACCTAAGAGCTTATATTGTAATTTCTATAAATCAGTTGGAAATGATGAATCCAACTGTTGCGCATATGAGCTGGTGAATGAAAGAAAGTGCGATATGGAAGCAATGCGAGGTGCCCAAATATACCGCGTCTAAGAAGATAACTAGCCAAAGCAAGAGAATCCAAGGTATGACCAGGGGGGATATAGAGGCTGTGGTGCTGGATACCGCGGAAGAGGAAGAAGCCCGGCGCAAGGAAGAGACCGTGGTCAAGTAATTTGCTATAATTGTGGCCAGCCAGGTCATGTTTCTAGGGATTGTAACAACCCATGCACTACGTGCAACTACTGTAAATCTTTTGAGCATTTTATTGAATGTTTCCCCGACTAGAGGTCGAGATGCATAAACGCAGAAGGATAAACCCACCAAGTCCAAACATTCAGTGGATTGCAGCAGAGAGGAGACCTACAGTTCCAAGCATCAATGTAGTAACGCGCAGCGGTGCTGCGACAAGGCGTGATTTAGGAGCAGAAGCTTCAACTTCTAGAGATTTTGCGACTAAGCAAACACCCCTTGAGACACAATGGATAAGAAAAGCAGCCGAGAAAACACCTGCTTTCAACCTGGTGAAGAACAAAGGAGCATTTACTAAAGCGTTGTATATACTTAGAGAATCAACACCAAGGTCGTCAAGGATCTCGCTACGCAGTCAAATGCCGTATGTGGAAGACATACCGGCTGCTTATGACAACACAAGTGTCATAGTAGAGACATGCACCTATGTTTCGTATTTCCTTAGAAGCTGCATGAAATTGTTAAAGAAACCGGATGCTATAACAGAACTGCAGAAGGTTATAGATCAGTACGAACCGCGCAGTGGAGAAGACACTACAGATAGCGCAGTTCATCATATCAAGAAACATAAGAGAACAGGCAGAGAAATGAGACTCAATGCGTAGATAGGAGATTACGAAATGGATGAAATCATTCTTGACCTGGGATAAGAGGTCAATGTCTTGACTAAGAATACATGGCAGCAGATGGGGTGACCAAAGCTATCATAGTTACCTATCCAGTTGAGAATGGCCAATCAGGAAAAAGTCATAACGTTTGGATGGTTGGCCAATGTGGTTGTTGACATTGATAGGGTACAGAGTCGCGCTGATTTCAAGGTTATTGAGATTGTGGATGACAGCCAGCCTTTCTCGGCATTATTGGGGATTGAATAGGCTATTGATAATCTCACAATCATAAATCTGAAGACCAAGAAGATTATCTTTGAAGGAAAACATCTCAGGGTGATTGCACCACTGGACCCTGCAGACGGAGACAGATACAGTGAGCTGATTCAAGAAGAATCCCATCCAAAGCTCAGAATTTGGACTGGTGGTACAAACTAACCGTGAACTAGGAAGATTATATCAACCCTACTACAGATGGTACACTCAGCTGGAGATGCGAGAACTCTTGCATTTCAGACACGGATGCAGGTTTGGAGAACTAGCAAAGCTACATGCATGGAGTATCTGCAAGGAGATGCGCGTAGGTCATGAAGTCGATACGTTGGATTGGAAAGCAAGTAAGCCCAATCGCCACATATGATGGTTCATCTAACGTTTATTCTTTCATCAGGGATTATACTGCAACAATTGCAGACGAACACCACTTATAAGCATTAGATGTAGCATTGCGTGAGACACCTGCCAGATGGTGGGCTGCGCACAAGCAGACATTGACTACATGGGATCAATGCAAAATTAAGAAGCAAATCAGATTCGTTGAGAAGGTTACATTACCTTTTGCAAAATATAATGGACAGACAGATCCAAGGGATCACGTAGAAACTTGTTCACATGCTTGGGTGGAAAGACCAAAAACAAAATTGGTGCATTTGTTTGTGCATACGTTGGAAGAACCGATTCCAAAGAAATGGTACCTAGACCTGGAACTGTGTAGGGGAACAACAGATTGGTCTACCTTGACCGTGAGCTTCCAGACAGATTTCAGTTTCAAAGATGAACATCCGAGCATCAATGATGCATTGCAGCTTCTTCAGAAAAAAATATTCAGACCAGACTGCACTGATGGAAATATGACCCTAGAAGAATTCTTTGGCGCAGAGAGCATACCTGCACATCTACACCCAGAATGGGAGGAGCAATTAGAGCCTGCTCTTGATTGTTATAACCTCACTAATGAATCTACAGCTCAGGCAGATAGTGATGAGGATGACCCGCGAAACATAAAGATACCTGAATCAGAGGGTGCACGTGAGGTAGAAGGACCTCCACTAGAAATCCTAGATATGAGCGGACCCATAAAGACAAGAAAAGTGAACATTGGCACCAGTGAAGAGTCAAAGTTTGTAGCTATAGGAGACTATTGGGATGAAGACACAGTCAAGGAGGTAGCGAGCATACTATAGGAGTGTCGCGAACTATTCCCGACTAAATTTACAGAGATGAAAGGTATTTTGGGCGACTTATGAGTGATGAAAATTCCTCTTAACCCTGGCGCAATGCCTGTAAAGAAAAGACCGTATAGATTGAATCCGCGCTATAAAGAACGAGTTAAGGAAAAACTCGATAAGATGAAAGATGCTGGGATCATTGAGCCAGTTGAAGAATCTGAATGGATAAGCCCGATGGTTATCCAGGATAAGAAAACAAAGGGTGAGATCAGGATTTGCATGGATATCAGAAAGTTGAACGACACTTCAATGCATGACCCATTCCCTACACCTTTTACAGATGAAGTGCTAGATAACGTTGGAGGGAATGAGGCATATTCTTTTACTGATGGATTTTCCAGATACCATGAGATCAGAATTGATCTCGCAAATAGGCACAAGACTACTTTTGCTACAAAATGGGGGTCATTCCAATACCCAGTGATGCGCTTCGGTCTGAAGAATGCACCTGCCATATTTTCTCGAGAGGTAGTCGCAGCATTTAAGTATTTTATACATAAGTTTTTAGAGGTTTACTTTGATGATTGGACCATTTTCGGTTTGTTGAAGAACCATGCCACGAACCTTAGGATGATGCTGGAAAAGTGCAAACAACATCAAATTTCATTGAACTTGAAGAAGTGTGTTTTCTGTGTTCCCTATGGAATCTTGTTGGGACACATTGTGTGCAAACAGGGCTTGATGGTTGACCCTGCAAAGATCACAATTATTGTAAACTTACCTACACCAAATTCAATCAAGTAGCTACGCACCACATTGGGACATACCGGATATTACAGGAAATTCATAAAAGGGTATGCACATATAACTGCAGCTATAGAGAAACTGCTAAAGAAAGATGCACCATTCATTTGGAATGAGGACTGTGGGAAAGGATTTGACACATTAAAAGAGAAGATGGTCACTGTCTCGATCCTAGTTTTTTCGTACTTGCAAAATCCATTTCATGTCCATGTTGATGCTTCGTGTATCGCATTGGGTGTTGTTCTTGCTCAGACATGAGAGGGAGGTATTGATCATCCCATTGCCTTTTCCAACAGAACTTTATAATCCGCTGAGAAGAACTATACCACTACTGAAAGAGAAGGACTCACAATGGTATATGCGCTATAGAAATTCAGGCAATACTTGCTTGGTGTGCACTTCTCCATGTTCACTGACCATTCTGCCTTCAAATACCTAGTTAATAAGCCAGTGTTAGGGGGGCACATATGCAGATGGTTACTACTATTTCAGGAGTACGACTTTGAAATTGTGGTTAATCCAGGAAGGTTTAATTTGGGACTTGATCATCTATCAAGGATTGAGTCAGGAGAAGAACCAACGAATCTGGAAGACAATCTACCTGATGCACAGTTGTTCGCTATACAAGTTGTCGATGATTATTATAAAGACATCATTGACTTTCTGAATATTGGGTTCACACCCACAGAGTTCACTACACAGCACAAGAAGCCGTTGTTAGTGCACACAGCAGACTTCACTATAATTGCAGGTCAGCTATACAAGCTGGAACCAGATGAAGTACTGCGCAGATGTGTGCTAGAGCATGAGAAACCATTCATACTAACTGATGCACACTCAGGAATCGCAGGAGGACATTATGCAGGGAGAGCTACCGCGCAGAAGATACTCTGTGTAGGGCTATGGTGGCCTACAATTCATATAGATTCAAAGGAACATTGCCAGAACTGTGATGTTTGTCAGAGAATAGGGAAGCCATCACACAGAGATGAAATTCCATTAAATCCACAGCTAACATTCCAGGCCTTTGAGAAGTGGGCTATTGATTTTGTGGGTCCTATTAATGCACCAGGGAAAAGAACTAGTTCAAGGTATATCATTACTACTACCAATTACCTCACCAGATGGGTAGAAGCAAAGCTAGTTAAAGACTGTAGCGCAGCTACAGCAATGAAGTTTATATATGAAAACATCTTTACAAGGTTTGGATGCCCAAAGATATTGATGAGTGATCAAGGCACTCATTTTCTGAATAATACCATTGAGGCTTTGACCGAAGAGTTCCATGTTCATCATCAGCGCAACACGCCTTATCATCCACAGGCGAATGGAACTGTTGAAGCATTTAACAAAGTGTTGGAGATTGCGCTAACCGAGATATGCAACGTCAATTGGGATGATTGGGATCTATGCATTCCATCTGTACTATGGGCATACAGGACTACCTACAAGAAACTGACTAGCCATACACCTTTCAGGATGGCCTATGGGCAAGAATCAATAATGCCGATGGAGTACATTGTTCCCATCTTCAGAATAGTAGCATTTACAGGCATAGCAGATCGTGTAGCACTCGAATAAAGAATCCTACACTTGGTTGGGCTAGAGGAAGATCACTTCGTTGCAGGCTTCCACCAACAAGTACAGAAAGAGCACGAAAAAGCATGGCATAATTGCCACATCAAGAAAAAGAGATTTCAGGTAGGTGATCTAGTCCTCCTGTATGATAGCAAATTCATGAAATTTCCTAGAAAGTTTAAGATGCATTGGATTGGCCCATTTACTGTAATACATGTTACTAATGGTGGCGCAGTCCAGTTAGATACATTGACCGGAGATACCTTGCCAAGTTTGATAAATGGTAGCAGACTAAATCTTTACCACAATAGTCCAACTGCGCAGAGTTCTGTATGATTAAGGGAAGTGTAACATGCAACACTGCTGAAGTTGCGCGCAAAAAAAAGAAAAGAAAAAGAGAGCAGCTGCGCAGAACAAATCCAAATACTAATCGCGCAAAGAAGATGGAATGATAGTCACGCAGAAGACGGCACCAAGTGCACGTCCCGATGTAAACATCCTGTTATACCGCCAGCACATTATGACGAAAACCATTAACACGACATCTGTCAGCCAGTTAGTGGGTCATTAACCAAATTGGTGGCACTTGGGCAATTTAAAATTTAAGGGCAGATGTGACATTTTGGAACCCATTAAAGACAGACGTGACTAGTTAGCATCGAAATCCGGCTGGCAGGCTGAGCCATTAACGCTGATTCGATGGAGTTTACAAGTTGGATTGCCAAGCAACCTTTTGGCATTTAAGGAAACAGCATTGGCATGATGAGAAGGATCAGCGGATAGGGTGAAGATCATATGCACGAACTGGTAATGAATATGGCATTTAGTGCCTCGACAACTGTAGAATGCCACGTTGCAGACCATCAACAGCTATAAATAGACCTCACTCAGCCACTTAACCATTTTCACGAAGCATTTGAACTATTTGAGAGCTGAGTGACCAAAGCATTGTATGAGTGAACCGGTTGAGTTGGCAGAGATCTCCTGGTTATTTGAGCAAGCAGGGATTCCAGCAGCAATGATGGTGACGAAGGAAGGTGCATCTAAAAGTTCATCACGCCAGGCTATAGGAAGCAACAAGGGTAAAGAGACAGCTTCAGAGCAGGGGGGGTCCGAAGTACCATTTCAGCAGTCGGCTTCGGCTCAGAACTTACCCATTTATCCGGTACCTGAATACATCTCTCCACGGAAGATCGATGCCCCACTAGTCCACATAGAAAAGAATTTCAAGTATGAAATTCTGATGCCCACTATCTCTACCAGGGTGAAAATTGAGGAGAATCAAATGGGTGGCGTACTAGGTTGCAAGCTGGACGACTTGGACTTACTTGAAAATATGCTGGTAATGATGAAGAATTACCCACAATTTAGACCGGATGCATATATCAACTGTGTGAAGGACACATAAACCAGCGCCGACGGGATGGAAGTCCAAGAATGGTTAAGGCCCATCCGACCATCATGCCTGTTAAATTTACTGCAAATGCCACACTTTACTAAGATCCTCGAGTTTTTTGCGGTAGTGCACACATTACTCACTTGCGTACTTGAAGGCTTCTTATGGCTAGATACCCACATTGATATCAGCATTGATATGATCCATCACATTACAGGCCTGAACAAAAGAGGCAAGGACCCTGCTGACCTCCTCATAAAGAGGGCGCAGCATAGAAATCTGAGCGTTGAAGTCACTAAAATAATTTGGCATAGTGCGAAAGGGACGTGGGTTCCCAACGGTTGACATCAATGACTGCGCAACAATGTTTACGACCCAGTTGCTTGTAGGAAATCTTTTGCGCAAGTAGACCACCTAAGGTACCGACGGTCGCAATCAAGGCAACATCTAACATATTGCGCAGCAAGCATTATAATTGGTGCCAGTTCCTACTAAATGAGCTTCTGGCAGATATTCAAGAATTGCAGGATAATGGAACACCATTCCATTTCATGAGAGAGGCCTAGAGTCATAGGGTTGCGAAATAAATTCATGAGAGAGGCCTAGCCTCATGCAATCAGTGTGCACAGTTAATTGAATATATCTATTAGTTAAGGAAAGAATTAGATAACAACAAGCAAGAGTTGAGCGCAGCCAAGGAAAAAGGTTGGAAGCTGAAGGAGACCGTTTCGGCGACACAAAAATAGAAGAATGCGAAGAAGAGGATGATCTGGAAGACACGATAAATAAAATTGGGGCCAAGGTAGAGTCCCTCACCTCTGAGAGAATAAAAATGGAGGCCTCTTACAAATAAAAGATCGCAGAGCTGGAAGCTAGGCACCCTGTCATTCCACCGGATCACTGCCCAGCTCCAGCTAAGGACATCAAAGAAACCATGGATGGCATTTTGGTCGAAGTGACGAAATTCCAAGACTTACTTGAACAGATAACTATAACAGGAACCGGGTTGAATCAGGATCTTGTGCTCTAGCAGGTAAAAGCGGAACTACAGCAGAAACAACATCAGGTAGATGTTGTAAGCGCAGAGCTGAGGAATGCAATGGCAAGGGAGAAAGTGCAAAAATTTAACGAGGTCAAGGACCTACAGAAAGAGTTGGCAACACTAAGGGAGAAAGAGGCTGCTACATCAAACAGGCTGCAACCCATTGAACATGAAGGCCTCGAATAGATGCAGCATTTTGACGTAAAGTTCACAGAACTTCAGGTAGCAGAAGGAACCATAAAAGAACAAGTGGCTAGGGAGAAGGTCTCGCAGGAAACTCTGGAGACACTTCAAGGTTTTGAACAAAAAGCCAAGGAGATAGTTGCAGAGCTAGCAGGAACTCTGCAAAATTTTACATGAAAGCTTAGTACGGCGGAGGCTGCGGCACCAGAGTCCACAGGTAGAAGTGGCTCGGGACAAGCCACAGGCAATTGTTAGGGGCCTGTTGGGCGGGTCTGAAGTTGGAATATTTTAAACAAGTACTAAAATGTGTGCATTGCGTGTGGCAACAGGAAACAAGCAGTTTTGAGGAATTGTGCATGTTGCGTGACGGCAATGGCCAAGGAACGGTCGTGCAGTAGGACGGTGTGCATCATAGCGCATCAGCTATTTTTGGTTCATAACATGGGTAAAGGTTAGACGAGGATATGACCTATTTTGGGTAAGGAAGAGGTGGAAGGCAGAGGAAAGCGACCTGTTCGAACAAGTGGCAGAAAGAAGTTGAGAAGCTAGGCCACTACGCCGATGGCGATAGGAAAGTAGGAGGAGTGTAAAGGGACAGGCCATGATGCAGTTGTAAATTGGATGTTTAATATTTAATATTCGCCTACCTATATATATACATGATTTTTTCAATCCAAAATAATCGCCTAGGATACTATAATTATGTATAATATTAGAATCCCTAAAAAATACATTGCTCGAGTCGTGGACAACTTCTCCCAATCAATAAAAGTATCAATAATGAGCATACGTGTCCACCTTGAGTTTAGGTATGCTCCTAAGTTTCTCTCTTCAGTAACCAACTAAATAATATTGTAGTAATTTAAAATTACTCTTATAAATAATTTATCGTGACAATTCTTATTTCTCAAGGTCATAATAAACAAGTATCCATCCTCCATAAATCAAGGAAAAATTCCTCTATCCTATTCCCCTAGAAAGATGCATTTCATTCCCAAGATTGTATTTTTTTTCCCATCCCACATTCAAAGATTATCTACCATGTCAAAATATACTTCCAAGATGAAATTTAGTTTAGGGATGAAAATGCCGAGGTCATAATGTGGTAATTGTTGAGTTATATTCAATGTCTTTGGGCCTCAACCCCTAACTCAAACTAGGAATTATTTTTTAGGTGTTTTGGATCAATATTTCCCTTTTCCACGTCTCTGTAGGGTTGTTTCCCTAGGTTGGATGTAGTCTTATTAAGAAAAGATCCTAACCCCATGTATGATTTTCACCGCATTACATCATTCGCATTCTTTTGGGATATTCCAAACATGTAACTAATTTTAATGTGGGTCTTATGAACATAAATATGCAAGTGTTATTTTTTCAAAAGGACATCATAATACTTCACTTAGTTATGAAAAACATGAATCATAAACACGTTTTATCTTTTAATCACTTATGAGAAATATTTTAACAATGCATAGATTCATGTAAATGATATTAAGTCAAATGATGCATACAAATAAAAATAAGAGTAATAACATCAAATATAGCTAGGTATGAAAATTTTAAGGGCGAAATTTATTACATGGGATAAATTATTTTACAAAAATATAGAAAATCCTAAAAAAATTTAATTATTTTACAAAAAAATACTGGCAGACATTTTATGATTGGAAATTTAAGAATAAGTAGGATTCACCATGGTTTCTACACTTTAAAATAATATGGGTGCTTAAAATTTCCCCTCGAGCTAGGCGACATGAATGTTCAATGTACATAGAAAAATGTTAATGGTCAAAATCTAACGAAGCACTAACTAATACCGAGTCAAATGTCTAAATACCAAACCAACAAAATGCATTAGAATTGGATGATACACCACAAATTTAGATATTAACCTCACCCCTTTGAACCAACAAATTATTAAAATAATCAATAATTTATATATTCAAAGAAACTATTACTATAGATAATCACATTTATGCAACAAAAAAAAAAAAAAACCTTTACACACTCTAGTGTTCGATAATGTAGTACCTCCATATGTGGATTTGTTCCCCAATCAATACTAGGCTCAATAATCGATATCAATGTATTCATGTAAGGGATGCTTCTAGCTTCCTCTACTCACATAGACTCTAATGATGCAGTTATAAATTACTCATATATATCACAAATCAATACAATTCTTATTTTTCAAGGTAGTAATCAACCAGTATCCATCCTCCCTTAGTCAAGATAGAATTCTTGTTTCCCATTCCTGTGAAAGTAACAACTCATTCCTAAGAATGTCTTTGGCCTTCCCATCTTTCTTTCCATGGTTATTTACCATACCTAAATATACTTGGGGTGATAATGAGTTGGGGCTTAAAAATACCAAGGTTACAAAGTGGGTAATTGGTGAATTAGGCTCAAACCCCTTGGGCCCGAACCCCTAAATAAAACTAGGAACCATATTTTAGGTTTTTCAAATAAACATTTCCCATTTTTAGGTCTCATAAGTTTTGTTTTCTAGGTTCACTATCTTCATTGAGCAATTTAGTCATTTCCCTTAAGTATGATTTTCATGACATGGAATTCCTAACCTTCTTTTCGACTACTCCCAACATCTAACTAAGTTTATTGTGGGTCTTGAAAAAATAAACATACAACAAAAATTAGTTTAAAAAAAAAAATTATGTAGTCATAAAAAATCATAAATCATAAATTATCAAAACATTTTACCCTTCCCTAAATAATGATAAATATTTTAACAATGCATAGATTCCAATTAGAATTATTCACTCACATAACAATAAATGTAATAACATCAAATATATCTAAACACCATGCATGTTCAATGCATATAGGAAAAGTATATTGGTCAAAATCCAAATAAAGTTGAGATAATAATGACTTCATTGTGTAAAGAGTAAACACAAAATGTAGGGAATGAAGTGCATCGTTTAGAATATTATAGTTACATAGCTTTTTAGAGGTAACAAATTATTAAAATAATCTATAACTTAATATATATATTGAATATTGAATGAGCTATTTTCTCTTATTTATAAGGATAAATAATAAATTGTGAATTCATATTAATGAAAACGATTAGTTCTAAATAAATTTAATTGTTTTTATTAGTCAAAAGTAAGTCATAGGTTTAAATTGACTAATGTCCTTATCTAACAAACAATAAAATCTGATACATAAAATTAGAATTTAACTTGGATTTAACTTTAAAAATAAATTATTATTATTATTATAATATAAAAATAAAATTAATATAATTCAATTTAATTATCAACATTTTGTAAATGTCAAAGTATATAATTTTATAAATTTAGTTAATTATAATATATAGAAGATAAAAAAAATAAAAATGATCTTTAATATATTACAATTTACAATGTTATTTAATCTAATAAAACTATTATTGTATTGTTTACAATTATTTTAAATTAAACAATAATTACTATAAAATATTTTATAATTTGTTTCAAGATTAAATTTGATGAGATATTAATATAATTTGTTTCAATGTCTTCGTGCTCGTAGACATACCCACATAGATAATGATGTAGTTTTAAAATTATTCCTATGTATTACAAATCAAGACAATTATTATATGTATTATAAATCAAGACATTTATTATTTGTCAAGGTAATAAGCAACTAGTATCCACCTTCCCTTTGTCAATATAGAATTCCTCTTTCCTATTTAATGAAAATGACAACTCATTCCCAAGAATGTCTTTGACTTTTCCATCCTTCTTTTCATAGTTATTTACCATACCTAAATATAGGTGGGGTGATGGGTGATAATGAGTTGAGATATAACAAGGTTATAAAGTGGATAATTAGTGAATTAGGGTCAAACCCTCAGGTGTCAAAACCCCTAAATCAAACAAGTAATCATTTTTTACGCATTCGGACTAAACATTTCCCATAGTAATTTACCATACCTAAATATAGGTGGGGGTGATGGTTGATAATGAGTTGAGATATAACAAGGTTATAAAGTGGATAATTAGTGAATTAGGATCAAACCGCGTCAAAACTTCTAAATCAAACTAGTAACCATTTTTTACGCATTCGGAATAAACATTTCACATTTGTAGGTCTCATCAAGTGTTGTTTTATAGGTTCCCTATTTTCATTTAGCAATTTAGTCATTTTCTTTATGTATGATTTTCATGATATTGAATTCTTAACCTTTTTAGACTACTTCCAACATCTAACTAAGTTAGTTTTTCAAAAAAAAGCATACTTATATAAATCATTAAGAAAAACCTAAATCATCAAAACATTTTATCTTTCCCTAACTAATAATAAATATTTTAACAATGTCCAATGCATAGATTTGAATCACAATGACGCATTCAAATAACAATAAATGTAATGCCATCAAATATAATTAAACACCATGCATGTTCAATGTATATAGGAAAAGTATATTGGTCAAAATCCAACTAAGCGTGAATTAATAATGAGTTTACTATGTAAAGAGTAAACCTACAAAATGCAGGGAATGAAGTGCAACATTCACAATTTTATAGTCACATAGATTTTTAGAGATAACAAATTATTAAAATAATTTATAATTTAATATATAATGATTGTTGAATGAGCTAGTTTCTCTTATCTATAATAGATAAGGATAAATAATCAATATTTTGTAAATGTTAAAATATATATTTTTATCAATTTAATTAATTATAATATATATAAAAATATTACATTTAATATATTATAATTTACAATGTTATTTAATCTCATAAATCTATTATTGCATTATTTATAATTATTTTAAATTAAACACTAATTATTATAAAATATTTTATATTTTGTTTCAAGATTTAAATAAATATATAAAATATTCCTAAATATGAAAAGCTTAATCTAAGTTATTTGATCAATTCATTTAAAATTAAACGCTCATGTGGGAAATTCTCTCTTGGAGTAATTGCCTTAACAATATTATTTAATCAGTGCAACAGGAAACTAGGACACGAAATCCATATTGAATAAAAGATATATTATTGAATTGATAAGATGCTTAACGCTTTACAAGAGCTCGCCTTTTATAAGGTTTGAGCATTCTTAAGAAGGGTTACGTCCCTTCAATTAAACTAATTAATAATTTACTGATTAATTTAATACAATAATTAATATTCATAGCATTGCCACTCCCTTTTAAAGAGCTTTGTCCTCAAAGCTTGAGTATTTTCCTAATGTCGTCCTTCATTCAGATTCAGTGTTGGTATTAGAATCGGACATGATTTCTTGTGTAGAGACTTGCACTTCCTTTCCATTGATGATTTTGCATTGTATTGTCTCATTGTTCCTACATTTATGGCCTGGGATCCAATCATCACCGCATCGACGACATATGTTTTTCTTCTTTTTTCTATTATCAGAGTAACTGTTAGATGACTTTGATCTATTTTCCATTTCATAGGCATATGATTGAGGTTTGTGGCATTGATGGCCAGGTGACCAAGTATCTACACAGTACCTACATTGTGTCTCTTTTTCTTGTCGATAATGGTTATCATCTCTTGTTTTTATTCCTTCCAATTTGCATTCTGCGGCTTTTGCTTTATGTCTTGCTACCTCTACGTTAGGTATGTCATGTAACTTTAACTCTTTTTGTAGGTACGGTTTAAGACCTCCTAAATAGGTTTCGAGTCTTTGTTTGTCAGACAACCCAAATACTCGTGTCGACAAGGATTCCCACTGATGTGTGAATTCCTCAACACTTCCAACTTGTTGTAATCTCGTAAGTTTACTGAAAAACTCATCTTCTTTGATACCTTGAAACCTATTAAAAAAATCATTTTTGAACAAGTTCCAGGTATAGGCAAAATTGTCTCTCTTCCACCATAAGTACCAATTATAGGCGTACCCTTCCATATGCATTGATGCATATTTCACCTTCTCCTCATCAGATTGAATATTGTAAATGTCGAAGTATTCTTCTTCTTTGTTTAGCCAAGCAACGCATTGGTCTTCACTTCCATTGTATTTCGACAACTCTATTTTTGCCTTAGGTGGGTACACTATGTAAGGGTGATATTGATTCTCTTTTGCTTTATGGTTTGATGGTGGATCGGAACTACTGGATGACGTAAGTGACATATTTGAACTGCTTCATTGTTGGCGGTGATTTTTATCTTTTTTATTCTCTACTACCTTACTGATAGCTTCTATTTGGCTATTTAATCGTGCCTCCATCTCTGGCAGTACTTTTGTTTCTATCTCTTGCTTAAGCGTCGCATTGTTAATCTTTAGTTCTTTTTGCAATTCTTCTTGATTCTTGGCAAGTGCTTCCTGTGTGAAAATATGAGATGATGCATCTAGCACATATTGACTGCCGACTTGTTCTTTTTTTTGCATTAGTCTTTGTAACACCTCCATTAATGTATTATGGTTCTGCGTCATTTTTTGGTCTAACATTTTTTGTTCCTTGCTCATAATGTTGAACTTGTCATCCATTTTCTGCTCCATTACTTGAATGACGTCCTCTTTAATTTCTTTCTTAAGTATTCTTGGCTCTTGGTGGTCATTTCCTTGAAAGTTTGGAAATCCTTCTCTATTTTTGCAATTTGAGCTTTTAACTCCGTCGTCATGGTTCTTAAGTTTGGTGGTGAATAATTGGAATCAATTTTGTAGGACTAAATTTAATAAAAATTATTGTAGAGACAATAATTATTATATGAATAAAATAAATAAATATAATAATGATTATATTTAAATATTTTTTTATAATTTGTGGATTGTAATTTTTAATAAAATTAAATATAACAATATTTATATTATATTTGACTTTTATTAAAAATTAGGGTTTAGAATGATGGCGTGGGAGAGGAAACACTGGAGTAATGCGCTGTGGGGAGAACTGCAGATGGTAGGCACTGGGCTGTGGACTGCGTGTAGGTTGGACGAGGGACGGGAGATTGGTGAATGAAGGAGTGTGCAGGAGAGGGTGGCGCTAGAGGGCGTGTAGAGGTGGCAGGGAGATAGACGAAGGCGGGGGTGGGATGTAGGACGCAGGGTTGTAGAGTGTGGGTGGACTGAGATGACGAGGAGCAGTGCGAGCAAGAGGATAAGAGGGAAGTGGTGTGCGGAGATGGGGTGCTGGGAGGAGGATGGAGGATGGGAATGAGTGCGAAGGTGGGGGGTGACAGAGAGAGTCTGCGTGGAGAGAAGGCGGTAGTGGGGGATGTAGAACGGAATATGGTGTGGGGGTAGAGGGGAGCGCAGAGCGTGGGGGAGGGCTGGCTGGGATGAGAGGATGACTGGGGGAGGCACTGGGAGTGAAGACTGTGGGAGAGCGTGCAGGGAAGTGTGAGTGACGAGCGAGGAGATGCAGGAGTGCGCGAAGAGATGAGGAGAGGCGAGTGTGGTGTGTGGACGAGAAGGGTGGGGGTGGAGGAAGGCATGGATGGAAGTGCAGTAGGCGGATTGGAGCGAGTGATGCAGCGGAATGGATGGATGAGCCGAGTCCGAGCTCACTTGAGGAGGAGCGAGTCCGCTCTGAGTGTGAGCCGAATCCGAGCTCACATGGAGGAGCGTTCTGCTCTGATACCAAATGCGGCAGGAAACTAGGACATGAAATCCATATTGAATAAAAGATATATTATTGAATTGATAAGATGCTTAACGCTTTACAAGAGCTCGCCTTTTATAAGGTTTGAGCATTGTTAAGAAGGGTTACGTCCCTTCAATTAAACTAATTAATAATTTATTGATTAATTTAATACAATAATTAATATTCATAGCATTGATTAATTTACTACAATAATTAATATTCATAGCAATAGGTCAAAAGATTTTATTACTTAATCTAAGTTATTAGATCAACTCACTTCAAATAAAATTAAATGTTTAACTGGGAAATTGGATTAAAGTAATTACCAAAACAATATATTTTTTTATTAATTACCAAAACAATATATTACAATGGTCCACTTTCATGTGCTCATCATTATGAGGGAATGGGCTAAACTCTAGACAGAATGCACCTTTACCGGCGATTTTCACCGGAATCCGGCGAATGGGAAATTGCTGAAACTGCAATTTGGGTTGTTTGAATTGCAATTTTGGTTGCAGGAATGGCTTCAGCGACCTCAAAAACCCCTGGGGCACCCCGATTATACAATTCTAGCAACTCAAAACTGTCATTTAAACAATTTCAGCCAGATTTTCGCCGGAAAAATCACCGAATTCTTGATGCATTCGGTCTAGAGTTTAGCTTACTCTCATTATGAGCACTTACCAACATAATTGTATTCGACCGTCAACCTTTTACCATTTTGACTGTCCACAATTATTATTATAATCATTTTGAAAGATTGGGGAGTCCTCTTGGATCCATCGCCCATCATCTCTTCTCCTACATATTCCCTTTCTACTTTATTGATTCTTCAATCATTTCAACTCCATGGAAACCTTGATGAATGAAGGAGTTATGGACAAGGACTGGAGTATAGGGCTCTCCTTAGGTTTGAGTATTGGTACTGGGACAACCAACAGAGACAAAGATCGCGAGTCCTCTTCTCACAGAAATGTGAATGTGCCTCCTGTGCAATTAGATATGTTTCAGTTAGCCCCACAACTTCCTCCTGACTCGTGCTGCGGCACTCTGCCATGGGAGAAAACCTTCCGACCTGCCCTGCTTAACTCTTAATAAGACTAATAGTTCATATGCAATAATAATTTTTTTTTAGCACGGATTGACTTTTATAATTGAAATCTCGGTAGATTTTTTGCCGGTTTCGGATCATGATGACTATAATCGTCGTGTACATATGGCAGTGCTAGTGGTAGCGATAGATCAGCGGGAAAAGAGAAGGTTGTAATTGATCCAGTACATGTGTCGCGGCTATCTCATGGTAGAAAATTCCCTGCCTCCTGTTATTACAACAAAGGCGCGGGCACCATTAATGTGTCATCCTCGAACAACACTGTTGATTCCAACGCAACGAACCCAGTCAGTGGGTACGACAGGTTCAACAGAAAGCGGCAGGGTGCTACCGAAGAGGTGGAGAATGACCGAGGTTGTGATGTAGAGGAAGAGGGCTGTTCCAAGAAGAAGATCAGACTTTCTAGAGAGCAGTGTACTCTTTTGGAAGAAAGCTTCCTAAAAAACACGGCCCCGGAACATGTAAGTCTATTCATGTTATTTTTTTAATACTTAGTGTTTCGTCATGATTTTCACTGCTGTAATTTCTTTTTCTTCGGCAGAAGCAAAAGCGAGCCTTGGCCTTACAGCTCAATCTCCGTCCACGACAAGTTGAAGTCCGGTTCCAGAATAGGCGAGCAAGGTTATAAGCTGGTGCCCTTTATCGATTCATTGTATCTTACTTGTCGACATTAACATTTGAAAGCCTCTCTTTCGAATTAACTGTTACATAATTTAGCGTGATTTAGAAGTTAAAATTTCTCTGAATTTGTCGTTCAGAAAACTATGGATCTGCTGAAAACCGTATTCTATCGGTAGTTTTATTGGCTTTAGTCTCTATTTTATTTTATAGAAAGTTGTTTTGTTATATGTTTACACGTTTATTAAATCTGATGAAACTGTTTCAGGACGAAGGTGAAACAAACCGAAGTGGACTGCGAGCTTCTGAAGATATGCAATGAGTCACATGCAGAGGAAAACATAAAACTGAATAAAGAGCTGGAAAAACTAAGAGCTGCAACCCTTAACATGTGCCCTGCGTGTGAAAGATTTTCAGCCGCCGAAAATAACCCGCATTTCCATTTGGCGAATGCTCAGTCGCCCGGCTTTTGCGCATTGAATTTTCGGGTATAGATAGGAGGTTTTGACTACGTATTCAACATCCATTCATAGCATGTGTAACATCACAGCTGGACTTCGTTCACACTGTGAATCATTTTATGGTTTAGTTAGAAGTTGATTTCTGAAACATTTTAGGGTTTCCTTAAGTTATATCTTATAATAAGACACAGCTTGACTTCGTTCACATTGGGAATCATTTTAGGGTTTGCTTAAAACTTCACTTTGCGAAACATTTTATGGTTTCGCTAATTTCTATTTTATTTAGACAAAAGAGCTACGAATTTGTTCATTGATGAAAGATGGAAGGGCTACTACTTTCTCCATTTATTTAAATAAATAGAAAAATTTCTTGTGTCGTGGTTGCCATATGGAGTTTACATCCTTAAAGGTGTTTGTTATTGCTAGGGATGCATCTACAACCCTTCGTAGTGTTCTTTCATATGTCAATTCTAAAACAGAGACTGATGAACTGGGTCTTCTACGGATTTCAGGTACAAGTCTCGGGAGTAATGAACATGGTTGAAGATTCTGATCGAGGATTTGGGTGCTGCGCAGTTGCCAGGTTGGTTTCCATTGTTGTTTGTACTCAGTCCAACTCATGCTATCTAGGATTTCTCGAATCTCCTCTTGGTTGTTTTTCCATTCGCTGACTATGACTAGGCAATGATCAGGCTCGTTTGATACTGTGCAAATTTGTGCAGGCTCACTTGTAACCTGTACTAAATTTTCTCTGCTTATAAAATCAGGCAAACAGTTATCTATCCTTTAATATGCTCAATCTCAAATTCAAAATTAGAAAACAGGGCTTGCCATCTTCCAAACTTAGCATCACTGGCCCTTTTAACTTCTTTGTTCAAGACTTTATTCATGGTTGTTGCATCTGTTCGGAGGAGAAATATTTTGTTGATTAGAAAGATTTCGAATTTATCAACAGCATTCAAGGCTGCTTTGATTTCTTTGTCTAATGCCGAATAGTACTTTTCTACATCCTGCCATATCCCTGAAGCGAATTGTAAAATTTCTTGAGTCTTCCTCTTGTTTTCTTTGATCCCAACTTGTTTCAGAACTGCTCCCCATCCTGCATTACTAGCATCTGTCTCAACAATTTTGCCCAAATCATCATCTGCTATATGGAGGATGGGTAGTGTCTTTACCCTGGCTTCGATTTTCTGGATAGCTTTCGTATCCTCTTGCGTCCAGGGAGCTCGTTCTCTCTTTAGTCGTTCATTTAATATTTTGCGATCTTTGGCACAATCTTTATAGAAATAACTAACATAATTTAGACTACCCAAGAATCTTTGCAACTGGGTTTTATCTATAATTTTATCTGGAAACTTATCAGCAAATTCTACTGCATGTTGTTGTAAAACTTGAGTGCCATTGGAGATAACATGTCCTAAGAATTTAATCTTAGTCTGAAAAATTTCAAGGTTTTTCTTTGATAGAACCAAGCCGGCTTCTTTGATAACTTTCGACAATGTTCACATGTGTTTGAAATGTTGCTCCACTGAACCAGAAAAGACAAGAATGTCGTCAATATATACAATTGGCCAGTCGAAGTATGGCTTCCGAATGTCATCCATAACCCTCTAAAATTTTGAAGGAGCATTCTTCAGTTCGAAGGGCATAACGTTCCATTCATAGTGTCTAGAAGGAACACTGAAAGCTGTTTTAAACTTGTCTTCTTCTTTAATGGCCACTTGCCAGAATCCAGATTTTAAATCAAATTTTGAAACTATTCTGGCTCCTGCAATTTTATTAACCAGGATGGACTTGTGAGGGATGGGGTAAGTATCACCTGAGAGAACTTTATTTAGGGGTTTATAATTGACAAGAAGCCTTGGTACTCCCCTTATTAACTTAGAATGTTTATTTACATAGAATCCGTAACAATTCCATGGCCTCTTAGAATGCCGAATTAATCGTTTTGCCAACAACCCTTTAATTTCTTCTTCACAGAGCTTCTAATATTGGGCATTGATGGGGATTGCTCGACTTTTACATGGTTTTCCTTCATATCCTTCTTTATAAGGAAGTTGGATAAAATGCTTAGCTATTTTCCAAAAAGCAATGGGATTTTAAGAACATACCTCTTCCTCAAATTGTCTTCGGATATGCATGATGTTTTGCTAAATTTGTGGAAGCTTTAGCTGATCATCAATTCTCAAAATAGCCTTCAAATTCTTCAACTCCTGTATCTTCTTTTCCTCTGCTGGATAGTCAAAGCAATCTGTACCATTGTTGAAGTCTGTGGAGTAGAGACAAAAGGAAGAACAATTTTTATGCCACCAACAGCTTTTGCAGTTCCTTGTCGGATCTTAATGTTGGGAAGAGTGATGAAATATCCAGCTTTCCCTTCAGGATTCCTTGTTGAGCCATACGGTTCAACAGCTGCAAGGAAAGGAGTACCAAGTATACAAGCGACTGGAATTTCTGAGAGAAAGAATTTCATGTCTAGACAATATTGTTCAAAACACAAAGTTGCTTTGGGAATTTCATAACCTATGGAGATTTGAGTATTTCCTACCCTGGTAATAACATGGGATGTCTTTCTCCAGTATTTGGTAGGAATGAAATCCTTATGCAGCATATTGACATCTACTCCTGAGTCAATAATGGATTTTAGCTTAAAAACCCTATCCTGTATCTTTAGATGGATTATTACCAAGGGTTTCTAATGTTGGATAGTGAGGACTTTCATAGAATTTAAACCTTCGAATCCTGTGGTATCAAACATGCAGATGTTTGTATTTTCCTATTCTGCTGCTGGTATTGCTTCTGAAGAAGAAGGTCTTGCTTCTTCTTTTAGCCTTTGGATTTGTTCCCTTGCCCATAAATCAACCTTATAGCCTTTTTCATCCATGAACTTTCCTTCGAGATCTTGAACCTTTTGCCTAAGATCAGTTACTTGTACTTTTAACATGTTCAGTTCTTTTCCTAAATCATTCAATGTGAGAGGTTGCAATTTTTCATTCCTATTGTGCCTTATGAATGATTTAGTATTTCTTTCAAAAGAGGCATCAACAAATATAGGCTTCTTAGCAGATGTAGTTTCTTGAGCAGAATTGTGTGTTATCTTCATCATAGTCTTGAGAAATGACTCTAGGAGACTAGATTTCATTTCTCCTTCGGGAAGAGCTTGCATTTGGGCTAACATCTGAGCATCTTCACCGACGTTGCTATGTGCCATACAAACTTTCAGTTTAGGCATACTTTTGTCTAATTCCTTTTTTGCTTCCTCTGCGCTTTCTTCTATTTCTAAATCTTTTGAACTTCCTGAGCTGCAAGAGAACCTGTTTGGATTTGAGCATTGATAATTTTGAGAAATAAATAATGCTTCACGTTCTAGCTCAGATAGATCTTTAGTATCATATTCGAATTCAGATGTTTCAGGACTAGAACTGAAACCTCCCTGAGCAATATCGACTTCTTCTTGTTTGATAAATGGGCATCGGGGACATGCATCAGTAGCATGCATATCTGAGCCACAGCGATTACAGTGAATAGGGATTCTAGATCCCATTTCTCTTTCAGTATTTCTTCTAGCTTTAACTTGAGAGTCTTTTCCCCTAGTTCTTTTTGACACATCTCCTTGCGGACATCTATTGGAAAGATGCCCTGCTTGGCCACATAGCCAGCATGTGAGCTTTTGTATCTCCTAAGTTTTGAAAGTTTTCAGGTTAATGTCATCAGGAGTATAGTAGTGAGTGTTTGGTCTCCTTTTGTAATATCCTTTATTTTGAAATTTCTTAGGAGCTCTGCTAAACCAAGAATACTTTTGAGGCCTTGGGAGTTTGTTTATTCTCCTCAGGATCTTTTTGACTTTCTTTCTTTTTCTCACTAGGTCTTCTATTGAAAGGCCATACTTTACACAGATTGATTTGCTATCAGGGAATCTAGACATCTTTTGGATAGATTTATTGACTTTTGTACTAGTGCAAAGACCAACTAGTGCAGAGGTAATAATCGAATAAATTTCTCTCCATGTATAGGTTTCAGAAGGCATTTGGAAGATACCTTGAGCTTTAAAATAATCAACATACTTACTGGGAAGAGCAGCAAGATAAACTTGCTTCCAAAGCAAATTCTTGCTATCGGCAACCTCATAGATATGTTGCATCCATTCTCTGCAGAAATCATCATAATGGGACATGCTTTTGCTTTTGGAGTTCATTAGAATAAGAGCATGCTTATCAAAAATCTCTTGTTCAATTCCACACCAATGTTCTAGGATCATAGTAGTAAGAGCCCCAATCATATTACTTTGTGGTTTTCCATCTTCATGAAGCAAGATATCTCCACCATCATCTTTTAGTGTTTCTTGTTCCATTTTTTCAACAAGTGCAGGAGATGATTCTATTTCCCACCATTTAGCCAAAGTGCCAGTAAAACATTGTATGATAGATTTGCACGCTTCTATTTCTACTTTGCCTTTCATACACATGATTTTGTAAGAAACATACATTCTACCTAGAACTTGTCTGATTTGTCCTACAAACATGTTATCAATATTCCATTCTAAATAGCTTTCATCAGAAAATTGTAGGACTTCTAGGAGTTTTCCTTTTCCAAATAGATCTGGGGCTGATGGCCTGGACATATTCCAGGGCAATGTTTCTTTGATAGGTAAATCCCATTTTGATGCATGTTGGGTAACAAGGGCATGATATGTATCAAGGATTTCACTGGGAAAATGAAAAGTAAATTTGTCTTTGACTTCATATTTTTCTGGATGGTAAGTGCTAGAGATTCCTCCAACAGATTGGGAGAATAGGTTAGACAAGGGATTTCTTCATCAGACTGTCCTTTGCAAGGGAGGTCTTCCCGTATCTGTTTAACTCTATGCTTGATGTCATCTGTCTTTTCTTCTAGCTCAAATAATGTATTTGTTATTCCACAATAAGAATCCTTTAATTCATCCAGTTTTATACTCTGAGTTCTTACTTCAGAGTTTGTTAAGGTAACTTCTGTCTTAATTCCCGAAATATGAAAAGAAAGGGAATTATTTGAGGAGGCTAATTCATTCATTGTAACTTGCAACTGGTCAAAATGTCTCCTACGAGCATAGTCATTTGTCAAAAATGTATGTTTTCCCATTCCTCGTAAGGCAATATTTGTCCAATTTATTTGCTCTGAAACAATCTGTATTCTTTTATTAATACAACTCATTTGGGAATCTTCTCTAGCCAGGACTAGAGGGATAGATTTAGATTGTTTCTCTTCTTCTTATAGCATAATGCTTTTGAAGGGAGGAAATGTAGAAGCAGACTCAATTTGTTCTCCATCAATGCTTTTCCACTTGTGCTTAGGGTTTTATGGTTCTTTTCCTTTCTCGGAGTCCATCATTTGGACCAGTTTTTTTTTAGAAACTTTTCTCTTCCATGCATAGAAAGAGATCCAATGGTCTTGGACATCCATATAACTTTGCCAATCTTGTGCTAAGTTCTGTTTTTGTTCTATAGAGGCTGATGCATTGAATTCTATAGTCTCTGGATGAGTAAACAGATCCCATTTTATCATTCTTTTCATCTAGTTTTTATCTACTTGCCATTTTTTGCAGCCTTTCATGAGAGTAAATAATTTATGCATCTCAGGGATTGAAGGCTTTTGAATATCATATGGTAGAGGATTGTTAAAGCAACAGTTAGGGATGACTATGTTGGCATGTTCAATATATCCTAACCCATATTTAGGCATGCCAGGAGGGCGGAAATAGCTAAAGATTTCTTTAAGACGGCGATCGTCAGTTTCGAGTGCAGGGATGGAATGCATCATTAGAACATGATCATCATGAGGGAAACTAATATCAGCACATTTTGGATGAGGACAAGGTTCTTTTGAAAGGGTAGGTGGCGAAAGGTTTGTTCATGGATTGTGGTGTATATGTCTAAGATGTTTTGGGTCAAAGAGGGAAGAAGAACCAAAACGATAACCAGAATTCGAATTGTCACCATGTTGGGCTATTAAGATCTGAATAGAGACAAGCTGGGAACAATCAAGACATTTGACAGAAAAAGGGACAGGGCCAAGTGAAGTGGGAAGTGTCTGTAATGATGGGTGAAGACATGCAATAGGAGATGGAGATGGAGATGGTGCGGAAATGGTAAGAGGAGGAAAAGAGATGATAGCAGAGGAAGAACCCTCTTGGATGTTTGCAGTAGCAATGGCACGTTGTTTTGGAACAGGAGGAGTATCAAAAACCCAATGAGTGGGAAAATATAACTGGTCCCACTTACTAGTTTGATGTTCAATTTTTTGATTGAGGGGATCAGTAAGTACAAGGGTACTAGCCTGAGAATCTTGGCTAGGAGTATGTAGAATAGTCTTGTACATTGTATTGGTATGGCGGAAACAACCATGATTCTGAATAGAAATATTTGGTCTGTGGCTACGCATATCAAAACCGGACATTTTAATCTGCAACTTGAGGATATTAGCCAAATGTTCATCAAAGGAATAAACATAAAAGTTTGGATAACAATCAAACGAGACAGGGCCGTTTGATAATGGAGCAACAACACCACCAATTAAAGAATCGGTGAACTTATTATGTGTAAGATCACGGACTGTACATAGGACACATGTATTAAGACCCTTATGAGTTAAGGCATTAATGCCAACTGGACTACATCCTAGATGAAGATATTTAGTTCCATGGCATTTGGCTTCGGCTTGGATTTCTTTAGGATCTAATAGAGCAATAGTCTGAGTAGTATCACAATTTTCTTGAACTTCAAAAATGGCTTCTTTAACTTTTACTCGACTAACAGCTTTAAGATGAAACATGTTTTAATCACCATAAACTTGACTAGGGGCAACAGTAGGAAGTTTCCAGGCTGCTTGGGGATTATGTTCTACAAGTTCGATATCAGCAGTATTTAAAGTAGTAGTAGAACAGGACTCAAACATATCAGATAAAGCAGATGCAAATGAGCTTTGAGTCGCTAAATGAGACAGATCGATCCATAGTAATCGTACTAGGTAAATTGCTAATCCAGGCTCTGATACCATCAAATTTTAGATGCAGGCATTGCACCTTTTTCAGTGGCTTCCTTTGGTGAAGAGTGAAGCTTGACGTGTCGATTCTCCTTGCTTTCTTCAAAACTCTTACATGAACTCCTACGTGAACCTTTAAGCAGATCAACACTCATCCATTCCCTTTCATGGCCTACTGCCTTACGATATTGCAGACCTCATGTGATCCATATCCTAAGAGAACTTCGGATGAACTTCAGATGAATTTCAGACAGCAAGAAATCACTCGAGAAAACAAACTTTTATATTACTTGAAAAGCGTGATGGTAATTTACAAAATGCAGAAAATAGTTCAAACTTCTTTCTGATTAGCCAGGATCATACCCAATGCAAGGATGAGAGCATACTCGAATCTGAACAAACACTGAACAAATACCCAGAAAGACTCAAAGCTCAAAGAAGGGAGCTTAGAAGACTCATACAAACTGACTTCTTCCCAAAACCCGAATGCCTGAATGATCTCCTCCTCCCCTTATTTATAAGAATTTTGAGGAGTAAGTGACACAATTTGAATCATTCACTTTTTTGGACGTCGGGACTGAAAGACCCATAACTTTTCCATAGATTCTCTGTAATGTGGGTCAATCCGCACCAAAATTTGAAGAAGTGCTTCAAGTTATAGAGATTCGTTTGGAAAGTTTAGACTGACAAGACAAAAGATGAATACAGTGGAGATTTTTAGGAATCAAATCCCATGAAAAACCTTACGAATAGAATAAATAATTACAAAGCGGATATTTTTACAGAATCCCACAAAAAACTGTCAGACACCATGGTCGGCCTGAAAGACTTTAATCAAAATACATATCCCCGTATCGATCATGATAGACTAATGTGTCCCACATCTTGGTGCACATTTGTTTGATAACAATGGGACGTCCTTGTAGATTTTGTACTTTGATTTTAGTGTGGACTAGTCACTGGTGATGGCTAAATAAAAAGTAGCCGAACACCTGCCTTTGTAATATCCCCTTTTCAAATTTTATTAAAATGCCCAATTTTCCACTTTTTTCCCAATTTCGACCTTTGACTAGTTTTACTGTTTTGACCTCCAAATCAACCCAAATGCTCCCAAATCTTCTGTAGGAGTGTATGAATGGTATTTAGACTTGAATATCAGGTTCATGGATGTTTTATGGCTTTCCAAATACTGCTGCAAACTTGATTTGTATTCTGATCAATATATGTAATTTTGACTAGTAATTTGTGCATCAAATCCCCCCCGGGTAACACTGCAAATGGCCTTCCAAATGCCTCCAAACTCCCACAAATTTATGAACAGAGGTATATAATGTGTTAAGTATGTGATTAAGGTCTCATATGCACCATTAATTGATTTTTACTACTTTTATAACTCTCTCACATTCAACCGCAAAAACCCCCAATTCGACCCTTGGGGAAATGGAACTACTTCACCTCCCAATACAACTAAACTGAGTAAAAATGCTTCAAATGCTCAAGTACAGTACATGAAACTTGTATAAGACATCCATGGAAGTATATTGATCACAAATATATCAGAGAATCATCCATCCATTCGAAATAATCAACATTATAGTGTCATACATCAATGCATTGGGGAAATGGACATTGTTTGCTCATTAATCAATAGTTTTGCATACAACCAGTGGGTATTTCGACCTGATACTTTCTGAATATCAATAAAATAGGATATTAAGCTATTACAATCATAAATATATAATGAGAATCTCTCTCAAGAAGCACAAGTGCTCACCAAAAATGCCCTCCCTCAAGGAGCACGAATATGCCTTCAAAACTGGAAACGGTGGAGAGAAAGTGCTGCACTAAACCAAACCATGAAACTTCCTATAGCTGCTACCTAAAAATACAAACTCCATTAAAGCACCATGAAAGACCTGAGTGGCCTCTCCAAACACCAACTTGGATGGGAATCTTTCACCCTCGAAATTGGCTAAGGCAAGAAACTGGTCATCCACTAGCTCTCTCTTCACAAATGCAATTTTTCTCAAATCATCAAAATCCATTCTCATACTTGATTTCTACATTTTATAACCAACATTAGCCTTCAAGGGGTCGAAATCCTCTCAATAGATTCAATAATTTTCCATTTAGAAAATATTCCTCATTTGCCACTTGTCTCCTAGTTCCAACCTTCCATCTTCTCCCAAATTCGAATTTGAGTCTCTTTAGATTCCTCCAACTCCATGAACGCCTTCCTTGAGCCTATTTTTGGGGCTGACATGTCATAATGGTCAGGTGTAGGAAGTCAGGTCTGAATTTTGTCATAAATGTCATAGATGCTTCATTATTGTTGTCATAAAACTAGGGAATCTAGCCCAAGTGTCCACTAGTCTCCAAGTTGACTCTTCCTCTCCCATGGAGGTTACTATTCCATCCCATTTCGACCTAAGATGCTCAATGCCATGTGTTATGACTTGCCAACTCACCCAAGAGTGTTCACCTTCCCATGAATTCGAATTGGCAAGAGAGAGCTGCCATGTGGCATTGAAAAATCAAGCTAGTGTGGGTCCCACCACCTCCATATGTCTCCAAAACCACTTGCCACCTAGAATTTCTCTTGAATTTATTTATTCATCATATTTATTAAATGATTGAACCCTTCTAATGTCTAAATATCATTTATTAGCTTCGTTATTACCATCCCATATGTGCCCATCCAACCTAGGAAACTAGTAGGATTGATGGGATTGTCTTACTATGCACTTATTTGAATGGGGACATTACAGCCTTTCATCCATGACTTCAGAATCTTGCAGATCTCATATCTTATCGAGTGCAACGCCATGTGCAATGTATTCTTGTTCTATGACATATGGGTCCAATGGGCTTCGGTTGATGCCGAATGTTTTCCACTAGTCAAAAAACCGATCAGGAATGTCGAACTGTAAAGCAGTTCTTACAGCCCCAAATTTGACAAGAGAGGTGTATGTTCTGTGAACATCATATTTGCATAAGAAATCCCACCACATTTGCTTGTACTCAGAATAATTGTATGGAGTACCTAGAAATATTTGATCTGCTTGTGTTGTTGTCCACCAATGCAGATTTCTTGGTCGATCCAAACAATAATATTGATTTTCTATTGCAGGGAGAACATAAAATCTTTGCCATATGGAGTTTACATCCTTAAAGATGTTTGGTAGTGATAGGGACGGGTCTACAGTCCTTTGAAGTGTTCTTTCATATGTCAATTCTGAAACAGAGACTGATGAAGTGGGTCTTCTACGGATTTCATGTACAAGTCTCGAGAGTAATGAACATGGCTGAAGATTCTGATCGAGGATTTGGGTGCTACGCAGTTTACAGGTTGGTTTCCATTGTTGTTTGTACTCAGTCCAGCTCATGCTGTCTGGGATTTCTCGAGTCTCCTCTTGGTTATTTTTCCATTCGCTAACTATGAATAGGCAATGATCAGGCTCGTTTGATACTATGCAAATTTGTGCAGGCTCACTTGTAACCTGTACTAAATTTTCTGTACTTAGAAAATCAGGAAAACAGTTATCAGATCCTTTAATATGCTCAATCTCAAATTCAAAATTAGAAAACAGGTCTTGCCATCTTGCAAACTTAGCATCACTGGCCCTTTTAACTTCTTTGTTCAGGACTTTATTCATGGCTGTTGCGTCTGTTCACAAGAGAAATCTTTTGTTGATTAGAAAGATTTCAAATTTGTTAACAACATTTAAGGCTGCTTTGATTTCTTTATCTAATGCAGAATAGTTCTTTTCTGCATCCTGCAATATCCCTGAAGCGAATTGTAAAATTTCTTCAGTCTTCCTCTTGTTTTCTTTGATCCTGACTTGTTTCAGAACTGCTCCCCATCTTGCATTACTAGCATATGTCTCAATAAATTTGGCCAAATCATAATCTGCTATATGGAGGATGGGTAGTGTCTTTACCCTGGCTTTGATTTTTTGGATAGATTTCGTATGCTCTTGGGTCCAGGGAGCTGGTTCTTTCTTTAGTCGTTCATTTAAGATTTTGCGATCTTTGGCACAATCTTTAAAGAAATGACTAACATAATTTAGACTACCCAAGAATCTTTGCAACTGGGTTTTATCTAGAATTTTATCTGGAAACTTATCAACAAATTCTACCGCATGTTGCTGTAAAACTAGAGTGCCATTGGAGATAACATGTCCTAAGAATTTAATCTTAGTCTGAAACATTTCAAGTTTTTTCTTTGATAGAACCAGGCCGACTTCTTTGATATAACTTTCAACAATCTTCGCATGTGTTTGAAATGCTGCTCCACCGAACCAGAAAAGACAAGAATGTAGTCAATATATACAATTCGCCAGTCGAAGTATGGCTTCAAAATGTCATCCATAGCCCTCTGAAATTTTGAAAGAGCATTCTTCCGTCCGAAGGGCAGAACGTTCCATTCATAGTGTCCAGCAGGAACAATGAAAGTTGTTTTAAACTTGTCTTCTTCTTTAATGGCCACTTGCCAGAATCCAGATTTTAAATCAAATTTTGAAAATATTCTGGCTCTTGCAATTTTATTAACCAGGTTGGACTTGTGAGGGATGGGGTAAGTATCATCTAAGAGAACTTTATTTAGGGGTTTATGGAATGGACGAGTGTTGATCTGCTTAAAGGTTCATGTAGGAGTTCATGTAAGAGTTTTGAAGAAAGCAAGGAGAGTCGAGACGTCAAGCTTCACTCTTCGCCGAAGGAATCCACTGACGCAGGTGCAACGCCTACATCTGAAATTTGTTGGTACCAGAGCCTGGATTAGCAATTTACCTGGTACGATTACTATGGATCGATCTGTCTCATTTAGCGATATTAAAAATGCTGAGGATTTAGCTTCTCAAAGTTCATCTACATATGCTTTATCTGATATGTCTGAGTCCTATTCTACTACTACTTTAAATATTGTTGATATTGAACTTGTAGAACAGAATCCCCAAGCAGCCTGGAAACTTACTACTGTTGCCCCTAGTCAAGTTTATGGTGATTTAAACATGTTTCATCTTAAAGTTGTTAGTCGAGTAAAAGTTAAAGAAGTCGTTTCTGAAGTTCAAGAAAATTGTGATACTACTCAGACTATTGCTTTATTAGATCCTAAAGAAATCCAAGCCGAAGCCAAACGCCATGGAACTAAATATCTTCATCTAGGATGTATTCGAGTTGGCATTAATTACTTAACTCATAAGGGTCTTAATACATATGTCCTCTGTACGATCTTACACATAATAAGTTCACTGATTCTTTAATTGGTGGTGTTGTTTCTCCATTATCAAACCGCCCTGTCTGGTTTGATTGTTATCCAAAATTTTATGTTTATTCCTTTGATGAACATCTGGTTGATATCCTCAAGTTGCAGATTAAAATGTCTAGTTTTGATATGCGTAGCCGCAGAACAAAACAAATATTTCTATTCAGACTCGTGGTTGTTTCCGCCATACCAATACAATTTACCCAGCTATTCTGCATACTCCTAGCCAAGATTCTCAGGCTAGTACCCTCGTACATACTGATCCCCTCAATCAAAAAATTGAACATCAAACTAGTAAGTGGGACCAGTTATCTTTTCCCACTCATTGGGTTTTTGATACTCCTCCTGTTCCAAAACAACATGCCATTACTACTACAAACATCCAAGAGTGTTCTTCCTCTGCTATCATCTCTTTTCCTCCTCTTACCATTTCCACACCATCTCCATCTCCATCTCCTATTGCATGTCTTCACCCATCATTACAGACACTGGCCACTTCACTTGGCCCTGTCCCTTTTTCTGTCAAATGTCTTGATTGTTCCCAGCTTGTCTCTATTCAGATCTTAACATCCCAACATGGTGACAATTCGAATTCTGGTTCTGGTTTTGGTTCTTCTTCCATCTTGGACCCAGAACATCTTAGACATATACACCACAATCCACGAACAAACCTTTCGCCACCTACCCTTTCAAAAGAACCTTGTCCTCATCCAAAATGTGCTGATATTCGTTTCCCTCATGATGATCATGTTCTAATGATGCATTCCATCCCTGCACTCGAAACTGACAATCCCCATCTTAAAGAAATATTTAGCTATTTCCGCCCTCCTATCATGCCTAAATATGGGTTAGGATATACTGAATAGGCCAACACAGTCATCCCTGACTGTCGCTTTAACAATCCTCTACCATCTGATATTCAAAAGCCTTCAATCCCTGAGATGCATAAATTCTTTACTCTCATGAAAGGCTGCAAAAAATGGCAAGTAGATAAAAAAGGGATGAAAAGAATGATAAATTGGGATCTGTTTACTCATCCAGATACTTTAGAATTCAATGCATCAGCCTCTATAGAACAAAAACAAAACTTAGCACAAGATTGGCAGAGTTATATGGCTGTCCAAGACCACTGGATCTCTTTCTATGAATGGAAGAGAAAAGTTTCTGAAAAACAATTGGTCCAAATGATGGACTCTGAGAAAGGAAAAGGACCAGAAATCCCTAAGCACAAGTGGAAAAGCATTGATGCACAACAAATTGATTATGATTCTACATTTCCTCCCTTCAAAAGCATTATGCTAGAAGAAGAAGAGAAACAATCTAAAGCTATCCCTCTAGTCCTAGCTAGAGAAGATTCCCAAATGAGCAGTATTGATAAAAGAATACAGATTGTTTCAGATCAAATAAATTGAACAAATATTGCCTTACGAGGAATGGCCTCACACACATTTGTGATAAATGACTATGCTTGTAGGAGACAATTTAACCAGTTGCAAGTTACAATGAATGAATTAGCCTCCTCAAATAATTCCCTTTCTTTGCATATTTCGGGAATTAAGCCAGAAGTTACCTTAACAAACTCTGAAGTAAAAACTCAGAGTACAAAACTGGATGAGTTAAAGGATTCTTATTCTGGAATCACAAATACATTATTTGATCTAGAAGAAAAGACAGATGACATCAAGCATAGAGTCAGATAGATACAGGAAGACCTCCCTTCCAAAGGACAGTCTGATAAAGAAATTCCCTTGTCTAACCTATTCTCCCAATCTGTTGGAGGAATCTCTAGCACTTACCATCCAAAAAAATCTGAAGTCAAAGACAAATTTCCTTTTCATTTTCCCAGTGAAAGCCTTGATACAGATCATGCCATTGTTACCCAACTTGCATCAGAATGGGCTTTACCTATCAAAGAAATATTGCCCTGGAATATGTCCATTCCATCAGCCCCAGATCTGTATGGAAAAGGAAAACTCCTAGAAGTCCCACAATTTTTTTATGAAAGCTATTTAGAATGGAATATTGATAACATGTCTGTAGGACAAATCAGACAAGTTCTAGATAGAATGTATGTTTCTTACAGAATCATGTGTATGAAAGGAAAAGGAAAAATAGAAGCATGCAAATCTATCATACAATGTTTTACTGGCACTTTGGCTAAATGGTGGGAAATAGAATCATCTCCTACACTTGTTGAAAAAATGGAACAAGAAACACTAAAAGATTATGGTGGAGATATCTTGCTTCATGAAGATGGAAAACCACAAAGTAATATGATTGGGGCTCTTACTATTATGATCCTAGAACATTGGTGTGGAATTGAATAAGAGATTCTGATAAGCATGCTCTTATTCTAATGAACTCCAAATGCAAAAGCATGTCCCATTATGATGATTTCCATAGATAATGGATGCAACATATCTATGAGGTTGCCGATAGCAAGAATTTGCTTTGGAAGCAATTTTATATTGCTTCCCTTCCCAGTAAATATGTTGATTATTTTAAAGCTCAAGGTATCTTCCAAATACCTTATGGAACTTATACATGGGGAGAAATTTATTCGATTATTACTTCTGCACTAGTACAAAAATCAATAAATCTATCCAAAAGATGTCTAGGTTCCTTGATAGCAAATCAATCTGTGCAAAGTATGGCCTTTCAATAGAAGACCCAGTGAGAAAAAGAAAGAAAGCCAAAAAATCCTGAAGAGAATAAACAAACTCCCAAGGCCTCAAAATTATTCTCGATTTAGCAAAGCTCCTAAGAAATTTCAAAATAAAGGATATTACAAAAGGAGACCAAACACTCACTACTATACTCCTGATGACATTAAGCTGAAAACTTTCAAAACTCGGGATAGACAAAAGCTCACATGCTGGCTATGTGGCGAAGCATGGCATCTTGCCAATAGATGTCCGCAAGGAGATGCGTCAAAAAGAACTAGGGGAAAAGACTCCTAGGTTAAAGCTAGAAGAAATACTCAACGAGCAATGGGATCTAGAATCCCTATTTACTATAATCGCTGTGGCTCAGATATGCATGTTATTGATGCATGTCCCCAAAGCCCATTTATCAAACAAGAAGAAGTCCATATTGCTCAGGGAAGTTTCAGTTCTAGTCTTGAAACATCTGAATTCGAATATGATACTGAAGATCTATCTAAGCTAGAACATGAAGCATTATTTATTTCTCAAAATTGTCAATGCTCAAATCCAAATAGGTGCTCTTGCAGCTCAGGAAGTTCAGAAGATTCAGAAACAGAAGAAAGCGCAGAGGAAGCAGAAGAGGAATTAGACAAAAGCATGCCTAAACTCAAATTTTGTATGGCACATAGCAACGTCGGTGAAGATGCTCAAATGTTAGCCCAAATCCAAGCTCTGCTTGAAGGAGAAATGAAATGCAATCTCCTAGACTCATTTCTCAAGACTATGATGACGACAACACACAATTCTTCTCAAGAAACTACATCTGGTAAGAAGTCTATATTTGTTGATGCCTCTTTTGAAAGAAATACTAAATCATTCATAAGGCACAATAGGAATGAAAAATTGTAGCCTCTCACATTGAATGATTTAAGGAAAGAACTGAACATGTTAAAAGGACAAGTAACTAATCTTAGGCAAAAGGTTCAAGATCTTGAAGGACAGTTCATGGATGAAAAAAGCTACAAGGTTGATTTATGGGCAAGGGAACAAATCCAAAGGCTAAAAGAAGAAGCAAGGCCTTCTTCTTCAGAAGCAATACCAACAGCAGAATAGGAAAATACAAACATCCGTATGTTTGATACCACAGGATTCGAAGGATTAAATTCTATGAAAGTCCTGACTATCCAGCATCAGAAACCCTTGGTAATAATCCATTTGAAGATCCAGGATAGGGTTTTTAATCTAAAATCCATTATTGACTCAGGAGCAGATGTCAATATGGTGCATAAGGATTTCATTCCTACCAAATACTGGAGAAAGACATCCCATGTTATTACCAGGGTAGGAAATACTCAAATCTCCCTAGGTTATGAAATTCCCAAAGCAACTTTGTGTTTTGAACAATATTGTCTAGACATGAAATTCTTTCTCTGAGAAATTCCAATTGCTTGTATACTCGGTATTCCTTTCCTTCGAGTTATTGAATCGTATGGCTTAGCAAGGACTCCTGAAGGGAAAGCTGGATATTTCATCACTCTTCCCAACATTAAGATCCGACAAGGAACTGCAAAAGTTGTTCATGGCATAAAAGTTGTTCTTCCTTTTGTCTCTACTCCACAGACTTCAACAATGGTACAGATTGCTTTGACTATTCAGTAGAAAGAAAAGAAGATATAGGAGTTGAAGAATTTGAAGGCTGTTTTGAGAATTGATGATCAGCTAAAGCTTCCACAAATTTAGCAAAACATCATGCATATCAGAAGACAATTTCTGGTTTATGTAATTAATTTTTTCCTTAAAATTATTATATTTTTTTGGTTTATTATTAATTTTCATATTTTTTATACATTATATTTTTTTTCGGTTTATTATTAATTCAATATTTTTATTAATTGAAATAAGATAAAATAAATAAATAGAAAGATTTTCTTTTGTGAGTGATTTTGATGTAATTAATTTTTCCTTAAAATTATTATATTTTTTTGATTTATTATTAATGTTTATATTTTTATTACATTATATTTTTTCGGTTTATTATTAATTTTAATATTTTTATTAATTCAAATAAGATAAAATTCTATAATGATTTCTGCTATACGTACCTATGGTAAAGATTCTTAACCATTTTTATAGAACAGTTGTCACTAAATGAGAATCTCATTTTTGTTGGTTTATTATTAATTTTTATATTTTATTACATTATATTTTTTCAGTTTATTATTAATTTTAATATTTTTATTAATTGAAATAAGATAAAATTCTATAATGATTTCTGCTATACGTACCTATGGTAAAAATTCTTAACAATTTTTATAGAACAATTGTCATTAGATGAGAATTTCATTTTTGTTACTTGAACAACTTGTAATAGGGTATGTGGTATTTAAAATTATTTTACATTAATTAAATTTAATCAATTTTAAATAAATTAAATAATATTTTTATAAACTATGATTTGTTTAATGGATAAAATAGAAAAAAAAAATATTTAATAATGATATGTCAAAAATGTTTTATACCAGTAATATATAACTAATTTCAAATTATATGAATCATACTTTTTTTAATTAATGAGATATTATAAAAAGCTTTCTAACTAAATATGTAATGATTATTTTATTTTCGAATTTGATAATAGTCCACACATAATTGTATATAAATTTAACAATAAAAGATTTACACTAGTTAACTTGATTTTGTGTTAATAATTATTGATTTTGTATTAATAATTATTCTATGTATTTTATATTATTTATAAATATAATTTATTATTAACTTGATTTTGTGTTAATAATTATTGATTTTGTATTAATAATTATTCTATGTATTTTATATTATTTATAAATATAATTTATTATTAGTAATTTGGATATCAGTTTGGAAATATTTTTTTTAATGGAGAATGGGTAAGATTTACATCAAAATTTATATAAAATGAAAATAAAATTATTAGATGAATACGAATATAAACATATTTTTCTTTTATAATTCATCTAGAAGTGAATTGATTTTTCTTGTTTTATTGTTGTTTACGCATTTTATACTTAGATTTGAGTTATTTGAATAACATTGCAATATCATCCACATTTAGTATTTATAACTTACTTGGTATTTAATGATTTTTGGATTGAATACACCAATTGTGGTTTCATATCAAAATAAGAATTATAAATATGAATTATTTACATAATAATGTGTCAAAATGGTTTTATACTACTTAAATGTAGTTAATTTCCAACATATAAAATGATTTGTGACACAATCCATACCATGCTTTGAAATAATCGACACATGTGAATGCTTTGTGGAATTAATTGAATAATGTAAATAAACTTTTTATCCCACTTCTTAATGATTTTTTTTTATTTTAGAAGTTGGAGATAGTTCACTCATAGTACTACATAGATTTAAAAACCTTTACTTAATGGTTGAGCTACATTCTTTTATACTAGTTAGATGTAGCCATTCTCAAACACATGAAATAATTATCACGTGTCATGCTTTCTTGAATGAATTGGATAATAAACTTTATAAGGCCGTTCTTAGTAATTATTTGATTTAAGAAGTTGGAGATATTTCACTCATAGTACTACATAGATTTAACAACCATAGATTTGAACCAATTGTTAATACCGTGTCGAAATTATTTTATACTAACTTTAGATATATCTAATTTCCAATAAATGAAATATTTTTTCATATGAGGCATGCTTTGTTGAATGAGGGGGATGATACTTGATACTTGATACTTGATGATGTTGTGTTTAACTAAGGAGATTAAATACAAAACTTTCGAGCTACACTTTTAGTGGTTATTTGATTTTAGATGTGGGGATAGTTCACCCATATTACTATATAGATTGAACACCAAAGGATTAGCAGTATTGTAATTCTCCCTACATTAATAAATATCACACTGTATTTCAAATTACGTATAAACATTAAATATTATAAATAATTATTAGTAATATTGTTGTCTCACGATGTTCTATACTTTGTGGATTGAAATACACAACTTGTTGTATCAAATAGATGAATAAAAAGTATAAATATTAACTCTTTACATGATAGTTTATTTTATATAGTTAGATGTAGCTAATTTAAAAGATGAATCAATTGCCACATGAGTCATGATTATTTTAATAAATGCGATTATATAAAAAAAATCTAATTATGTTGTTATTGATTATTTGAGTTTGAAAGTCTAGGATAATTTATCCATAGTACTACATAGATTTAACAACAAGAGATTGACACTATTTGAGTTTGTTGTGCAATAATAAATATACATGTACTTTAGATTAACTATAAATATTAAATATTATTAGTACGGATAGTATTTTTGGGGAGAGAACGTGGGTAAAGGGATACAAAGTTTGCAAGATAAGAAGAAGCAGAGGGATGAGAAATAGAAGAAGGGATACCATCCCTCTACATACAGAAATCAGTCTAGGTCATTTTAGAATAGCAATGATTATGGAAAAAATAATTTTCAATAGAATGTTCCTACTCAAATAAGAAATCAACCTATTGGAACTATTGGAAAGAAACGAGAGAGGGCTAGCACTAGACCTCTTTGATGTTGGGGATGCAGTGAAAATCACCGGCAAGTGGAGTGTCATCATAAAGGTGAAAATAATAGAATTTTTCACAATATGTAGGAAGTTACTACAGAAAATGATATGGATAGAGCTCCAGGGATCTCTAAATATTTGGACAATATTTAAAATATGAACACCAGTCGTAAATCATCAAAGTGGAAGGTAAACTTTCTGGAAAATTTGTTTCAATCCTTATCGATCTAGGATGTTCTAAAGATATATTTCCCCTAGAATTGCTTGCCAATATATGTTGTGGAAAAGAAAATTTAGGTAGGCCTAGTTGGTTCAGCTAGCTTCAGGAACGAAAAATAATGTATCTAAGTTTATTAAGGATTGTACCATAGATTTGGATGGAATGGAAACAATTGAATATTTGAATATTTTTCCTTTGGTATCCTATGATCAACTCATAGGAATGGACTTGTTAGAGAAGCATAAATTTATCCTAAATTGCTACACCAAGACTTTCACATGTGAAGATGAAAATGAAAATGCTAGGATCATAAATGGCATATGCCAAAGAGTATCAATAAGACAAATCCCTTCTTCGAAACTAAAGCACGGTTCTAGAAATGATACAAGATATATGCAATACAATTAATAGATTCTAGAAAGTAAGGAGAGTCTAGGCTAGAAGATTTTTCTATTTTGATGGAATTTTGTGAAGTGTTTCATGAGGAGTACCTCTAGTTTTCCTCCCAAGAGGGAATTCGACTTCACCATTGAACTGAATCCTAGATCAATGTTGATTTAAAGGAAACCCTGTTGAATGAGTACACCATAGTTAGTCAAACTTAAATTACAGTTGCAGGAACTACTGGAAAATAATTACATCATACCAAATGTTTCCTCATTAGGGGATCTAGTTTTGTTTGTAAAAAAGAAGAATTGACACTGAGATTGTGCATCTAATATGAGTAGATGAATAAGGTAGACAAAAACAATAAGTATTCATTGCAAAAAATTGATTATCTTTGAGACCAAGTCAGAGGGACAAAAGTGTTTTCTAAAATTGATCTGAGATCTAGTTATCATCAAATCATGATTCAATACCAAGATATCAATAAAAATTACTTCGAGGCTCATTATGGATAATACAAGTTTTTGTTGGTTTCTTTTGTCCTCACCAATGCACCTACTATGATCATGTGTCTCATGAATAGTGTTTTAAACATGTACTTAGATAAATTCATACTTGTCTTCATGGATGACATCATCATATATGCAAAGATGAAGGAGGAATATAAGGAACATCTAAGGATAGTTCTACAAATGCTAAGGTAAAACCAACTCTATGCAAATTTCAGTAAGTATGAATTCTTTTAAGAACAAATTCAATGCTTGTGTAATGCAATTTCAAAGCAATGGGTGATGGTGGACCATGATAAAATTAAAGCGATCATAGAGTATCCTACTCCTAAAGATGTGACAATTATTCAATCATATATGGGCCTTGTTGGTTACTACTAAAGGTTCATTTAAGATTTTTCTATGGTTTCCCATCCCATAACCTCTTTGGAGAAAATGGAGGAAAATTTGATTTAGTCACATAAATGTGAGTCAAGATTTTAGGAATTAAAATATTGGTTGACTATTGCTCCTATCTTAAAAATTTCAAATCCCTATGGATATTTTGTGGTTAATAGAAATGCATGCAAGGAAGGATTAGGAGGAGTACTAATGTAGAATGATAATGTGATTTTCTACGAGCCTACAAAGTTGAAAGAGCATGAAAGGAGTTGGGAAACCCATGACTTAGTGTTGGATGCAGAAATTTGTTGGAATCAATTTAATAATGAGAGGAAGGGGTGAATAAGTATTAATGCAGTTCCGAACAATTTTAACTTCTTGAACAGATTATTCTAAACTAAATATTTATCACCAATTATGCATTCATCATAAGTAAAGCATTCATACACATATGCGCAAATCATGGGACACAAAACACACATAAATTTTACGTAAAAACCCAAGCAAGAGAAAACCACAGAATGCTCTTTTATAATGGAAAATATTACGTTCGAGGAAGCACCAAATTCCTGTGTTTACTAGCACCAAGTAGAAGGAGGCACCGACCCCCTGGTTTTATAAACACTGACCTGAAGGAAGCACCAACTCCCTGTGTTCTCTAACACCAATTGGAAGGAGGATACGATCCCTTTCTCATTGCCCTGTCTTGCTACCCAGATATACGAAATAAGATATTACTTTGATGTACTTCTGATACACGCACGCTTCAGATATTGTATGTAGTCATATTGTTGTGACTTTGATGCATACATAACTTGACGTCTCATTCCACTCAACACTTCACTTTAACTGATGTCCCACTTCTTATGTTGTGTGCTACTTTAAATTGATGCTATAGTCTCTGCCAATATTTAAAATTCGGTTCTACTATTGCACAACTTCACTCACCAACTGATACTACCCGTCAACTGATAATTTGTTGTTCTGATATCACGTAACAGTATCAAATGGAACTGTGCACTTTCTAAGATGTTTTTGTTCTGTTTAAGTTCCACAGTCTTTCAGACAATTTGTGACCTTCTATGTATCATATGATTCGTCCTTTTGGTTTAACGCACTTGTCTCATATCATCCTCATCATGACGTGCATCCTTGATTCTATTGTTATTCTTTCTTTGCACATCTTATGTACTTCTTCACTTTCCACAATTCAACTCAATTCACGTGCGTCAGTTAAGCTTCTTTGCATCTTCTGATATACTTCAGTTATGCCTTTGCGCTTATGTATTAAAACACCTGTTACTATTTGTGTGTTTCATGTGATACTCTCATTTGGTCCTCGATCACTTACGCATACTTCTATATTATTCCTTTTCTGTCTTCATTAAATCATCACCAATATACATCATCATTATGTGCATCATCAATTATATTGTTGGTTTCTTATACTGTTCTTGTGGTTTTCTAGAAAGAACCAAGTTCTGCACAGTTCGAGGAACCAACAAAACCCCTTTTCACCGGCCCTTTCAGAAACAACCTGCGAACAGACTGAGGTCTCACCTGAGGCAAACTAATGGGGGGGGCAGTGGAATTAGGTTTCCACAACCAAGTGATGAGCACTTCAATAAAGTTGGTGAGCAGTGTGTTATAGGACTCGCGCTGCGAACTGGGGACTACGCGAAGTTCACCTTCTTCACGGTGAACACTTAGACTATCACAAATCCATGGACTGCACGATGTGGAATGGTTCTCCGACAATAGGACAATGCCATAGAGGTATGCGCTTCCTTCCAACACTTATGCAAATCGACTAGATCTTACTTAGTATAAAAAGATGCATTCAACAACAAAATAGCCTGCAACCCTTGCGAACTTATACGCTATAACAAACAACAATCTAATTGCGCACTTCTAGTGCTGCGGTCAGGGAATCGCACTATACCGACTTCGCGGGCTTAAGTGTTTACCCGATTGACTTATGCTTTCATTTCACATAGAAATAATTATGCATTTAACATTCATTCACATATGTGGCTACTTAACATATTATTCCCATCATTATCCTTCAAGCGAATACATATAAAAGCAAGAACACATGAGCTCATAAACCAGATCTTAACTATTCGGCATAAGCAAATACACAGATTCAAGCACATAAGCAATCACATAACATAGAATTTAACATGGTTCACCCCTAGGATGGGAGCTACGTCCACATGAACTATTGTTATATTTTATTTGGGAAGGGTACAACAGTTCCAGTCTGCGCACTCAGTTGCAGACTCTCTTCTCTCTCAATAGGTCACTGCGCATGCAGCTGCAGAGCCTTTTACAATCGTCTCTCAACAGAGATCAATATTCAATAGTGAATATTAACGATTACCCTTTAACTTACAAAATGTGCCTTTTTATAGATCGTGTCCATAGGTCACATCTTTACAATCAAGTGGGCCAAAACCCTAAGGTTTCCCAAAAATGGTGCAGTTACCCGCCACCCTATGTCTCACCATCGACAGCTACTCCACATGCTTCTGGCCATTCTACTAGACCACTCCCAGTTCGCATGCCCTTCTGACATCCATAGTCTTCACAAAACAGTTATACTGCATCGTGGTGTGTCTCTTTCCGTCCCTCTGGCCTGCATGTCGTTGTCGGCTTCGTGGCTTAGATTCCAACTATTTTCCACCACTCTCTTTATAGGTTGCTTTCATCATTGTAATGTCCCTAAAAATAGTAAAAATTTTAAAAAAATTCTCCTACTACTAAAATTCCTAAAATAGATAATGTATTTATAAATTAACTTCAGTACTGGGAAAGCATTGGTACTTTGATTGTAGCAATACGAGTTTATGAATTCTTAGCAAGATAGTCTCTTCAGTCATGTTTTTCTGCAAAAGCAATGTGGTAAGGTGGATGATGTATTTTTTTTGAAATGTTTAACAATGATAGAGTAACACTTAAAGTCTCCTTTTACTTTCAAGGTTTAGATGTACAACGAGTTTGTAAACTATTTAAATTTCACCTTTAGGCACAATGGAACTGATGAGGGAAGTTGAAATACCTTGGAAAACATGGGGTTGATTCATGTACCATTGGCAGAGTCGCCGAGAGGTAAGGGGTGAGTGTTGAGACCTGTTGACTTACTTAGCGATTTCGCTAATGCATAATTTGTTTATCATGTCCTTGCATGAGCACCATGCTGGCCTCTCTTTAAACAATTTTACCATGTAATTCCCCTCAAGGTCAAACATCCATTATGCACAACACAAAAGGGGCTAAGGTTTTTCCTTTGTGATACTTAACCAAGTGTTGAGAAAACATCACGACTATACTATAGGGTGTACAAAAATATTTGATTCCTATCGTATTTGGTGGGAGCATTAATGGAACATGCGATTATCACATGGCCTATGGCCAGCTGGACAATAGGGGTTTTGTCGAGGGTTTTCTCATTAGCGTTATCATTTGTGGTTTTCCTTTGGCCGAGAAGGACCTTGGCTGTGTATGGAGTATCTTGTTGGTTGCTCTGCGTGGTGGTGTAAACGAATGAAACCTTACCAGGTAACTCCTTCCTGTATGTGTTCACTGCATTTCTTAATTTTATCTTCCATAAATAAAATGTGGGATAATCATACCTAATGGGTTTTCAATAAGAAATTAGCCCATTAAATATTTGAAAACCCTAAATTTATCCCATGGGATAAGATTAGGCCCTAAAACTTTCCATGAAGAAAATAAATCCAAATATGAAGAGACACCTTATAAAATGTAAATCCTATATAGATGTAACCACCTAAAAGAATGGTAAAATATTAAATTCCTCCTCTATAAAAGAGAGGCAAATTCAAATCTAACTAAACGAGGAAGATGGCAATGCAAAACTAAGTAGATGTATAGAAATCAAGCTGAAGGAAAAAGAGCTAAAAATTTGAATTTATAAGTTTCAAGTGATGGATAACTAAATGGGGAAAGAACTAGCCACATGATCTCTATTAACATATGATCAAGGTCCAAGTTCAATCATGGTCCCAAAATTCTCTATAGCGATAGATTGTGAGCACTATAGGTGCATAGTACTAGCTAGCAGGGGGACAGCTTGGGTACTGTACAACAATATTGCTTGTTGAATGATATGAATATTGGCTATGGATTAATGGGAGTACCATCAAGATTGATAGGAAAGAGGACTACCTATGATGAGACACAAGTACTGTTAAAACATTTTCATGTATAGATAGGGTCCCTAGGATGGTTATGCTTGTCTACAACCTAAAAACAATCTAAAAGAATCCAAGAACCAATCCCTAAAGAGTCCACGACTTGGATGAGTTGTGATTGTGGGGAAACTAAGACTAAATTTTTTCTATAGATCTACAGTTGCATGGATCAGGGAAGGTACAACACCAATTCCATATTGTCCTTGTAATATGAATATATGAGTTTCTATTCCTGATATTTTATGTTCCTCTGCACTAATGATTTCTAAATTATAATTTTTATTGTTATGAAATTGGATGTATCTTATAATTTATAATGATGGAAGTTGGTTATGGTAGCGTAATGATAAAATATTTGGCATAGGAAATAACTATGTTTAGCATGCCCTAGAGTGTGTTATGAGTATGCTAATCATCTCCTTGACATGAAATAAATATGAAACTTTATATATTGAGAAAATCTGAAAATTATTTTACTAAGATAATATGAAGGATTGCATGCACTTTTCTAAGCTTAAATAGAAAGAAATGAACTAATGTATTTTATTATATTTTTCCTCAACTACTGCATTGGGCAGTAGAATCTAGTATCATTATATTGATTATATTTATTTCCCTAACTGATACATTGGGAAACCAATCTAGTACAAGTGTTAATTTTAATGTTATTATTATCATTATTATGACTCCTAAATGTTGCATTGGGCAGTAGAGTCTAGTACATATTCATTGAGTATAATTTTCCTAACTATGGCTTTGGGCCACAAAATCGACTGCATGATGATTGTATAAAAAAAATGATAGAATGCAAAGTACTACTATAGTAAGAAAAGGAATTACACACTAAAATAATAAACAAATATATAAATGAAGTGCCTCAAGAACAACTGTATAACATATCTATGATATATACTTTGAACTATAAGGAAATTAGATTGCAGATCTATACTATCTATACTATCTTTATTGTTTATGTTATCTATGTTATCTACAATAGAAATGCAAAGTGCTAACCTAATATTTACAGGCCTAATATCATGACCCACTCACTACCTTGCAGTGGGTAATTTGATGGCCGTCCTCGATCCCCATTATACAAGATGATTAATAATGGTTTGCATCCCTCTAGGAACTTCAAAGCCATGGAAATATTGGGATCCACTAGAAAATCCCAGCAGGAGACTAAGAAAATATAATCTAGCATATAATTCTACCTAGATGAATGAGTAAGTATGAGATGTAGCTAAGATTGTAAATGTTTGTAAACATCATCTAGTAAATCTAATGCATGTACAAGATATGTGACTGCCCCAATCAAGAAACATGGTCTCTTTATAAAAAAATACACAGTCTCTTAAATAGTCTGAATACAAGTATTTGTATAAATGTTAAAAGTATAGTGGGAGCATGAAGACTCCCTCATAAGTTCAACTATCTCATAAAGCTTGAGAAGGCCTGAATAGGAAAAGGAATCAACATTCATGAGTTCCTAGTAGTTTGTGAAGGAGGCTTGTATCCATGATCATGTGCTCGTTAGAGTGAAGAATAACATGCAATAAGGTCTTATCATCAATTTAAGAGGATGATTTATATAAACATCAAATAAATGTATGATGGTTGTCAAAATACTTAAAATACCTTGGTTGTCAATGGTTCGCCATCCGAGATCATTTGCATACAAAATGTAGACCTGAATTAGTATCATGTATTATAAATAAAAGACATTGTTTACATAATAAAAGTCCAATGATCCTGTATAAAATAAGAGATCATTCTATTGTTATGTCCTCTCTCAGCAAGGATGCAAATAACATAAAAAGAGCTAAAAGTTTTTCTTCTACCTTGATAGAAGCAATAATTACTTTTTAGAGGATGAATGTGTAATTTATATATATATATAATAAAACATATTTTAGTTATTATAATAATCAAATTTTTATTGAAAAAAGAGGTATATTAAAATAGAAACACAACACATATATATAGATGCAAGAGGGAGAGGCATAGTAATTGCATCTTGAGCTAAAAAGTGAGAACAATATCTTATATATATACAAATAAAGAATTAAGTGTGAAGAAAGTATTATATACATATGTACAAAGAACTAAATGATATATGTCTAAATTATAGTTTATATACCTTTCCTTTAAAAATAAAGGAGAGTTAATGTCTATGGTTATGAAGGAATAGCGACCTCCTTAAAAGCGACCTCCTTAAAAGGAGTCGAGCCTCAACCAAAGTGAGGGGCGGAGTAACTTAAGAATTGTAGCAATGTTAAAGTGATAAAAAACATGGGGGGTTCTCCTTGGAGATTCCTCGGTTCTTTTTCCCCTTGATTGAAAAATAAAACTCCTTTTGACTGCCACGTAACAAATCCTTCTCCTATCTCTTTTAATTTTCGATCTCCAAATGGATCCTCTCTATCTAGGAGTAATTTCAAGGTAAGTAAGTAACCATGATTATTTATGTATTTATATGGTCATTATGAAGTGGAGGAGCACGGTGTGTAGGTAACGACCCTTGTATTAATGATTTTTGTGAATAATGTTAATACCACTCTCTACGAAAGTAGGACAACATCTTTGCGAATGATATTAGTACCAATAACTGTGATAGGAGAATAGTAATCTCTGCAACGGAGATACTAGTTAGAAAGTGACCTTTGTAACCACTATAATTGATCCGCATGTGCCCAGGTGCACGAGGGGGACAACAGTTCGACTGAATGAGTCGGTTCTGTTATGGAGGAAGCATAAGACATAGAATAAGCAAAGTAAGAATACACTACATAGATAAACAAAGATACACATAGACAATATGCAGGAATGCAAACTAATCTTCTATATTGCTTTCCGATTCAAAGATAGATAAGATAAGATGTATGTTACAATATTTTACATGCTTATATACGGAATGTTGATATGCTTGGATTCCTTCCCGTTATGTTCAGTTAACAGAGAAGTTAGAACAGTTTCGGAAGTTCAACTGTTACAGTCGACTAGAAGACAGAGAGACAATATGTCGTAGTTCGATAGTCACTAGTCGACGCTGTATGTCGAAGTCGTGAAACTTTCAAGGTTGTTGAACATGTCAAAGTTGCTGGGCTTGTTGAAGTCGTGTCGAATTTGGAACTTGTCGAAGTTGTGTTGAAGTCAATGACTTGTCACAGCTGATGTTAGCATCCAACAATAATGCCATCTACTGAGTGGATCATACCTCCTTCCTTAAAAAACAATGGTCCCCATTTTTTGCTCGGTCAAGTGAGGAAACTTGTCGGTCAGTTCAGTAGCAGAGTACCATTTTCCTTGGGATGGGAGATTTCTGACTTTAGAAACCTGAAACAAGGGGATTGTATTCATCCTTGTATGGCGTACTCGTCCTCCCGCGATGGTGTCACAAGGAAGAGGCTCCTGAAAATTTGGATCGATGTCTTTGGGTTCGGCTGTCGGTAAGTCATTATGTTCCAATAGTGGTGCATGGTATGGTTGAAGTAGATCCACATTGAATACTGGATGCAGACCGAGGCATGCAGGAATGTCGAGTTGGAAAGCATTTTCTCCAATCTGTCGAAGAATATTGTACGGACCATATCACAAGGTTTGAGATTCTTGTATGGACAAGTGAAGCATTCCTTCTTAAGATGTAACCAGAACTTATCACCAATTTGGAATGAATGAGGGATATGATGCTTTTTGTGTCGGGCCTTAGCTTTCACATTTGCTTGTTGCAACATTTCTTGTGCTTGTCGACGGATGTCACATATCTGATCTCGAAAGTTCAATGCTTTATCAACTTGCCGCTGGTTGTAGTCGTTGTCGTTCGATTGTGTCGAGCAGATAATCAACTCGATAGGCACTGAGGGTTGAAATCTGTAACAGATTTCATATGGAATATTTTCCATAGAGCTGTGCTGAGCACGATTGTAGCTGTGTTGTACGTATGGAATACTTTCATCCCATGTTCGTCGATGCTTGTGGTTGTACATGCGAAGCAGTTGTACTACCAAGCAATTCACAACTTCCATATGTCTGTCGGTTTGAGGATGGAAAGTTGTCGCCAATGAGAGTCATTTGTCTAGTTGTTTCCAGAGAGTCTTCCAAAAGATGCTGACGAATCTAGCATCTCAGTCAGAAGTAATGGTTGTCGGTAAACCAAAGTGTTTCCAAACATGTGTGAAGAAGAGTTGAGTGGTCTGCTGTGTTGTCATCGTCTTCTTGCATGGAATGAGAATGGCCATCTTGGAAAATCTGTCGACTACTACTAAGATCGCGTCTTGCTGATGTTTGGTAGTAGGATATCACATCAATTAGTCCATAGAAATAGATTCCCATGGTCGACTAGGAATTGGCAGAGGTGTGTACAATATCTATCGTCGATTAGGCGGTTTAGCAATGGCACAAACCATGCATAATCAAATGTACTTTTTCACTTCAGTTTTAAGTGTAGGCCAAAAGAAATACTTTTGGAGAATAGCAAGTGTCTTTGCTACTCCAAACTATCTTGCAGTCTTGTTGTAGTGCGCATCCCAAATGAGCTGTTGTTGATGCTCACCGGTCGGTACACAAAGTTGTCCAATATTGTATAGCAAGGTGTCTTTAAGGAAATAGTCAGAGTTCGACGACATGTCGGTATGATGCTATCGATAGGCTATTGAGAAGTCGTTGTTGTCCTGATACAATTGAGGCCAAGCAGTCGTCGCATCTCTGCATACTCATCACTGTAAAAAGGAGAATAATGGGTGGTCGACTTAGACAATCAGTGGCTGCATTAACTTTACCTTTTCGAGACTTAATAACCAACTGGAATTGTTGTAGCTAATTAATCCACTTGAGTTGTCGAGTCGTTTGTAGTTTCGACTGGGTCGGAGCAAACTGTAGAGGCTTATGGTCAGTGAGGATGACCGTTTCCTTTTCAAGGATGTAATCCCTCCATTGCTTGACATATTACACAATGGTATACAGTTCTTTCTCATGCATCGAATATATTCTAACTGTGTCGTTAAAAGTGTTAGAATGAAAAGTGACTAGGTTACAAGACTCAGTGATCACTGCGCCCAAGGCATAGTCTGATGCGTCCATATCAATCTCAAAGGGCTGATGCAAATCAAGTAGAACAAGTACTGGTGCAATGCAGAGATTTTGTTTGAGCTGTTCAAAAGCTTCTTGTTTTGTCAATGTCCATTTGAAGACAGTTTTTCCATTTCTCATCATCAACTGATTCAAGGGCTAGGCTATGTGACTGAAGCTGAGTATGAATCATCGATAGAAATTCGCCAAACGAAGAAAACATATTAGTTCTTGAATGCTTTGAGGAACGAGCCAATATTTGAAGATTTGAACTTTGTCTGGATCGACGTGAATGCCTTCAAAGTCAATTACATACCCCAAATATTTTATGTTGTTCATCGCAAAGTTGCACTTGTCCACATTCAAGTAAAGTCGATGTTATTGGAGAGTGTTGAGGACTTGTCGAAGCTTTCCGACATGTTCTTCCCATGATCAACTCAAAATCAGTATGTCATCAAGATAGACAATGACCCATTTTCCGATGAAAGGTCGAAGAATGTTGTCCATGTATCGTTTGAAGTTCGCAGGTGCATTGGTTAAGTCAAAAGGCATGACTAACCATTCAAACAATCCTTCCTTGGTCTTGAAAGAATTTTTCCATACAACTGATGGCTCGATTGGAATCTGATGATATCCTGACCTGAGGTCGAGATTAGTAAATAATTTGGCACCTTGTAGACAGTCAATGACCTTGTCTATCCACGGTAGAGGGTAGCAATTCTTTACTGATATTTTGTTTAGTGCCGAGTAGTCAATGCACATGCGCCAAGTCCTGTATTTCTTTGGAACGAGGATGACTGGACTTCCACAAGGAGAGGAGATGGGTCGGATTTGACCTTTTTCAATCAAATCTTGGATCTGTCTACGAATCTCTTCATTTTCGAGAATGTATCTTCTGTAAACAGATGCGTTGGGAAAAGAAGAACTAGGAGCAAGTTCAATGGAGTGTTTTAACTGGAAATTTTGAGGTACTCCGTCCAACTCTTGGAATAAACTCTAATACTAGTCAAGAACATTGTCGATCAACTACTTCTTTCAGGAGCTACACTGGTCGGTGAGTCGACTTGTCGTTGCAGTATTCCTAGAATGTTGTGGTTTGATCATGATTAATGCAAACTTCCGAGCATGATTGATGAGATTCTTCAAATGTTTAGAAGATATAATTGATACCATTGGTGTAGGTCATCACTTTGGTATGTCATACATTTGATTTGGGATTCTGACAATCACCTTCTGAGACCGTGATTGATAACTTCCATGGCTATCCCAAAAGTAAGGTTTCCCAAACAAGGCGTCAACTACGGAGAGTGGTGCCACGTCACAGAGTAGTTCATCTTCAAAAGGACTTAAAAATTTGGCGAGTTTGCATTGTGGGATGATCCGTAGTTCCTATCCATCCTTCATTCAACCGATGTTGTAAGGCTAAGGATGCGAAGTGGTGACAATACCTAGTTTCTTCACGATATCTTCATAAATGAAGTTCTTCTGGCTACTATTATACACAATCAGATGTAATGGATTGCTCTGAACCCATATCCATGTATAGAACATGCTCTCTTGTTCTTCCTCATCGACGATAGTCAAGGATACTGGAGTGGTCGGTGTCAATGTCGAAAGGGTTTTTGCGTCTATATTCTTCCACCGTCTTGTCGAATGAGTTGGATGTCACAACATTTTCCAAAAATGCCTTCCGAGCTTTGCATTCACACGTATCATGCCAAGATGAGTGGTGGTAATAACACCATTTCCCGGTAGGCATTTTTTTGCTACGTTCCCTTTTCTAAAAAGGATTTTTGTCGTTATCTGGATTTAGCGGGGTTGGTTGAGAATATTTCGACTTGTATAAGTCAGCTAATGCCTTCTTGTCGGGTGGTCATCTTGATGTCGACTTTGTCGTGAAGCGTGCTTTTCCTTTCTGCTTGGTTTCAAGTATTGTTGGCATAGTATAATGCATCCGCGAGCGTATTGATAGTCAGAAATTTCATCTCCCGTTGAATGTACTGGGACAATCCGCTAATGTACTTCAGAACAAGCAATTTCTCTTCTACTTTGATTCCAATTCTATCCATGAGTTAATAGAACTCGTTGGTGTAACTTTGTATTGATTGGTCATTCCATTTCCATAGATGTTTCCACTTCTTATGCTGATGTTAAACTTATTTGGGCAGGTAAAATTCCTTTCAGACGTATTCGACAAATTTCTCCGATCTCTCTATGGGGTCTCCGCTTTTCTCCATCTTTGTCGAGAGGTTCTCCCACCAGCAGTGCACATATGTCGACATATTTAAGGATGCAATGGTGATATTTTTGGCTTCCCAAGAGTTTATTCACAGAGTGATAGGAATCCAATTGTTGTACCCAAATGTCGACAGATTCCATGTCAATCTTTCCTTCTAGATTTGGTATGTCCAAATTCATTTGCACTTTGAAGGGGTTGATTTTGTCGGAGTTTGTTCTCATCGAAAATCCTCCGGATGTAGAAGCAAATTGCGTGAGAATTTCATTGCACTGGGTGAACATTTCAGTTCGTTTTCGATCTAGCGCTTGCTCAATAAGTTGTGTTTTCTCGTCGATTACATGTCTATCGTCTGTTTCTCCTACCATTTCTGGAGGTAGTGTCTGCTTGGATTGTTGAGTTTGCGAGCGAGTTTGAACCGAAATAAGTAAAGTAACTTTGATGGAAGTGTCTACGTAAAACTTAAGCACGAAAAAATATGATGTTACTTCTCCGAATGAGCTTTGATACCAATGATCCGCACGTGCCAAGGTGCATGAGGGGGACAACAGTTTCACTAAATTAGTCGGTTCTGTTATGGGGGAAGCATTAGAAATAGAATAAGCAAAGCAGTAATACACTACATAGATAAACACAGATACACACACACAATATGCAAGAATGTGAATTGATCTTCACTATTACTTGTCGATTCAAAGATATATAAGATAAGATGTATGTTACAATATTTTACATGCTTCTATAGGGAATGATGAGATGCTTGGGTTCCTTCCCATTACGTTCAGTTACAAGATAAGATAGAATGATTTCATAAGTTTAATCGTTATAGTTGACCGGAAGATAGAGAGAAAATATCTCGTAGTTTGTCAGTCGCTAGTCGACGTCGTGAAGCTGTCGAGGTTGTTGAACTTGTCTAAGTCACTAGGGTTGTCAAATTTGGGTCGAATTCGGAACTTGTCGAATTTGTGTCGAAGTCGATGAATTGTCACAGCTGATGTTAGCATCCGACAATAATGCGAACTACTAAGTGGATCAATAATGGAGATTCCTTTGCTTCCAGGAAAGCTATGACACCGGGGCCTGAGTGACCCCATCTTTATCCTTCACTTGATGATCATCTTATTTCTGGTGCTTCTTCACAATTAGGCTTAGGGTTTCTTCCTTTTCCATCTTGAGGGCCTCTGCTGCATGATATCAACATAAGTCTAGATAGCGGCATCGGGGGTCTTGTCACCCATGGAGAAGGCGTCATTTAAATCAATGAAATTATCTCTATTAAGCCTCCTTTTCTTGTATTTGTCTTCTCTATCGATAATCCCCTAAGGGTTTTTGAAGGCCAAGTCATCCTCATCCTCCCTACGCTTCTTAGTAAATCCTTTAGCATTGGTTTAGGGGCAATATAAAGGGCCAATTTGTGGGAAACCTCCACTACAAGGTATTTCCCTTGTAGTGAGAGAGAGAGAGGAATATTATCGAGATCGAGAGAGAGAGAGAGAGAGAGAGAGAGAGAGATAGGGACATAGGGGTGAGAAAAAGGGGAGGAGGGTTAAGTAGAGAGAGATATATATAACTATTATAGAGAGAGAGTGAGAATATGAGGGTTAGCGGGAGAGGGGAGCATGGTTAAGGAGATAGTGATAGAGGGGGGAGGGGCAGGAGAGGGATTAGGAAAAGATGGGATGAGTGAGAGAGAGAGGAAAATGGATATATGGTTAGGGAGATGGAGATAGGACGGAATGTGAAAAGGAGAGGAAGTTTAGGTAGAGAGGAGGGAGAGGGAGAAGAAGAGGACATTTAGGTAGAGAGGGAGATAGAGGAGGATTGAAGGGGGAGAGAGTGAGAGCGAGAGAAAGAGAGAGAGAGATGGGTTGAAATGGGGTGGAGGGGAGGAGGGTTAGGGAGGGACATGAACAAACAAAGGAGGGGAGGAGGATTAGAGTTAGGGAGAGCGATGGAAGGGGAGTTTGAGATAGATGAAGATGAAATCAAAACTACATTTCTCATTAGTAAACAAATGTGTTCACACATTATTAGCGCATACATGCTTTTTTTGCGTACACGTGTATTTAAAATAACGGGTACGCGTTGTTTAAATTTATAAAATTTTGGCGGGAAATTCCTTTCCCACCAACGTGGTGGATGACTTGTCCGCTTTGGTTTTAGGTTTGGGTTTCTCGACCAAGTGGCTTGGATTATGTTATAAAAAAATACATCGTATTCTATAACTTATCCTATTTCGGGCAGGATTTTGCGTATGCTACACTTGTTCACTCCTAATGAAATTGCACACACTCGTAGAACTCTATGTGCAGATTCCGAATATGTAATTTTTTATTAAATCTATTTTTTATTTAATTTTAATTGGACTAATGCCAATCTTACACAAAAATTAGGTTATTTCTTCCGACTATAACTTTTGATTGTCTCACCTATTTTGAAAATGGAAAAGAACCCGCACAAGACTTACTGGTGCCTGGATGGTCGACAGGACCTTCTTGCTTAACAATAACACACGAAACACGACACTCACACAGACTTGGTGTAAATAGGATTCCAGAAGCTGGATTCTATTACTTCAATCAAATTTACGGTTACAATGCGGATGTAAATAAATGTAAATGACTAAATAGTCAGCCTTAGCCTAATGCAATATACAGAAGTAAATGTGTGTTCTCTCTATGTGTGACCCTCTCCTGCTCTCAGTATTCTATTGAATGCTAGAACGAATGAGCCGTGAGTGACGAGAGATCCCTTCCTCTGTTCCTATGCGCTGGTCTTCTACTCTGATCTACTCTGCTGCTCATCCTGAGGTCCACTATGTTCCCTAAGACACTCTTCCTCTATCCATTGAATCCTCCATATCATGCATACCTGCAGTTGTTACCGACCTCTTGCCATGCTGTAAAACCTCTTCCTGTGGTGACATATGTCCTGATCCTAACTAGTTTCTTAACTGCTTACATCTTCCTTAGCAACCCCGAACGGCTCCCAAGTACTTCACCTTGACTTCTGAGCTTTTCTGACTCTGCTACAGTAGTTGGTACCATCACTGACCTCAAACATACTATCTTCCGTCATCCTTCAACTTACCTGTCGGCTTCCTTTCACTTCTACGACTTCGCCAGTCCACCCCTTCCTCGACGCTTGGCTTCCTCCTGAACCTGTTCGGTGTCGCTGTTTGACAACCTCTAGACGATCGACACCTTCGCTGCACTCCTGTCGTCTGTCCACCTTAGACATGTCGAATCTCGACCTTTCTCCTTCTTTCGACACACCTCGATAGCTTTTGCTCGACTTATTGACTTCGACATCCAATCTGCTTCTACACCAGTGGTCTTCGGCAATCCCCTTTGGTCAACTTCTTATGTCAATCAATGTCAACTACTCTGCCTAGGCCTCGATGCTCCTACATCGGACTCGCCAGGTGAAAAAGAACTCAACTGCTCCATCAGTAACCTGAACTCTTCTTCGGAAATCCATGCCGCATCCTACAACTCATCATATTTCCATCACACCAAGCATTCTTTCTTTCGCGAACTGGGCGAATGCCCGAATTTGCATTCCTCTAGTACTTCGACGATTTCCTCCTTGTGTTGATCTAGAATTTACACTGTCAATTCGATGTTCGACACTTCCGCACCTCCACTAGTTGTATCTTCTTCAAACTTGTACAAATCTCAGACGTTGAACATTCGTGAAATGCTCAAGTCCTTTGACAGCTCCAACACATAAGCATTGTCTGAAATCTTCTTCAGAATCTTACATGGTCCAATCTTATTCAGCTTCATCTTGTAATAGGTTCCTGTCGGAAATATGTCCTTCCACAAATGTGCATATACTAATTCTCCTTTGCTGTTGGCTCTCAACATAAATGCCACGTTTCTCTTTTCTATGTGCTTTCACACATATTCATGCACTTCTTTCATATGCTCTGCGAACGATAATGTATTAGCGCTTTTCCTGATTTCTGTCAGTAACTCGACAAAATATACCATTCCATGTGGGCTTCATCCTTGAACAATCTGGAATGGGCTAAAACTTGTCGACTGATTCACATAAATTTTGTACGCGAACTCTGGTTGTGCCAACACGTTCTCCCACTGCTTGGATCTATCGGTTGTCAAACATTTCAGAAGGTTTCCCACACTTCTAGTCACCACCTTGGTCTATCCATCTGTCTACGAATGATATGCCGAGATAAACTACAACCTTGTGTCCAATTTCTTCCATACGGTTCTCCAGAAATGACCCATAAACTTGGTATTTCTGTCCGACATTATACTCTTCGGCAACCCATGCAATCTAACTATCTCCTTGAAGAATAGTACAACAATGCTTGTGGCATCACTTGTCTATTAACACGGAATAAAGTGTGCCATCTTCGAAAATCTATAGACTACAACAAATAGTGTGTCATTACCTTGCTGCATCTTCGACAATCCTAGCACAAAATCCATGCTCAGGTGCTCCCATGGGGTATTCGGCACTAGTAGTGGCATATACAACCATGTATTCTGACTTCTTCCTTTTACCAACTAGCAAACTTGAAACTGTCATACCCACCGACATCTGCCATCATTCCTGGACAATAATACTTTTCTTCGACCAATGCCTTGGTCTTGTCAATGCCAAAATGACCTACTAGTCCACCACTATGCATCTCTTAGATTAGGTTCTCTCTTACGGATCCTCTAGGAATACACAACTGTTTTCCCCTAAATAGGTATCCCTCTTGGATGAAACAATACAAGTGTTGAATTCTGTCGACACTCCACGGTTCTCGTCTCAACTTCCATGCTTTCACAAAATCCTCTTCGGTCGCATACTTTATCTTCATCGACTCTATTCCTATTTTTTGAATAGTCGTTGTGTTCAGCAATGCAACCCTTCGACTCAGCACATTGGCAACTTTGTTCAACTTGCTCGAGTTATGTCGCAACATGAAGGTATATCCCCACAGGAATTCAACTCACTTCATGTGCCACTGATTTAACTTCAACTGAGTGTTCAAGTACCTCAGTGCTTGGTGATCTGTGTACAACACAAATTCCTTGGGAAACAAATAATGCCTCCACTTCTTCAATGCTTGGATAATAGCATAGAACTCCTAGTCATAAACCAAATATTTCGACTTCGCATCATCCAACTTCTCGCTGAAGAATGCAATTGGTCAGGCCTCCTGGCTCAACATTGCTCCAATTTCCATTCCACTCACGTCCCAATCAACTTGGAAAACTTTATCGAAATCCAGGAGCGCTAACAATGGGATCTCAATGACCTTTTCCTTCAACTTGTCGAAAGCTTTATGGGAAGCTTCCGTCCAATTAAAATCCCCTTTTCTCATGCACTCTGTCAAAGGTGCACACATCCGACTGATTCCCCTAATGAACTTCTTGTAGAAACTGACAATTCCATGGAAACATCTTACTCCAATCGCACTTCTCAGTTCTGGCCAATCCAATATAGCCTTCACCTTCTCTGGGTCCATCACTAACCCTTTACCCGAGATTAAAATTACCAAGTATACAAGTTCTTCCTTCATGAAGAAACACTTTCACAGGTTCACCATCAACTTCTCTTCCTGCAACTTCTGCAATACTTGTCGAATGTGCTCCAAGTGTCCACCCTTGGTTCGACTAAATATCATGATGTCATCTAGGTATACTACAACGAACTTCCCCAAGAATGGCTTCAGTACCTCATTCATCAACTGCATGAATGTACTGCATGCATTAGTCAATCCGAATTTTATGACTAACCACTCATACAACCCTTATTTTGTCTTGAATGATGTCTTCTATTCATCTCCTTCTCTAACCCGAATCTCGTGATAACCTCTCTTCAAGTCGATCTTTGTGAACTACTTAACTCCACTCATGAAATCCATCAAGTCGTCCATTCTCGGCAATGGAAACCGATAGTTGATTGTGATCTTGTTGATGGCTCTGGAGTATGTACACATCCTGCATTCTATGCCCTTCTTTGGCATTAATACCACTGGTACCACGCAAGGGATCAGACTTTTTTTTATCAATCCCCTGTCCAACAATTCTTGGACCTATAGATTGAGTTGCTGACCCTCGGTGGAAATCCCGTCGGTGCTTTGTCGACTACTATGGCCCTAAACTCATCAAGCATATTTTTGAATTCGACCGAAATTCTCTCCATTGTCAACCTCTCGACACATGGCCCTTTCGGAATGATGGCGAAACATCCTGACTGCTTCTCCTCTTCTCCGAGGAATTTCTTTGTTGAACACATCAACACTTACTTCTCCCAATAGTTGCTCTTTCCCTACTTACACTCGGCTTGGTCCTCTTGCTTTGGCTTCAGAGTCCTCCGTGTGCCATTTTTCCACACTCTGTCTGTGTTGGCTCGACAATCATATATCATCTTTCGATCATACTTCCATGGTCTCCCTAACAACAGATGACATGTGTCCTTTGGGATTATGTCGCACAGTATGCTGTCTTCAAGTTGCCCAACTTTAAATTTTATCAGGCACTGTCTGGTTACCTTGACATGATGTCCTTTTTGAAACCAAGATATCTTGTACGGGTGTGGGTGTGTAATGTCCCTAAAAATAGTAAATAAAAAAAAAATTATGTTACCATAATAAACTAGTTAGGAGATGATAATTGTAAATTAACTTCAGCACTTTTAAGAGAATACTATACCGATACTTCTTTTGCGACATTTTGAAGAGTCTTAGTTTTATAAGAATCATGGTCTTACTAGTTGTGAATCCTATAGCTTTGCAGAAGCATTGTAATGAATAGAAGTGTAAATATGTCACCAGTGTACAATGTTTAGAGGATAATAATGCAAATCTCCCTCTTACAGTTTAAGAGTTTGTGTGCATGTTCATTAAAGTCTAACTGATAATTCAGGTGAGATGGACCCCTATTGGTGGTGGTTGAGGCCCATGGTGAAATGCTTGGTCTTTTCAAGGGCAAGGTACCCCGCTAGGGCTTCCAAGAGGTAGGGTGTAAGAAATGGAGACTGCTCACTTACCTAGCGAGTTTCGCTAATGCATTCAATTTGTATCTATTTGCAGGTGTACTTATAGCGGTATTCACCTAGGGTGCTTACTACATGGTTCCAATAATTTCCGAAACCCAAAGTATGTGATGGTTAAATATCGGCACCTTTAAAATCCTTGAAGGTCGTTTGTAATACTTGTTGAACTTATAATAATTTGTTGAGTTGGTAACGTATTGTTGGTACTAGGCAATGGTTATGGTCTTTGCAATACTTGTGTGTTTATAAATCTTGTTGATCAAGCTTGACTCTACTACTATAGAGATTTGGGTCCAAATCGAAATCTTTGGGGTTTAGTGCTAGCATTGAATGCAACTTCTGCGATGGCACATGGCCAACGCTACCAGCTATGATGAGGGTTTCTCCCTTGGTTTATACACCAACGAAGGTTCAACTTCATGGTTCATCTCACTTTTTTTGTTGTGGATGCGTTTGAGGGTTTCGTGTACTGACCCGAGCTTGGCTCATGGTCAGCACACCATATGGGTTTTGTATGTAGAGATGGCACCTAAGAAACGAAGGTAACGCGTCCCTAAATCATGCTACATTTCCTGCTATTTCATTTAGATAGCTGTGATATAAAACCCAGGGTTTTGACTTTGTATGGCTTGTTTGTTTAGCAGGTGTTGGTTGGCGTTTCTCTTCTATGTGGCCAGTACTCGATATTGATGGCGTTACTAGTGGTAAGTTCAGGGTTCACCATTTCTCAACTCCTCCTTTTTCCTCTGTGGAGTGTACTGTTGGTGTTTTTTCTATGAGGAATTTCGTGAGCCCGATTTGGGTTTCCTGTAACGATTTTTGGGGTTTCTTGAGGTCACCATTGGCTGGACCATTGTGAAAGGTATCTGCTATTTTGAAGGGAGAACGATGCCATGGTTTGGGCCATTGGACTTTATGGAAGATCTAAACTTGTTTTAAGAGGATGATAAATTTTGATTGTGTGGATCTGGGGTTTTGAACAGTCATACCACAATCTATGTTTTCTATTGCGTTTTGAACTTGTATTAGCACGATGTAAGAAATGTATAAATTTCTATGTTTATATGCCATGGTTGTGCTACCCTATGGTTTCTCGATTTTATGTCTTTGTGTTTTTAAAAGAAATGAGAACTGACAAGACACTCTATCTGTTGAAGAAGGGATAATGCTTGTGCCTAAAATCTTTGAAATGTTTTAGTTTGCTTTCCATGAATGTTTGATAGGATAATTTGTAACCTTGAAGCTAAATGTTATAGATCTGAAACGTTATGAGCTTTGGTTCTTTTCTTACTACTGTGTTTCTGGGATTGCAATAGGTAGAAACCAGAAGGGTTTTAAATGATGAAGTGATAGAGGGATTCGATCCCAGTTCCTGCCTTTAAAACTAATTCTTGTGCGTATTTTAATGTATACTGGTTTTCTTGGGAGTGGATGTGGTGTTGACGATTGTCAAACTCTTTTGATTGACAAGTGACTATGTAAAAACCTTCTGCGTTTTAGTTAAAGCTGTAACCCTAGCTGCTAAATCTTTTTCTTTTGAGAAAAGAATATGGGTTGATAGGATAATACTACGTTGTAGTGTTTATTATGATATCATGGTCAAATGGTAAAGTCGTGGGTGGGGTTTGATCTCTTGACCAGTAGGTTGATACGGTTAAATAAAACGATACGTAAAAAGCTATGTGTACTGTGGGTTGTAGATTCCTTGAAATGATAATCGTTGGGGTTCAAAAGTTTATAAAGTAGGTTGTAAAATGAATGCCTGAGTCTATGTTTTCAAATCGTATTTCCTTGAAATTCCTGATGTGTTTTCTCTTTGTAATGAGTTGGTTGTTGGTAGCAATCGTATGGATGTTAATAATATGGAAGTATACCTAGATTTTAAAGAACAGAAAGAAATAAATAATACTGTTGTGGTATCTTCCACTATTTGATGTGTAGTGTGACTAGGATATTTTCTATTTGTCTTGCTACTGTTATCCTTTCTATTTAATGTTCCTCAAGCACAAAGAAAATGACGATAAACGATTTAAAGAGAACATAAGAAATCCCTGCACTACGAAATGGTAAGACGATTCAGACAGAAAACATAAGTATTTAAAACAATATAATAACCCTTACCTGGAAGTTAATATGGGAAAACAAAGGGAAGTCTTCCGAAATTCAGAGTAAGGTTTCTCAGTTTGCTTATGGGGTTTTGTCTAGCACAAACTAGCTTGGCTAGACCTACTAGACCCTCCACTGGGTTCTGGGCATAACCTCTAAGTTGATAATATTTGTAATGAGAGCAATGTTGAAGTATCAATTCTAATTTAAAAGCCTAGGTTTATTATAACTTGAGCATGGAACAATTAATACTACATACTTGGCTGCTTAGGCACTCGATCCTTTCCTGTAGGAGCCTGGTTGCTTGGCACTTGATCCCTTACTGTAGAAACCTACACACTCAACAATAATTAATGCAGAACCTGTTGTATTTAGCTAACCTGATAGGATGATTTCCTTAGTTGGATAAATTTGGGGATACCATGTTCCTCCCAACCATGACCCTTAGACCATTCCTGGTTCTAACTGGATCCCCCCGAGCTGGTTCCAACATGCAATGAGAGATAGAGGCCCTAGGTTCACTGCTAGTTCAGATCTGGAATTATTATATAGGGTTGCTTCAGTTTCTTGGAGCAGAAAAACTTCTCTATGATTACCATAAGAGAATGATGATAAAAAAGATAGATGATCCCTAAAACTTGGGATCTTCCCTCTTAATGTAGGGGAGTCTTGAATTTTGACTGTTGAAATAATTAGTTTCTTTAAATTAGACAATTAATATTTAAAAGATATTATTTAATAAACATCTAGTATTTTGCACTAAGACTTTTTCAATGTTTTGATCTATAAGTGATTTCTGATTTAAGCTCTTCATAATAATTATGATAAGAATAATTATAATAATAATATTTCTAACCTAGGTATTAATACATTAGTAATACTATTTATAAATGTGGCTTCCCACTAAATATTAATACTTTATTAATACTATTAAATAATGTGGCATCCCACTATGCATAAACTATATGCAATTTAATGTCTTTTTATAAATAATTAATCACATCATTATTTATTAAATATTCTTAATAATAATATTAAATCTTGTATCTTTACATGATACTTAGTTTTGACAACTTAAGGGTAAGGTCCACTTCTTTGGACGGTCTTTCGGTAAGCTAGGATAGGAACCTCTAGTCTCTCTCTTTGCATGTCGTATTCCCTCGTTTAACATGGTAGTTCCCGCAGTATTTGATGATAGCTAACAGATGAATCATTTAATCAAATTAAATAATTGTGATGAAAGTAAAAGTGCTATTTAGAGTCTTTTCCCACTCAACAATTTGAGATCCAGTAACCCCGAGTGCTCTTCAGAGCCTTTTAACTCAACACTCTCACATGGGCGTTACACTAGTGCAATTCCATAGCCTTTGCTCAACAGTAGTGCTAGAATGTGGTTGTGAGGCACATCTAGAATAATTAAGTTTCCTCGGATCCGGTATTCGTTTATCAAGCTTGGAGTGCTCCATGGCTTAGGCCCAACACTCAATGTACCTTAGGGCTTACTCCCAGTACATAAACATTCTTCTAGGTACATCGGGGCTTATGTCCAGTACGTAGGTTATATGGGTGTTTCTAATTCCACACTCAACACACTCATAAGTCAAATCATGTAAAATCATATCTCTAACACATATTTCATTAAATTTGGAATTAAACAATGGATCTAGAATTCTAAAATAACTAAAAAACTCAATTCTAGCACTGTTCTTGTAATAAAATATTTCCAATTTTAATGAAATATGTGTTCTCTGCACACTACATAACAAAAGGTCATCTCGGTATATTAGGGTTTGTACCCATATCAAAGCTGAAGAACATCATTAAAACATTGGCGCCTTCTTGCACAATATACACTCAAATAAAGAAGTCAGTCAGGGTCCATGCTCGATATGTCAATATATAAAAGAATAAGTTATAGGTGCTAGGACTCATGCCCAATACTCAAAATAAAACATAGGTGTTGGGGCCGTGGCCCAATATAACAACAAAAATAGTTAGTCGAAAATTTGAGATATTACAGGGTGCTTTCTATATCTCAAATCCAGCTTGTTGATGACCTTTGTTGATACAAAATTCTCTATACTACCACCATAGAATATGGTCTTGCAATACCACTCACCAATCAGTACTTTGGTTTGAAATATATCGTTTCATTGTGCTGGCTCTTTCTCGTCATGTGGGTCGTCTTGAACCAACATCCTCCTAGCCCTCATGGTTCAACCTTTTCTTTTCCCATCCTCATTACTATCGGATGTCGATTCCTCCCTCTAGTCAACTTTCTCATCTCTTTGATGTCTAGGTTTCGACTCTGCTGCAGCATGTAGGTTCTATGGGAATTGATATGCCTTGTGTCCAACTCCTCGATACTTATAACAAACCAAAGTTATTCTAGTAGCTCTTTTTCTGTTGGATTTACCACTTCGACCATACGCACCTAGACCGTGGTTCTCTTGCGCTTTCTCCTTTGTCGATGTCCCTTCCGCATGTCATTTGTCTTCGACGACTTCTCTCCTGGTTCTGCTACTTTGGCCTTTCACGGAAATAGTCTTCGTACCCAGACCAATCATAATGCCTCTAGTAGATGTGGATGTCCTTGACAGATTCTCTTATGCCTTCAAAGCTAACTTGTAGGCTTCACCATCGCTCTGAATCTTGACAGGATCAACTCGTCCTGTATGGCATACTTCAAGCCATTCACTTATATTGCGATAGCTTCTTCTCCTTCGTCGGTTTGTCTCAACCTTATCCACAATCTGTAGAAATCTTATGTGTACTCTTTCATGGTCATCTCTTTCTGTCAAAAGTTCTGCAACTTCCGGAACAAGGAAATCACATAATCACTCGGCAAGAACAGCCCTTTCAGCTTGGCGACCATCTTGTCCCAAGAATTGATTTTATCCTTTCCTTTCTTGACTTTGTTAGCCTGCACATTGTCCCACCACAATAAGGCATGACCCTTCAACCTCAGACATGAAGTCTTAACCCATTTAGGATCCTCGATCTTCTCTATGCGAAGTATTTCTCCATTTCTCTAAACCAGTCTATCAAGTCTTATGTATCCACACTTCTTACTTAGGTATGTACATCCATGTTTTTCTTATCTCTCATCTCTGTCAGATGCTTGATGAGTTTATCTTATGGTTCTTCTCCTGCTGCTTCTCATGCTTCTAATTCCTTGACTTCCTCGTGGTTGTGGTCTAATGCATCAGGAACGCATCCATGTCTTTGTCTTTCCTTCATTGCTACGACTTCACTAGTCAAACTTCGCATTGTTTTCATGCACTCGTCGAACATTTCATGATCAACCGTGACTGCAATGCCACGCGCTCTTCGTCTAACTCCTCGGACATTTAGGCCTCTGTGAACCATTTTCAACTGCAATTGAAAATCCCACTCGTCCAATCACAACCAGACTTTCACAAGTCGTGCACAACTCTACCCAACTGTAGCTGGAGCTGTTCTACACATTCAACACTGGATTCAGTGATACCAACAAGTGCTCTCCTACTCACAGGATGCTTCAACTGAACCTAACTGTGCTTATGAGATATGATATTACCGTATCTTTCTGGTTCTTATACCAACTAGCGCAAGGGCGGTTGACAGGACCTTCTTGCTTAACAATAACACATGACACACAATGCTCGGATAGACTTGGTGTAAAAAAGATGCTGAAAGTTGGATTCTATTAATTCAATCAAATTAATAGTTACAATGCAGAATGTAAACAAATGCAAACAACTAACTAGTCGACCTCAGCCCAATACGATATACAGAAGTAAAAATGTGTTCTCTCTATGTGTGACCCTCTCCTCCTCTTAGTCTTCTGCTGAATGCTAGAATGAATGAGTCGTTAGTGACAAGTGATCCCTTCTTCTATGCTTGTGCACTGGTCTTCTACTTTGCTCTACTCTGCTGCTCATCGTGAGGTCCACTCCATTCCCCAAAACACTCTTCCTTTGTCCACTGAATCCTCCAGATCCTATAGACCTGCAGTTGTCAGCGCCCTCTAGCTGTGCTGCACAACCTCTTCTTGTGGAGACATCTGTCCTAATCCCAACCACCTTCTTAACTTCTCATAACCTCCTTAGCAACCCCGAACGACTACCAAGTACTTCGTCTTGACTTCCAAGATTCTCTAACTCTACTATAGTATTTGGTCCCATCACTGACCTCGAACATACTTTCTTCTGTCATCCTTCAACTTACGCGTCGTCTTCCTTTCGCATCTACAGCTTCTCCTGTTCACCCCTTCCTCCATGCTTGGCTTCCTTCTGAGCCTGTTGGTGTCACTATTCGACAACCTGTCGACCATCGATGCCTTCGTTGCACTCCTGTCGTCTATCGACCTTAGACATGTCGAATCTCGACCTTTCTCCCTCTATCGACGCACCTCGACAACTTCTGCTCGACTTATTTTTTTCGACAACCAATCTTCTTCTGCAACAGTGGTCATCGGAAATACCCCCGGTTGACTTCTTATGTCAATGAATGTTGACTGCTCTGCCTAGGCCCCGATGCTACTGCATCAAGTACACACAAAGACCTACATCCTAAAAAAAAACAACATTCATTGATTATGCTAAGACCATGATGTGAGGGCCCAATGATCGACCTAGTCATTTTAGGGCTTGGCTGACTTCCTTAATTTAAAAAAAAAGAAAGTTTAACATAAATAAATATGGAAGAATAGTGCTATGCTAGAACGACCTGTTATCTAAGAATCTATATAATTTTTTTCACAAACTTCCACCATTTGCATACCAAACTCGGGGCCCAATGCAAACATATTCGTTATGTTTTCTTAAAAAAATGACATACCAACCTTAGGAGAACCCCATTTTTTGGGGGTTATAGTAAATTTCCATAAATAATAGTTATATATTATGGACGGTAAGCCGATTGTCTACATTTCATCTTCTTACACCATATTCTAAAAAGTTGTGTAGGTAGCTCTAATATTGCTTTTTGACGTTCATATTTATGTTTTTCCAGAAGTCCATTGCAACTAAAGCATCATGAGTGGCCAACATTAGCTTGCACCAGATGAAAAACATCAACCATCAACGTGTTTTATCTTTTAATCATTAATTACAACTATTTTAACAATGCATAGATTCATGCAAATGAGATTAAGTCAAATGATGCATCCAAATAACAATAAGTGTAATAACATTAAATATAGCTAGGTATGAAAATTTTAAGGGCGAAATTTATTCTATGGGATAAATTATTTTACAAAAGTATATAAAATCATTAAAAATTTTAATTATTTTACAAAAAATACCAGCAGACATTTTATGATTGGAAATTTAAGAATAAGTAAGATTCACCAAGGTTTCTACACTTTAAAAGAATATGGGTGCTTCAAATTTCGCCTGGAGCTAGGCGACATGAATGTTCAATGTACATAGAAAAATGTTAATGGTCAAAATATTACTAAGCACTAAGTAATACTGAGTCGAATATATAAAGACCAAACCAACAAAATGCATTAGAATTGGATGATACACCACAAATTTAGATATTCACCTCACCCCTTTGAACCAAAAAGTTATTAAAATAATTAATAATTTATATTCAAAGAAACTATTACTATATATAATCACTTTTATGAAGAAAAAAAACGTTTACACACTCTAGTGTTTGATAATGTAGTACCTCCATATGTGGATTTCTTCCCCAATCAATACTAGGCTCAATAATCGATATCAATGTCTTCATGTAAGGGATGCTTATAGCTTCCTCTACTCACATAGATTCTAATGATATAGTTATAAATCACTCTTATATATCACAAATAAAGATAATTCTTATTTGTCAATGTATTTATCAATCAGTATCCACCCTCCCTTAGTCAAGATAGAATTCCTCTTTCCTATTCCTGTGAAAGTAACAACTCATTCGTAAGAATGTCTTTGGATTTCCCATCCTTCTTTCAATGGTTATTTACCATAATTAAATATAATTGGGGTGATAATGAGTTGGGGGTTAAAAATACCAAGGTTACAAAGTGAGTCATTGGTGAATTAGGTTCAAACCCCTTCGGCCTGAACCCCTAAATCAAACTAGGAACCATTTTCGAGGTGTTTTGAATAAACATTTCCCATTTTTAGGTCTCATCAAGTTTTTTTTTCTAGGTTCGCTATCTTCATTGAGCAATTTAGTCTTTCCTTTATGTATGATTTTCATGGCATGGAATTCTTAACCTTGTTTTAGCCTACTCCTAGCATCTCACTAAGTTTATTTTAGGTCTTGAAAGCATAAACATGCAACAAAAGTTGGTTTTTAAAAGAAATATTATATTTAGACATAAAAAAATCATAAATGAGGAAAACATTTTACCATTCTCTAATTAATGATAAATATTTTAACAATGCATAGTTTCCATCACAATGATTCACTCAAATAACAATAAATATAATAACATCAAATATAACTAAACACCATGCATATTCAATGCATATAGGAAAAGTATATTGGTCAAAATCCAAATAAACTTGAGATAATAATAAGTTCGGTGTGTAAGGAGTAAACAAACAAAATGTAGGGAATGAAGTGCATAATTTAGAATTTTATAGTCACGTAGCTTTTTAGGTGTAACAAATTAGTAAAATCATCTATAATTTAATATATAGAATGATTGTTGAATGAGCTAGTTTCTCTTATCTATAAGGATACATAATAAATTGTGAATTCATATTAGTGAAAATGATTAGTTGTAAGTAAATTTAATTGTTTTTATTAGTCAAAAGTAGGTCATAGGTTTAAATCGAATGAATGTCCCTTGTCTAACAAACAATAAAATCTCATACATAAAATTAGTGTTTAACTTGGATCTAACTTTAAAAATAAATTATTATTATTATCATAATATAAAAAATAAACCCAATCATTTATTTCTCCCAAGAGTTGGTTGAAATAGTTATTTTTGGGGGAAATGGAGAGGTATGTGTGTCTAATTTCAGGTATTGGAAAGCCACCATTTTTGGAAAAACGTGTTTGGCTTCTTGGGCAAGAAAATAGCCACGAATTTTCTCCCCAGTCCATTATTCATCAACTAGTTTGGTTCTCTCACGTAGTCCTGGCTAGTGGGATGTTTTCGCTCCACATTTTTATGGTTTTTCCTTGATTTCTAGCTAGGAAAAGGGCGTTTTTGGGTGGAAGAAGGACTAGGAAGAAAGGGAATTTGAACTGGGGTTTCATTGAGGATTGTTTTGGCCATTTGGATGCTCAAATACCCATGGTAAATCGTTTCTCTCCCTATGGTCGATTTTCCCCTTCCCACAATCTGTTTTTGACTCTCCACAATTTGGGGTAAACCCATGGACATCTTGCTTTTGAATCCCATAACTAAAAATGTTTTCCTATGCCCAACATATGTGCTTGCTCGGTGTGGGAGAGAATGTTGTTGTTTGAGTTATGGGTGCCCATTGTTTAGGCTTGAGCTTGAGTGTTCTCATTCCTTGTGGAAATCATGTCGAGCTTGGGGGTGGTAATTGTATTGAGAGATTGATGAACACAATTGGCCTATGGCTGGGTGGAACATTGCAGCGACATAGATGGTTGCTTGGGGAAACTTCACAATCAAGATAACTATTATCTCTTATGTCTAAAATGAGTATTCTCTCTTATTCTCTCTTATAGATTAGCTGTAAAATAATCTATATGGATAAATAATAAATTGTGAATTCATATTAGTCAAAACAATTAGTTGTAAGTAAATTTAATTGTTTTTATTAGTCAAAGTACGTCATAGGTTTAAATCTCATAATGTCCATTGTCCAACAAACAATCAAATATCATACATAAAATTAGTGTTTAACTTGGCTCTAACTTTAAGAATAAATTATTATTAATATTTTAATATAAAAAATAAATTAATATAATTCAATTTAATTATCAACATTTTGTAAATTTTAAAGGATATAATTTTATCAATTTAGTTAATTATAATATATAAAAGAGAAATAAAATAAAAATGACCTACAATATATTACAATTCACAATGTTATTTATTGTCATAAAACTATTATTGTATTATTTACAATTATTTTCAATTAAACATCAATTAATATAAAATATTTTATAATTTGTTTGAAGGTCAAATTTGATGAGATATTAATATAATTTGTTTCAATGTCTTTGTGCTTCTTCCTCTACCTACATATCCACATAGATAATGATGTAGTTTTTAAATTATTCCTATGTATTACAAATCAAGACAATTATTATTTGTGAATGTAGTAATCAACTAGTATCCATCCTCCCTTAGTCAATAAAGAATTCCTCTTTCCTATTTAGTGAAAGTGACAACTCATTCCCAAAAATGTCTTTGACTTTCCCATGGTTATTTACATACCTAAATATACTTGGGTGTTAATGAGTTGAGGGTTATAAATAACAAAGATATAAAGTGGATAATTAGTGAATTAAGTTCAAACCCTTGGGCATCAAAATCCCTAAATCAAAATAGTAACCATTTTTCAAGCATTCTCAATAAAAAAATTTCCATTTATAGGTGTCATTAATTGTTGTTTTCTAGGTTCACTATCTTCATTGATCAATTTAGTCATTTCCCTCATGTATGATTATCATGATATGGAGTTCTTAACTTTTTTTAGACTACACCTAACATCTAACTAAATTCAGTGTGTGGGTCTTGAAAGCATAAGCATGCAACAAAAGTAGGGTTTAAAAAAATCAAATTGATATAAATCATAAAAAAAACATAAATCATTTTTATCCTTCTATAACTAATAATAAATATTTTAATAATACATAGATTTGTGACAATAATTCATTCAAATAATAATAAATGTAATAACATCAAATATAATTAAACACCATGCATGTTCAATGTATATAACAAAAGTATATTAGTCAAAATCCAAGTAAGCGTGAATTAATAATGAGTTCACTATGTAAAGAGTAAACAAACAAATGTAGGGAATGAAGTGCAACATTTAAAATTTTATAGTCACATAGCTTTTTGAGCTTTTCCTAGGTAACAAATTATTAAAATAATCTATAATTTAATATATATAATGATTGTTGAATGAGCTAGTTTTTTTTATCTATAAGGATACATAATAAATTGTGAATTCATATTAATGAAAAAATGAGTTGTAATTAAATTTGATTGTATTTATTAGTCAAAAAATAGGTTATAGGTTTAAATTGGAATAGTGTTTTTTGTTCAACGAACAAGAAAATCGCATACATAAAATTAGTATTTATCTTGGTTTTTATTTTGAAAATAAATTATTATTATTATTATTATATTAAAATAATTCACTTTAATTATGAACATTTTGTAAATGTTATTTTTTTTCAGCGGAAAAATCACCTTCGTACTATTTCCTGAAGGAATCACTGAAAGATAACAAAGCACGGATGGAATGAAATCCATCTAACCCCACCCTATATTTAGTAAATGTTAAAATATATATTTTTATCAATTTAGTTAATTATAACTTATAAAAGAGAAATAAAATAAAAGTAACCTTTAATATATTATAATTTAAATTGTTATTTAATCTCATAAAACTATTATTGCATTATTTACAATTATTTTAAATTAAACACTAATTAATATAAAATATTTTATAATTTGTTTCAAGATCAAATTTGATAAGATATTAAATAAATAAATAAAATATTCTTATTTATGAAAACACAAATCCTTATATTTAAAGATGTACTTGAAAATTCGATTACTTAATCTAAGTTATTAGATGAATTCATTTAAAATTAAACGTTGATGTGGGAGTTGTCATCATATGTTGGTCTATATGAACCGGTTGTTTACTGAGATTTGAGGGTGACGATTAAATGGGCTCATGGAAAGTTTAATTTAAATGTCACTTCCCTCTATCAGCGGTGTTGTAGGAGTAGGGAGAAAATTATGTTGTATAATGACATTTCTTTTGAACATATTTACTGGCAACACAATACACTAGCCGACAATATTTCAAAGGCTTCTTATGATGGTGAGAAGGGGTAATACTTTGGGAGGAATTTCATGATTTATAGGCTATGGAGCATGGATCCTTTAAGATCTTCGACATATAGTCACTGTTTTGAAGTTTATATTATGTGTAGATAAACTTTCTTGTGCTGAAGACTATTCCATGAGTATAGTTTGGTTGTTGATGCTTATGAGTTTTTGGTTTTGTGAACATCAATCACTTACTGACTCATATATTTTGTACTATTTCATGCACTCTTTTGAATAACAATAGTATGGTTTTTTTGGCTGAAAAAAAAATGTACTTGAAAATTTGATTACTTAATCTAAGTTATTAGATCAATTCATTTAAAATTAAACTTTGATGTGGGAAATTCTCTCTTAGAGTAATTTCCATAACAATATAAATCAACCGGTCAAAAGATTGGATTACTTAATCTAAGTTATTAGATCAACTCACTTAGGTGAGAAATTTAATTGTGTTTATTAATCAAAAATAGATTTCAGGTTTGAATTGGAATGGTGTCCTTTGTTCAACGAACATGAAAATTTCATACATAAAATTAGTATTTATCTTAGCTCTCACTTTGAAAATAAATTATTATAAAATATTAACATAATTTAATTTGATTATCAATATTTTATAAATGTTAAAATATATATTTTTATCAATTTAGTTAATTATAAAATGAAAGTAACTTTAATATATTACAATTTACATTGTTATTTAATCTCATAAAACTATTATTGCATTATTTACAATTATTTTAAATTAAACACTAATTAATATAAAATGTTTTGAATTATAATTTGTTTGAAAATGAAATTTGATAAGATATTAAATAAATAAATAAAATATTATTATTTATGAAAACACAAATCCTTGTATTTAAAGATGTACTTGAAAATTTGATTACTTAATCTAAGTTATTAGATCAATTCATTTAAAATTAAATGTTGATGTGGGAAATTCTCTATTGGAGTAATTGCCCTAACAATATAATTCAACCAGTCAAAAGATTTGATTAGTTAATCTAAGTTATTAGATCAACTGACCAAAAATAAAATTAAATGTTTAGCTGGGAAATTGGCTTAAAGTAATTTCCAAAACAATATATTTCAACTGGTGCACCCGTTTCATGTGCTCATCATTATGAGCACTGACCAACATAATTGAATTAAACCGTCAACCTTTTACCATTTTGACTGTCCACAATTATTATTATAATTATTGTCAAAGATTGGGGAGTCCTCCTGGATCCATCGCCCATCATCTCTTCTCCTACATATTCCCTTTCTATTTTATTGATTCTTCAATCATTTCAACTACATGGAAACCTTGACGAATGAAGGAGTTATGGATGAGCACTGGAGTATTGGTACTGGGACAACCAACAGAGACAAAGATCGCGAGTCCTCTTCTCACAGAAATGTGAATGGGCCTCTTGTGCAGTTAGATCTGTTTCAGTTAGCTCCACAACTTCCTCTTGACTCGGGCTGCGGCACTCTGCCATGGGAGAAAACCTTCCTACCTGGGATGAGTATATTTCTGCCCTGCTTAGCTCTTAATAAGACTAATCATTCATATGCAATAATAATTTTTTTTTAGCACAGATTGACTTTTATAATTGAAATCTCGGTAGATGTTTTGCCGGTTTCTGATCATGATGACTATAATCGTCGTGTACAGATGGCAGTGCTGGTGGTAGTGATAGATCAGCGGGAAAAGAGAAGGTTGTAATTGATCCAGTACATGTGTCGCGGCTATCTCATGCCAGAAAATTCCCAGCCTCCTGTTATTACAACAAAGGCGCGGGCACCATTAATGTGTCGTCCTCGAACAACGCTATTGATTCCAACGCAACGAACCCAGTCAGTGGGTACGACAGGTTCAACAGAAAGCGGCGGGGTGCTACCGAAGAGGTGGAGAATGACCGAGGTTGCGATGTAGAGGAAGAGGGCTGTTCCAAGAAGAAGCTCAGACTGTCCAGAGAACAGTGTGCTCTTTTGGAAGAAAGCTTCCTAAAAAACACGGCCCCGGAACATGTAAGCCTATTCATGGTATTTATTTAATACTTGGTGTTTCGTCATGATTTGGACTGCTGTAATTTCTTTTTCTTCGGCAGAAGCAAAAGTGAGCATTGGCCTTACAGCTGAATGTACGTCCACGACAAGTTGAAGTCTGGTTCCAGAATAGGCGAGCAAGGTTATAAGCTGGTGCCCTTTATCGATTCATTGTATCTTACATGTCGACATTAACATTTGAAAGCCTCTCTTTCGAATTAACTGTTACATAATTTAGCGTGATTTAGAAGTTAAAATTTCTGTGAATTTATCGTTCAGAAAATTTGGATCTACATAGCGTGATTTAGAAGTTAAAATATCTGCGAATTTATCATTCAGAAAACCATTGATCTGCTGAAAACCGTATTCTATTTGTAGTTTTCTGTGCTGAAGTCTGTATTATATTTTATCGAAAGTTGTTTTGTTATACGTTTATGAAATCTGATGAATCTGTTTCAGGACGAAGGTGAAACAAACCGAAGTGGACTGCGAGCTTCTGAAGAGATGCAAGGAGTCACTTGCAGAGAGGAAAACAGAAAACTGCATAAAGAGCTGGAAAAACTAAGAGCTGCAACCCTTAACATGTGCCCTTCCTGTGAAAGAGTTTCAGCCGCCGAAAATAACCCGCATTTCCACTTGGCGAATGCTCAGTCGCGGGGCTTTTGCGCATTGAATTTTTGGGTATAGATAAGAGGTTTTGACTACGCATTCAACATCCATTCATAGCATGTTTAACATCACAGCTGGACTTCGTTCACACTGTGAATCATTTTAGGGTTTAGTTAGAAGTTGATTTGTGAAACGTTTTAGGGTTTCCTTAAGTTATATCTTATAATAAGACACAGCTGGACTTCGTTCACATTGGGAATCATCTTAGGGTTTTGTTAAAAGTTAACTTTGCTTTTATGGTTTCGCTAATTTCTATTTTGTTTAGACGAAAGAGCTACGAATTTGTTCATTGATGAAAGATGAAAGAGCTACTACTTTCTCCATTTATTTAAATAAATAGAAATATTTTCTTGTGTCAATGGTTTATGTAATTAATGTTTTCCTTATAATTATTATATATTTTTAGGTTTATTATTGATTTTAATATTTTTATTGCACTATATTCTTTATGTTTATTATTAATTTTAATATTTTTATTAATTGAAATAAGATAAAATTCTATAATGATTGCTGGTATATGTACCTATGGTAGCATATTTATAGACATCACAATCTTCTCGCACATAAACTATCCAACCTCAGTGGTGAGGAAAGCTTTTTAATATCGGAAGAAATCTTAGAGGATCTATGAGGTTTTTTTAGAAATCCTGTTTTTAGGAGTCCTTTTTGTCTAGATGTAGAACTTTTTGGAGGTCAAAAGTGGACACTAGTACTAGCTTGGTGAAGGTTTATTTTTATGTAATTTTCTGAGTGTTTTTCAGGGGTTAATGTTGATTTGGTCTCTCGGATAGTTTTGCTACAATTTTGATTGGTCTTTCCTAAGACAAGGACGAATATGTACCATTTGATTCAATAAGAATAACAATGGTACATGCTTTTTTATGGTGGAAAAAAAACGATTCCTAACAATTTTTATAGAACAATTGTCACTAGATAAGAATCTCATTTTTGTTACTTGAACAACTTGTAATAGGGTATGTGGTGTTTATTGGATGTGTATCACAATGTTCTATATTTTATGGATTGAAATATATAATTTGTTATCTTAAATCACTAAATAAAAATTGTATATTTGAAGACATTTCTTAACACTGTGTCAAAATTATTTTACATTAGTTAAATGTAATTAATTTGAGATAAATTAAATAATATTTTTCTAAACTATGGTTTGTTTAATGAATTAAATAATAAACTCGTGGCCATGTCTGTGTTTTCCTAATGTAGGTAGGGGTATATTTTAAACGGTGTTTTTTACAAATTTCTTAACCGTTGAAAGTTGTTACCTTTGGTACCCGTATTGCTTCTAGAACAGAAGATATTACCATTGGTACCCGTATTGCTTCTAGAAGATATTATGAAGTAGAGAAATGGAATGCCAAATCAAGTGGAAGAGACATCGGGTTAATAATGAACAATTTTTTTTATACTACCAACAATTATGCGAAGTGATCAAGAACACTCCGCGTATTACCAAAGAGGTAACAACTGCGCACATCCGCAAGATGACATTCAGGGCCAATATCCATTCCATATTTCTCCAGCCAAGCTGACAAGTAGGGATCCCTCAATGGTTTGAAGGTTTGTACCATATCGATGCATAGAAAATTGAGCTGATTATGGAAGACTGGCCACATGAATGGAAGGATGATGCGCCAGAAGTGCTCATCACCACATTGGATGAAAGTGAAGCTGGAAATGTGCAGAACCAAGACGAAGAAAGGACAAGTGCGCAAGCCAAAGATCCAGACCTAGAAGAAGTTCAGCAAGACACTCTTGAAGGATTAGCAGGAGAAAAGTGAAAGGATCCCGACACCATTGTGCCAGAAAAAGGGAAAAAGATGAAGCATAAGGAAACTAGAATTCCACTCGATGCATAGTTACACGACGACGATTATGAATGCACCGCAGCAAGAGTTAGTGAGCACCTGGAAGAGACGCTTTCCCTGAAGAGTAGCAAAAGCGAATAAGTCCAAGAGAGCCTAAAAGAAAAACTTGCAGAAATCAAAAGCGTGGTAGTAAGGATGGAACAAGTTCAATAGGACTTGATAAGGTAATTGGACTCTGAAGGTAAATGAGATGAGTCAAGCCAATGGAAGCGAATAACACCTCCCTTGAAAAAGAACCCTCAATTAGTCTGAATGCAACCAATTAATATCATATTGCTGAATGATGAACTTGCTTAAGGTGCGAAGAAGCTCACGCACGTAGATATTAATGTCAGGATGTTACCCCTTGAAGAATCATATAATTTGCATCTCGAGGCTCTGCAAGAAATCTAGGATAGAGAGGTTGTTTCCCATAACAACCATCTGTAGCTGGAGGAAAGCTATAAGGAATTGAAGAACGAATCCATGCAGACAACGAGAGAGCTCGTCGGTGTTCAAGAGAAGCAGTGGAAGCTAAAAGAAACAGTTTCAGCAGTCTGTGCGAAGATACCGGAATGTGAAGAAGAGTTGCAAGTAGAAGCAACCATACTTAATATTGGTTCCACAGTGGAAAATATTAAAGCGAAAATGATGGACATGGATATCTCCTATAAAGAAAATATTGCTAACCTAGAATCTTATCAACAATCTGGCACTCCGCAGGACATGAAGGAAGCAAGAACAAAAGAGTTGAAGGCGTCAACAAAAAACTTATCCATGGAAGTGACAAGATGTCAAGACCTACTTGAATAAATCACTAAAGTATGGGCCATGCTACAAGAAGACCCTGAGCTAGAAAAGATACAGGATGAACTACAAAGGTGGAAAAAATAACTTAGCTCTGTTAACATGGCTATGAAGGATTTGCCACCAAGGAAAATAATCCAAAAGTTTGAGGAGACAAAGGAATTGTAGAAAGAAATGAAAGCATTGATAATGAAGGAGGCTGAGACTTTGACGAAGTTACAGCCCATGCAGGAAGAAGCACTCGCTATTTAAGAGGATATTGAGGAGAAGCTACAAGAACTCTGCACTACGGAAAATACGGTTAAGGAAGAACTTCAGGAAGCCATCTCAAAGGAGATGTTTGAAACAATTAAGGAGTTCGAACAAGAAACCAAGGAAGAAGTTGCAAAGTTGAGTGCAACTATTCAGCAATTCTCTGTGAATTTTAGTACCCCCGGGGGATGTGCAGTCGAAGCAACCAACTGGAAGTGGCTCAGGGGTGAGACACATGTGAGTGTCAGGGGCCTATTGGGCGAGGCCCAAATGCAACAGTTTTGATGAAAGAAGTACAAGTTAGGTGAGGCCTAACATCAACCAGTTTTGGGAGAAACAAATACGCAATTCTCGGGAGTAGGGCGTGGAGCGATGTGAATTCAACAGAAAAGGACCTCCCCCCTTAGTAAAAGCGAAGTACTAAGGATGGTTAAGTTAGTTGGAGGAGTTATGTATGAAGTGGAAAACTATCATCTACAGGAGCGAAGAGTAAAAAGGTGAAATGGTGTAACGGACGCATAATGTGAGCATCAGAGCCGCGCGGTCAGAACTGCGACTCTCAGAAGAAGAGTTAGAGCTAAAGAAGCGGCGTGAAAGGAAAGAAGAGATCCAATGAAGTAAAGACAAAGCATGTTTAATAGGAGAAGCATGTCATTTTGGCTTTAAGGGTACTATGGGGTTTTGGCCCATAATTATTGTAAAGATGTGACCTTTGGACACAATCTATAAAAGGGACAATTTTGCATAAGGAAGGGTTAGATTATGTTAGATTTTGCTAAATTCTAGGATATTATCATTGTAGATATGTGCTGAGAGATATAAGAGAGGAGAAAGACTCGACAACTGTGTGCGCATAGATCTATTGTAGGGAAGAGTCTATAGCTAAGTGCGCAGACTAGAACTGTTAACCCCTTCCAAGAAATATAAGAACAATTCCCGTGGACGTAGCTCCCATCTGGGGGGTGAACCACATAGCCATCTATGTTGTGTGATTGGATCTATGAGCTATTTTGTGTTCATGAATGCTTATGCTTTTATATGTATTTTCATGTGTATGTTAATAAGGATAATATGCTAAGTGGTGGAAACCCATGTTTGAATATGTTAACTGTTAATGAATGTGATAAATGTGTAGTTGCCTAGTTAAACATTAAGGAATAACAGTGATTGAGTGGAGTCTGTACTGTTGGAACTGCGAAGTGCGTAGTCACATATTCACGTTGTTATAATTGAGGCATATGCTAAGTAAGGAGGAATCTGCTAGAGTCCAACTCCATATCCACACATCACCATGATTATAGAAACCTGCTTCTCACTAGTACAAAATGAGGAATTCATGACTAAAAAAAATGACTAAAATTCAACTATAAAAGACTATTTTTTATTCGGTGACTAATAGTAGCCGATTTCTACTATCTTATAGCTAGTCGTATTTCATTAGTCATTAATTGGTTGACTTATTAGTCATTGATTTAGTCATTGATAGTCATTGATTTAGTCATTGATTGCCACAATTAATTACCAAATATACGACTAAATAAACTACTAGATGATAACATATTAATGACTAAGCTAAATATGACTAAACATTAGTCGTGCTATAAGATACTGGAAATTAGCTACTAATAATTGTATATATGCAAATTTAATCATTTTATTAGTCACTAATTTATGATAGGGTACGGAGGAATCGAACCACCAATCTCATGCCTATAATTAGACAGGTGCTCTACCATTGAGCTAACACCCTTTAAGAATTTGTTATTGCTTGACAATGATGATATTCAAACAGATTTTTCATTATTCAAGCATACAAAATAATGATTACCAAGTTACTATAGATCCATAATGGCTTACCTTGTACTAGTCCTTCAAGTCTTTCAACTATATGAAACAATAAGTTTTATCATCACCGTATAAAAAAGGTCCAAACTATGAAACACTTTGAGTGACTGCAATACAACATATATAACATAATTTTCATTTCTTTCAACTTAACTCTCCCAAAGGTCCCTATGTTAAATTTCAAGCATCCAAGGACAATAAATAATAGCAGTAGTAATAAATTAATGAACAAGTTAAACTAGCATACGTAAAAGAGAAAACAATGTGGTAACATATATAACATAATTTTAATTTCTTTCAACTTAACACTCCCAAAGGTCCTTGTGTTAAAGTTGAAGCATCCAAGGACAATAAATAGCAATAGTAGTAATAAATTGATGAACTAGTTAAACTAACATACGTAAAAGAGAAAGCAATGTGATAACATATATAACATAGTTTTGATTTCTTTCAACTTAACACTCCCAAAGATCCCTGTGTTAAAGTTGAAGCATGCAAGGACAATAAATAACAACAGTAGTAATATATTAATGAACAAGTTAAACTAGCATACGTAAAGAATAAAAAATGTGGTTTATACCTTCCTTTATATACTCAGCTATATATTATTATCAGACTTTGTCTCTTAGGAGACAAGTCACTAATGAAACAATCGACATACCTGAGAGAGAAAGAGATAGGTAGTTGTAGGGTGGAGTTGGACAAATACATACCGCAAGGTATTAATCCAAACACTCTAGAAATGAGGATGAACTTTCAATCCCAATGCTGCAATAAATGACAGTCTTTTAAGACAGTCATACATTAAGCAAATAGAAGCTCCTTTCAAATGTGCATAGGTAGCCTTAACCCACACTCTATCATTGTATTGGAGAAAACTCACTATGGCTTGGGAATACCACAACAGACAGATGACTACCAGAAATCAACTCAATTCTCAAAACAATGCTATTATAAATGACAATGTTAAGATAATGGACAAATGCAACCAACCTCGATCCAAACATTTGATGTAGATCCCCGTTGGAGCTTTCAATCTATGCACTTGAAATTTGCAAATTAGTCTTGACAGCCAATATCCAACAAGTACATATAATATATAAATGGCATTAACATTATCAATAACAATGGTCCATAATATCATAAGCAAACTTAACCCAATGTATGATTAACAAAATTCGCACCATGAATGGACGAGAATATGAGTATTTCTATTAATGAACAAGAAGAAGCACAAAGTGATACGACCTCATGCTGGCAACCAATTTGAACCAAGATCTAGATCAATCCACTTGTGCCTCCACCACTTCAATCCTCTATGAATGACAAACTCAAACTAGATAGGATTTTGGAAGGTAAACATAAATGGTTCACAACTACAAGGATCAATGAGTGTAGACTCAAGATAGGGAAAAAAACCCACTAGAGTTCTCTTTCTATTCTCTTCTTCCTCCCGTCCATAAGCCATATGTGCTCAATATATAGTCCTCTAAAAGGTAGGTGAAAGGACACATCGAGGCGTTATTCAGGCAGATGGAGAGCCAAAGGTCACCCAATGACCACTTTTTGGGAGTAAAAAGTAATTAATAGTGGTTTTTACCATTTTACTTGATACTCGCGGGCTATAGTGAAGCAACTCGTAGGTACACCTTCTATAAGGATGCAATAGGCGGGTAGGAATAAAAATAGGGCATACTAGAATCTCTGAAGGATATAAGTGGGTCTGAGTCACTGAAATGGATCCTACAGGCCAAATGATGCTGATGCTCATAGGGTGGAAGATTACGATGTAACAGATGCCCCCTAATGTGTGAGGTCAGAGACTAAATGTGCTACGATAATCGAAATACATTATAAAACTCAGAAGTGGAGTGATGGAGACACAAGTGGAAAGAGCATCTCACTCGTCATAATACAATAGTATCTTTGGATACATGTCGGTATGGTACAACAATCTGATACAATGGCCATGAATAGGCAATATATAATAGATACATGTCATAAGTGATCATAGCCATGATCCCTCTATAGTAAGATATGCTCTCCTGTTGAAAAGAAGACAACTCGTGCAAAACTGGAGGTACAAACTACTAAAATCTGAGTGATATCTCAGATGTAAAGTCAAAGTCATTTGTAGCATACTAAATGCCACAATCGCCTAGGGTCTTCTACACAAGTCTTTGATGGTGCAAGTCCCATCAAGTGAATAAAGGAGTTGGGGTCGAACCTGATGAGACATCGTCTGATTATCGGTCAATGATGTATACCGTTAACAGACGCGAGATGACCCACCAATAATGAAAATAGGCATCAAGGCACAGAGCACAATCATCAGCGTGTGAATAAATGGGTTGAAGTCGAACACTAGGATGAATCCATCGATCATGGGACATTGATGTATTCCCAAGACTGTCGATGGTGAGAGAACCTGCCACTAATGACTGCAAGCCTCAAGGTACTCAACTGAACTCTAAGCCTCAAGTCCCGAAATAAATGGGTTGAAGTCGACGGAACGAGTCTCGTTGGAAGGAGGGCATTAAGGCATCCCCCATAAACCAGCACAAGGTACCAGCAATGCTGAAAGATTTGGAAGATCTCAGGTGAAACAGACTGACTCAATAAGGATGGCCGAGATGCAATAGTCAAGAGGTCTGAGGAGTGGCCGACACTGGTTTCAGGACTTCCTTTGAACAAGAGCATGAGAAGATGGATAGACTCAGGCAACATAGACTTGACATAAACTGTGCAATGCAGGAGGCATTACAGAGTGTTGGCTTGGTTTTGCAACCAAGCTTTGTGTAATGGGCACCTATCAATAATGTGATAGCAGTTTCAATATTGAAAGCAAAAACAATTATAAATTAAATCTAAATCTAAACTAGCATGTGCATATAACAAATAATTTTTTTAAAAACGATTCAAGAACAAGAAATAAAAGAATAGATTTTTTGTATTAAGATACCTCAAATGGTGAGGATTTGTGTTGAGCAACTCCCAAGGTGAGTAGCTCCAAGCTCCCAAGGTCTCTTCTCCAAGATGCTGAAAATGGCCAAAAGTCTCATGAGAGATTTTGACAGCATGAGGATAGGATGATGGATGGATGGAAAGTGAGGAGCCCCTACCACCTTTTTATAGTTTTTGGTTGTGGGGAATACCATTATGGTTTTGAGGAAACCAATGGTATTGACCAACATGGTTTATGTACCTTTTTTCCCTCTTTTTTTCTTTTTTGAATATTTTGAATATTTTTATTCCCTTTTAATATTTTTGGGAATTCTGGACCCTTTTTTAGGGTTTTTTATGTTTTTTGAGGAAAAATATATCTTTTGAGGGGAAAAAGGGTGTATTATGGTCTTTTGGTGACCTTTTGGTGGCTTTAGAGGCTCAAATGGTGGAAAAGTGGACAACTGGGTCATGTGAATAAGGAAATGAGCTAGTGAGCAATTTTTGGGTGTTAACAAATTGCCCCCTGATGTGTGAGGGCAAGATCTCATCATATGGACGATAGACATCATAGTGCTTTTGTCTTTTTCCTAGGGTTTGGGGAAGAGAAGAGACTGATCAGAGACTGGATCAACGGCCCATGGAAGCTGCAAAAACAAAAAACATTACATGGCCTCAATATGAATGAGGAATAATCTCTGATAATGGATAAGGCGGGCATACCCATGCTCGTATCAAGACATATACATAACAATTAGTCCCAAGAAGGGGGATCTAAATAATACATAAAAAATCTGCTGGTACGTCATAATGGTCCAAAGGGGACACTATTTTGGAATGTACTCATGATCATAACATGACTGATCTCAATGACTTATACACTGGAATAAAGCGACAACCGTTCTGAACAAGGTCTCAGAAGGGTTGATGAAATGCTGAAACTGAAGGTGTCCAACATCTATAGGGACTCAATGACTGTGAGTCAACTCTGAGGAGTATATGTAACTATATACTCGAGGGAGTATAAACTGGGGTACATCGGAATACTGTCTCCATGCACAACCCGAATATCTATAGGAAAATGTAACTGGTTGTTTCCGTAAGTAGACTCTCAAATGTGGAAGAGTCAGGTGGTATTCGGGGTCTTCAACAAATAACTAAAATGACCAATACCCTATGCGAGTCTCAACGATGCGATCAAGGTGTTGAAGTCAATCATGTAAGGAACAACCATTTGGAGAGGCACTGATGACTCTTCTCGAAATGATTCATAGGCACTCATCATAAATGGTGATGAGTCTAAGACACAGGGACCTCTAGGTCTATCCTCTGGAATAAATTTGGTTGTTGTCGACAGAGGGAGACTAGCAACTGACAAGGCAATGATGTTTCCTTGATAGGAGCACAAGGTGTAGAACTGAAGTGTGGTAGTATTGATGGTAGGACTGACATACTTGTGGGGATGGGAAATAACTGGGGTCATAGAGTGGGTAGACTCGAACTTCCTTTGTTCAGATCATGATGACATGGTTGACTTGGCAGCGTAGGGAACTAATTTGTAGGTGTGGGGATCATAGCTTTTAGTGACTAAAGGGTATGTATTGACTCTGGGGGGTCAAAATGATGGGTACTGTCGAGGGATTCTCAGGGTGACATACTACAGAATACTCTGAACAAAGGCGACCAAAATGGGGAAGCTGCCATATGAGTAGACGTGATCTGTTGTGGTGCCGAGAAGCACCATTGGGTCCTTCTTCGTAGTTTTAATGAGCTCCAAGAAGGGATAAAAGTATGCTCTGAAATGGTACTGTCCTGTGGATTTTGTGAGCCCAGGACTGTTCGTGCTCATGGGTGCTTTCATTTTTAAGGAGTCTGAAAGGAATAAGAAGACTCTGCAGTGGTTGTGAGTACCATCATGTGGGTTTTTACGATCCCAGGATGGTGATTGCTCGTGGTTGCTTTCATGTTTAGAGAGTCTGAAAGCGGTAAGTGGACTCCATTGATGTTCTTTTTCGTAAGTTAGTCTCCAAGGCCCGAAAAGGCATAAAATGATGCAAATGGAGAACTCTTCTAGCTGATGTGACTAGAGTATTCCTTTTTTGTAATTAGTCTACAAGGTCCAGAAAAGGGGTAAACTTATACCAGGTAGACGCCCTTTCAGATATGTTTAGTGAGCATGAAAGGAAGCAAGGTTGCTCGGTGATCTTTTCATTGTTTTAGGAGTCAGAAAAGAGCTTAACAGAAACTCCCTAAGTGCCTTTTTCGTAAAAGGGATTGCTCGGCCCGAAAAAAGGGGTAAAACTATACCGAACAAAAAGGGATTGATGAGAGCGAGAAAAGGTCTCAAGCATCGTCATGGGTGTGGAATACAATATCCGGTGACATAAAGATTGTTAAAAAGCGGCAACGACCAATGTGGCACGCAAATCGAGGTGATGAGTGGCATTTTGAAAAAATGCCTGAAAAGTATGGGGTAAGAGTGAGAAATGATCTCAAGCATCATCACGAGCACAGAAAAATGGAATCCGATGATATCAAACTTGTCAAAAACGGACGATGGCTGATGTGGCACGTAAACCGAGGCGATGAGGGGGCATGGGAAAAATGATCGAAAAATCTGGAGGTGAGAGTGAGAAATGATCTCAAGCTTCATCACGAGCGTGAAAAACTGAATCTGGCGATATAAGACTCGTAAAAAATGGAGAATGGTCGATGTGGCACACAAACCGAGGCAACGAGGGGGCATGGGGAAAATTGCCAAAAAATCTAGGTGTGAGAGCGAGAAATGATCTCAAGTGTCATCACGAGCATGAAAAACTGAATCCGGTGATATAAGACTCGTCAAAAATGGAGAACGGACGATGTGGCACATAAACCGAGGAACCGAGGGGGCATGGGAAAAATGCTCAAAAAATCTGGGCGTGAGAGCGAGAAATGATCTCAAGCATGATCATGAGCGCGGAAAACTGAATCCAGTTGTTATAAGACTCGTAAAAAATGGATGACGGCCGATGTGGCACGCAAAATGAGGTGAAGAGGGGGCATGTAAAACATGCCCAAAAAATCTGGGAGTGAGAGTGAGAAATGATCTCAAGCATCATCACAAGCGCAGAAAACTAAATCCGGCGATATAAGACTTGTAAAGAATGGACGACGGCCGATGTGGCACGCAAACTGAGGCGACGAGGGGGCATGTAAAAGAAGCCCGAAAAATCTGGAGGTGAGAGCGAGAAATGATCTCAAGCCTCAACACAAGTTCGTAAAACTAAATCCGGCAACATAAAGATCGTCAAAAGAGTGCAACGGCCAATGTGGCACGCAAACTGAGGCGATGAGGGGCATTTTGGAGAAATGCCCAAAAATTATGGGGGTGAGAGTGAGAAATGATCTCAAGCATCGTCAAGAGCACGGAAAATTGAATCCAGCAATATAAGACTCGTCAAAAACAGACCACAGCCAATGTGGCACGTAAATCGAGGCTACGGGGGGCATGGAAAAAATGCCCGAAAGTTTTTGGTGAGAGAGAGAAATGATCTCGAGCATCATCACGGGCACGGAAATATGAATCCGGTGGTGCAAATGGTGTGAAAAACGGAGGTCATAAGGACACCGGAATGGTGAAAGGAAATAACTAGGTTAAAAAATGGCTACAAATAAAGGTGAGGCCACCAAGCCAAGGATGTAGTGGTGGGGGAAATGATGACCCGCGGGGGAAGAATACTAGGTGTATCAAATCAAATCAAATATACAAGTGATATGTGACCTCAAAAATGGTTGAGACCATGCATGTGAAAAAGTCAGTAGGGTTAATGACCTGCCCCCATGCTATGTGCATGGGGTTTGTGATTGTGGATCACATATGTGTTGGTTTGAACAATGGGATCATTGGAATTCTGACATAGATGTGATGGGGAAGGTTCAAAATTATTGATCATGCCCCCTATCCCAGGGTCGAGGTAATCTATTATGCCCCCTAACTCAGAGGTGTCAATGTGGTGCAGATGTTGTCTTAGAGTGGGATCAATAGGGCATTAAGCAACTACTGGAGGGGGGGTATACCATGAGGCTGTTGGCCGTGGAGGCATGCTAAACTGATTATATGATGATGGGGGATTCCTCTTGTGGGGTGGATACGCCCAGTATCTCCGATGAGAGTCACGATGATGATGAGTAGGCAAGGTTTTGGGCCTACCCCCATGTTGTGGACATGTGGTTTCCTCGTCAATTTTAAAGGGTTGAACATGTGTGTCAAAGGGATCAATGGAAGGGGCCGATCGGATAGAGGGGTATCCAGTGGAAACTGTGTAAATGGTGCTAATTTCTTCTGAGTAGGAAGATGGTGGGGGATGAATTTCCTCAATGGTAGGAGCGGATGTTTCTAGATCGACATTATTCAGTTCGTATAGAGTTGCTCTATAATCTGGGAGATCAGGGCAGTGATGTGAGTAATGGCCATAAATGTCGCATATCGCACAATGGTGGTTAGTGCGGAGCGTTTTGTCACGAGGTTGAGGAGGTGGCTCAAGTCTTACCACTGGAATTCTGCTGTCGTCATCAAACATATTCATGTGTTCTTGGAGTGCAGGTAATTGTCGACATTGATGAGTGGCATGGCCTACGTCATCACACAACGAGCACTTAGGGGGAATGCGAATAGTTGGGGGATTTTTAGCTACCTTGGGGGTCGTTGGGGGGGTGCAAGTTATGGGTCCAGTGTTATAAGTTGGTGGGCCTCTGCCCCCTGTGTTTCGTATTGGATGTGGGGCGTTTCTGGACATTGATGTCGTAGTCACTATTGGGGGTGGTCTGTTTTGCAGATGAGTGACAGGAGGGGGTGGGTGGTTGGTAGTAGGGATAGGTTGTACCGGTTGTAAAATAATAGTCGGAGTCGGCGGGGGGCTCGGAGAAGGTATGTACCATACAGGTATCCCTAATGTTAAACTAGGAAGGTTGAGTGTAGCCATTACTGGCGAACTGACAACTCCGAAAAATGGGAACAAGAACGGGATAGTATGAATTGGCATTGTGCCAATATGAGTAGGCACTGTGGATGTTTGTGGTAGTGACGAAGGTTGTTGTGTGGTGTGCGACACGGTGCACAAATCTGATGTTTTTTTTATTGGTAAAGGTGGTGGGATCGATGGAAATGTGGAAGTCATAGGTGACTCGGTGTAGATTCCAGGACCAATTGACGACACAAATGATGTTGGTGCGGTTTGAATGGTTTGTTAAATCATTGGTAGCACATTTTGAGGGGCTGCGGGGGAGTTAAGATCATAATATGTGAGTTGATCAATCTTGATAACGCGTCCTTCATGTGGGAACATCATGAGGCAGAAAACAGATGAAGCCACTGCTTTCATTTTGTACATATAGCTACGTCCAAGAAGGAGGTTGTAGTCGAGCCGGGCATTGATCACTTCGATGTCGATAAGAACTAATTTTCCGCCTAATTCTACGGGTACGTTCCCTAAGAGGCCTTGTGGTTGAGCTGAGCGCCCGTTGTAAGCTCGTAATGCTATGGTTGATGGTTGTAAAGAGGGGGAGCCAAGTTTCTGCCACACAAGGGTGGACATGACGCAGGTTGAAGCTCCTTCATCGATGATGCATCGATGCACAATAAGGTTTCGAATGTTTACTGATACTTGGAAGGCCAAATTTGATGGCAATCGAGGTTCGGCTTGGTCTAAGTCGAAAGCCATCATGTGTGTGTCATCAGGGTCTACTCCTCCGATGGCGGATAGTAGTAGTTTTCGTTGTGCAGGGCATGTTTTCAGTACCTCTAAAGCAGACATAGCAGCGGGGGATTATGCTAGGTCTTCCACGACATTATAATTGGATGTTGCGTGAGCATTAGGATTGTTGTTAATCCTTCACAAAGGGATGTGAGGGATTTTAGTTCCTCCGTCCAATGACATATTTGGTATGCATAGTGGTTGATCTGGTGGAAGGGAGGTGGATGCGTTAGTGGGAGGAGTTTCTAGGGGTGGGCCGTACTGATTCTTGCGAGTTTGGAGGTTAATGTCATTGGATGACATCATTAATAAATGGTGTGTGCTTGGATCCGTATGTTGATAATCAGTTGTGGCATAGGTGATTTGCTGCTGGGGTGCAGCAGATCCTTGTGGGGGATCCATAGGGTGAGTATTTACTACTCCCTGGTTTGGCAATGGGTTTTGCAAAATCATGGGTTGCGGTTGATTAAGTGGAGCTGGCTGTCCAACGTGGCCCTGGTGTTGGGCATCGTCATCCCAAAGTTTATGTGCTTTCTCTAAATGGGGGCAGTTGTGAGTGTAGTGTCCATAGACTCCACATATAGAACATGGATGGTTTGTTCTTAGGTTATTGATTTTTGGTTGCTTGGGATGACGATCAAGATTCTGGTTGGGAGGAGCAACATTGTTATTATTTGGAGGATTGGGAGGTGGTGGACCTTGATTATGTTGTTGGTTGTTGCCGCGGTTACGTCCTCTTCCACGGTTTTGTTGTCTACCCTGGTTGCATTGGTTGTTTTGGTGTTGGGGTTGATTGTGTTGAGTCTGCACTTTCCCTTGAGTAGTGGGAGGATTTTTGGGTGTCGCAGGTGCGGTAGCAGGTTGTGGTGGATAATAAGCTGGTGGGGCTGGACGTGGTCCAGTTGCCTACTGGGGTTGTTGGTAACCCTGAGCTATTGGAAGTGTTTGGTTAGTTGGTGTAGCTTGCTGTGCATAATACATTGGTTGTGCCGATAAATGAATTGGGTTCTGGGTGGCCAGTTGGTTATAGTATGTGGGTGGTACATATGTCGATGGCGCTTGCCCATAAAAATGTTGTGGACAAGAGGGTCCATGAGTGTGATGAGTCTGACTCGTTGGAGCGTATGAAGTTGTTGCTCCAGAATTAGATGTAGCCCTAGAGAGGTCTGAGGCATTTATGGTGCTCACCATGCTAAAAGGTTTATTTTGTGCCATGACTTGGCCGATAATACCATTAGCGGCATGTGATGCCCCAGAGCGTCACCGCGTGAAGAATCGCCTCGTGGGGCGTCTGGTATGATGGTGTAGAGATAGCCTGACTGGGCATAAATCAGGTCGAATTATTGACCTTTTAAGATAGCTTCTTCCTCTGACTTGGGTCATTCGGAAGCTATGTCTTTGGATATGAGGGGTAGGAGTGATTTAAGAAACCAGTCCAAAAATATATGGTCATCAAGTTTTATCTTACAGAGGCTACAATGCTTGCACCACTCATGGATATGGTCGGTGATGTGGGTAGCTGTGTTTTGTCTGCAAGACAACAGTATTTCAACTCCTGCATCATAGCGTACAAGTAGAGGAAAAAACTGAAGGAAAGTGGAGGCGAGAGACATAAATGTATGGTGGGTCCCATGTGGTTGTTCGATGTACCACTTGGCTGCAGAGCCAGTGAACGTTCATTCCAACAGTCTTAGTCTAATGGAGTCATCCACTATGGAGTTAGATGAACACCATAGGTGAAATGACATTATGTGGTTTTCGGGATCCTCCCCAGGTTTTCCTTCAAACTTGGGGATGTCCAAGGGGAGCTTTGTAGGCATGGGTGGCCATGTAGGGTTGTGCCTAATAGGATCGTTGGTTAGCCTGGCTAGGTCTGGTAAGTTCAGACTAGCCATGTAAGGTAAACTAGCAGATGGGTGTGGCATAGTGACTAGGACATAACTATTAATGGTGGCATTATGTAGTGGTCCAGTAGCCCCTAAGGGTATGCTAGGTATTGAAGGTATGTGTCCTCCAACCGTTGTGGTTTGGGATGAGCCAGCACTCCCAATTGCAACGTGGGTTGCCGAGGGGTTAGGAATAGTGCCAGGAATTCCTAGGATTTGGGTTGTGGTAATGAGAGGTGGTGTGATCCCTATGTTGGGCATACCCATAATAGGAGGTAGTCCTGTGTTGGGCATACCTAAAGGTGGAGTGGCCCCTATATTAGGCATGCCTAAAGGGGTTGTTGTTACCATGGGTGGCACAGTAGTAGAAGGGTTTGTGGATGTATCTCCAATAGTACTGGTTAAAAGTGGGTCGTATTGTGATCCAGCCATGAGGTTGGTTGGTGATATTTCAGTAGGGTTTTCGAATTCAACCTCAGAATCAGATGTGAAGTGAGGAATGTCAGAATTGGATGACTGTGTGTTTGGCCAATGACGTGTCGAGTCAAGGGATAAGGCTCTACGTCTATGACATGTAGAGCCAAGTATACCGAACTGAGGGGGTTCACCCTAAAGACGACGAGATCGTCTTAAATTCTCAATGGTGAGAAATATTTTAAAAATTTTACTGTAAGGTGGTGATGTAAAATACTCGAAACCCTAATGCAACAATGAGTGCAAGAGGGGAGTGAAAAAATAAAGGCTCTCAGGCCAACAACCAACCTCAAAAAACACTTATTATAGCAGCTGTGCTATAATAAGCGGAGGGATGCAACAAAATTGGTCAGAATACCAAAAGTCAAATAGTTCCTAGAAAAAAGTGGTGTTGCTAGACCAAAGGTGGGTAATGTATCATGCAAGCACCTAACTAGAAGTATTGTGAGTCAACAAATGATATTGTCTGCAAGGTGATGAAATCCAAGTCAGACAATATAGAGTGTTGAATCAACGGCTAGATATCCCCCTACTGGGAGGGATATCGGGTAGACAATACTAAAGAGTGGCAACTAGGATACCCCATTCATGACACGTTCGGTTGGGTGAATCTGCAGTTTTGTTCTATCGCCGTTGTACACCCTCTTGGGTGTACACCGAGAACTTTGAAAGGTATCCTTCGGTTGCTGAATGGATTACGGTATTCCACTCAAACTTCTGGAACCAGTCTAGCTACTTGAACCCTCCTAAGGGAGAGGCCCTCCCGATAAATTGATTGATAACCGTGTCAAAATTATAAGGGATTTTTGGACCCTAAATACAACCACTATGTCTCAAATGTAAATAATCGAGAGCTGTTATTGGTACACCTATCCTCTCAATTCTACCTAACTACAAGATTATTTTAAGTGTTCCCCAAGTGGGGTTAAAAGTTTGTTGAGTTAAGGTAAATTTTAAGGCTCAGTTTAAATTATGTGGCAGAGTGGGTGCAAGTGTGGTATTTAAACTGAAATTGATTTGCCTCGCTTGGGCAATTGATTACAAATGAAAGAAAAGACGCTTCCAGTTTTGCAAAAAAATAAAGGCGTTTTTGAAATGTAAATGCTTGAAAAAACTATTCAAAAATAATGGATCTTTGAAATAATTTGAAGGAAAGCAAATAACATAAATATTTCAAGAAATAAATGGATCTCTTAAAAATTGCTTGGGAAAAGTATTGAGCAAATAAACAGTAAAACCTTGATTTAAATAAAATGCAGAAAATCTTTCTTTCAATTACTGAAAATTTTTAAAAAGACTTTTAATGGAGCAGATATAAATAGTAAAAGATTTAGTATGCCTGTAAAAATGCAGAAAAATTAATCCTGTAAAATATGCTAAATGGGCAAAAAATATTTTCAAAAAATTAGCCGAATTCAAAAAAAATTGCATCGCGGGTTTTGGGAAAACAACCGCGATGTGCAGCGCGGGTTTCGGCCGTGTAGTCGAGATGTGCAGCATGGGTTTCGGCCGCGAAGCCGCAATGTCCAGTGTGGGTTTCGGTCACACAGTCGCGATGTGCAGCGCGGCAAATGGCCGCAAAGCCGCGATGTGCAGCGTGTAAAATGGCCGCGAAGCCGCGGAGCACCGCGCTGAAAAAAGCCGTGAGGTCGCGATGAGCCGCGCGACTGTTGGGCAAAAAGCCACAAGGTGAAAGACGAAAAATAGACGCCGAAAAACAAACCCAAAATTGGAAATTTTAGGCTGTTAATGGCAATAGAAAGGGCCAAGATCTAGAAAAGCAATGGATCTGCTCTCTAGGATGGAAGATCTATGAATTAAAATGATTAAAACTAACAAAAACTAAAATCTAAAGCAAAAAACTGAGATCTAAGAATTCGAAGCCAGCGGAGTCGTCAAAAACTGTTGGCTTGGTTTTGCAACCAAGCTGTGTGCAATACGAACCTATCAACAATGTGATAGCAGTTTCAATATTGAAAGCAAAAACAATTATAAATTAAATCTAAATCTAAACTAGCATGTGCATATAACAAATAATTTTTTTAAAAACGTTTCAAGAAGAAGAAATAAAAGAATAGATGTTTTGTATTAAGATACCTCAAAAGGTGAGGATTTGTGTTGAGCAACTCCCGAGGCGAGTAGCTCCAAGCTCCAAAGGTCTCTTCTCCAAGATGTTGAAAATGGCCAAAAGTCTCATGAGAGATTTTGACAGCATGAGGATAGGATGATGGATGGATGGAAAGTGAGGAGCCCCTACCACCTTTTTATAGTTTTTGGTGGTGGGGAATACCATTATGGTTTTGAGGAACCCAATGGTATTGACCAACATGGTTTAGGTACCTTTTTTCCCTCTTTTTTCATTTTTTGAATATTTTGAATATTTTTATTCCCTTTTAATATTTTTGGGAATTCTAGACCCTTTTTGAGGGTTTTTTATGTTTTTTTGAGGAAAAATATATCTTTTGAGGGGAAAAAGGGTGTATTATGGTCTTTTGGTGACCTTTTGATGGCTCTAGAGGCTCAAATGGTGGAAAAGTGGACAACTGGGTCATGTGAATAAGGAAATGAGCTAGTGAGCACTTTTTGGATGTTAACACAAAGGGCTCCATAATGACTAGAAGCTTAACCAATCGGTGGAGAAAACTGAGAAACAAGTACAGCTCCTGAGGCCCAACTATAGTCCCGACTCATAATGTACAGAGTGAAATGAATGCTCTGTTCAAAGGCGACACAACAACTGCCAACAAGAAATAGTGACCATAATACCGTCCGGCTTTTTGGAATATTTGATTTTTTTTGGTCTTTATCATATTTAGAAAATTCTTGAAAAAGAATAAAATTGCTTATAGTACAACAAGTGAGGGAATGAGTGTCAAATATATAGCAGACTAGTCCCAAGCAGTGGAACATACCTATGCTCAATGCAAGGAAGTGTGTGTAGGATGTGGACACTCGGGGGTATGTTCCCTTAGGGTCAAAAGGTCATGAAATTGTGAAGGAAAAATATAATCTCTGTAGGGCTCGACAGGGGAAAAGTGCTCAGGCACTAGGCTAACAATTGAGTGAGCGGGAGCCGGCACAAGGCTCAAGCAACAAGTAGGATGATGCAATGCAATCACAACATGATATAACTGAGGGGAGTCCTTAATGGAGATGGCCAGCATAAGACAAAGTAGAGTATGAGTCTTTATCGCAATGTCATGGCATGACTACAAAAGACTCCCAATCCTAAGGACAAATAATGGCATGGGCACTAGAATGCATAAAGGGGTTCTACTAGGGTACCCATGTTCGGACAAGCCCTACCGTTACATAACGAAACTTCTATAGCAGTGTGAAGGTTCTGTGTCAGTTACAAAGCGAGGTCGCACCTAGGGTTTATGAAAATGGTCAATAGGTCAAATGCATAATGCATGCGAAAATGGTATCTAACCTATATGCCAGGTGTGAAATGGTTCAGAACAACTCTCGCCGAGGAAATTTGTTGAAAAAAAACTACTCCATGACACGATATTAGTTCATAATGGCTCAAAATGGAAAAAACTATAGAGAAGTGGGTCTAGAAAATTATAAACAGTAATAAAATTTTCCAAATTACAATTCATTTGCACTATTCGCCAATTTGGAGTTATTTGGGTAGTTTTCACCTGAAATTTAAATTGTCGATCTTGGGAGCTACAAGCGACCATTCAGCGAACCGTCCATAGCAGGTTGGTGGTTACTTCCATACCTTTCATTTTAATGTTTTTATTTCAGTTTTGGTCGGTGGAATTTTTTATTTGGCCAAGCCTTAGATGGCTTCGGCGCTATCCGTGGGCTATAACTATGCCAGTCGCGGGTAGGGCACGAAACGCGCAGTCAAAAAATAGACTGCTCGTGGGTACCCACCACTATATACAAATTTTCCCGTGGGTACGACCGTGAAGAAATGAAAGTGACCAAAATTTACTTGTTTTTCACTCCAGGATGGTTCTAGAGTGGAGGGAAAGAGAGCATGACTAGGTTGATTAGGCCGTGCGCAATGATTTGCAAGCGCAACAAGCATTGCAAGCATGTGGTTTGTATAAGTACTAGAGTATAGGGGGTTTAAGGGCCCAAAACCTATTACTCCGTCATCCGATAAACTACTGGGATGTGGATGCTTAACACTTCATCCTCAACAGGAAAACTCTAACACTGGAAGTAGAGGATATCTATTTCATTACCAGTTTGTCCCATATAGGGGAGGTGGCTAGTCTTCGGTCTCAAACCGTAGGTGGTGGGATCAGTGTTCAGGATTACATAGTGCGGTATTGTCTCGCTAACACACGAGTGGTGGGAAGCCAAGTGCCCATCAACGCCATAGTGGATCTGAGTACAAAGATCATTGTGGCTACCATGGTGCGGATCACTTGATCTAAAGCACTACACCAGGAATCCAGACCGGTGATGTTTTATGCATCACAATGCATGCAACCTACTATATTCGACTGGTGTACTACTCTGCTGGTGTCTATGAAGACACAATTGACCGAATGCAAAGAGCGGAAGGCCGAAAACTTTGGGTATGGTAGCATCCTATGCAGCTTCTTCTTTGACAGGGTTATGGGGCTTAGCTTGAGGGTGGATGTCCCTCCTCACAGTCTCCGTGATCCAGCCCTGACCCAGTGGGATGAGATCCTAACACGATAGGGTGGTGGCCGTCTGACATCACCATATACTGAGGAGTTCTTCCGCTGGTGGAACCGGTAGGTGATCGCTATAGAGGACTATCCCTATGCAGGGATAGACTTCAGATAGGACTATGACATGCCGCTCCCTCCAGGCAGAACGTTCGAAGACATTAGTAAGTACTCTTTTGATTTTGTGTTTATTAAATTTTTATGGGTTTTTTTTATTATGGTTGAAATGCAAAAAATATTTTTGGTTGTAGTGTCATGTGCTAAGGGTTGACCATTTGCTCGCAAACAAAGGCCTAGTTAGACTCGAGGGCTTCCCGAGACATGGTCGTCAGGGTAGAGATGAGGTGGCAGCAGATGCTGTAGAAGGGCGCACACTTCAAATGTTGTGGCGCAACATATCATGGATGGTTTCCCGAGTACCGTAGATAGAGGTAGCCCGACTACCTGAGGCCATGCAGCGCCAGGTAGTGGGTGTTCCAGGTGAGTGGGTGCGGCTACTGCAACGGGTGGCCAATGCAGTACAGTACTTTTATGAGACACATCCCGTAGAGGCGACAGCTAGACCTCCTCGGAGGGAATAGATATCCCAAGGTCTCATTATTTTTTGTATCAATATGTATATTTTTTTAGGGCTACGGGCTCCAGTTTTGTATGACACTACCATTTTGGAAATATTTATATATATATACAACTTTGGTTCTCGGTTCTACTACACGTGTGTATGTACAAATGTACGAATGTCTTTGTATTTATGTGCTTCATGATGAATGTGACAAATTCCAATCTAATACATAGTTAGCGTCTGCATTAGATATATAACTATGACTTCTCGGAATATGAATATATGTAATTGAAACAAAATGTCTCTCCAAGAGTTGTACCTTAAGGAATATCCATAGTAATGTAGGGTCTCGTACATGGTACTACCCATTCAACTGAGACACAACTAGTTGTGAATCCAGGCGGACTTCTAAGGACTGGATGTCATGTGAAATAGCATCCAGAAGTAGCTCAATAATGGCACTATACTCAGCCACATTATTAGATGTAGAACCGAGACAAGCACCTCCTGAGGACACAACTAGGTGGTCAGGTGAGAAGATAACCCAGGCAGCAGAAGCAAGCTGCTGCGTATGTCGACTAGCACCATCCGCGAAACCCAAGAAATTAGAAAACCCCATTGACATCTGTCAATCAAACAGAGGCTAATCAGGAGACTCGATAGCCAAAAGGCAATCTAAACTATGTATAGAAAACTATACAATAGTGTACAAAAGTATCAGCTAGAACCAAAGGTTCAAGCATAATACCGCTTGAGGTAGAGCCCATTTCTAGGCTCCTTCAAGGCAACTCCCTCATAGTCTTCTAACTCATAAGCTCCTTTTTCTAGGACACGCTTCACAATGTAAGGACCGTGCCACATGGGATTGAACTTGTCGGCCACTAGGGGTTCTTTAGCTTGGTCATACAAGAGTACCAAGTCACCTTCAACATATTGTCAGGGATGGACAGACCTATCATATTGAACCTTGACATGATGCTTGTTAACATCAATAGCCATAGTGGCATCTCAACGGTGCTCGTCAAGTTGCTCGAGGTGTACTAAACATTGCTCAATCTCTGTCGTATCAGGGAGGAGCTCTATGGCTAGCTTGAGCGAAGGGATTTCGCATTGAATCGGTAAAAGTGACTCCAAACCATGAATTAACTAGAATGGTGAGAACTCGGTGGCAGTCTTAACTACGGTTCGATATGCCCACAAAGCAAGATATAACATGATATGCCAATTGGTCTTGCTTTGTTGGATGGTACATTGGAGAATGGTCTTTAAAGACTTATTTACTGCTTCAACCTGACCATTCGCTTGAGGATAGTAGGAAGATGAGTGTTCCTGATGAAACCCAAGCTCGAGAGACAAATCCTCCATCATCTTGTTTTGAAAGTGACTGTCATGGTCAGTGACAATCTCTTTCGGGATACTGAACTGAGTAATAATCTGGTTGAACATGAAATGGGATGCAGTAGCACCATCGGCTTTTACAGTAGGCATGGCCTTAGCCCACTTGGAAAAATAATCCACGGCCACAATAATATGGTGATGCCCCCCTGCCGAAGCTGGTTTTCAATCCATGAAATCTACCCCCCACTTAGTGAAGGGACCGACAATGACAACTAGATGGAGGGGCGATGGGTGCGAGTGTATGTTCCGAGAAAACACCTGGCAAGGGTGACATCTCTTCATAGTGTTAATTCAATCTTTAAAGATGTTAGGCCAAAAATAACCAGCTCGCATGATACGCTGGGATGTAGCAAGCTCGGATAAGTGACCGCCACACGCCCCCGCATGGCAATCATTAAGTACCCATTCCACTTCTTCGTGAGTCAAGCAACGACGAAGAATAGAATCGTTTCCTCATTGATACAAAGTGTCACCAACGATAGTATAATCTTTAGTGTGATGTCTCACACGCCGCCGCTCATCTCGTGAATAATGCAGAGGAAACTTCAAAGTTTGGAGATATACAATGATATCCCCATACCAAGGGTCCTCGGACGAGATAAGGAATAAGTGTTCATCCACAAAGGAATCTTCATGAATGACATCCTCATCAAGCTGTGGAAGGTTTGACATAAGCTCAGCAAACACCAATGATTTCACCGATTTTGCCAAAGCAAAATCAAGATCAAATTCCTCAAGGATCACAATCCATTTATTATACTTACCCCCAATAAGGCGTTGTGATAACACGAACTGAAATGGATTGATATGAGCTACAACTGTGGTTGTTCGAAGCAAAATGTAATGCCGTAACCGTTCGACTGCATGGACAGTCGCAAGTGCTAGCTTTTCTACGTGGGTGTACCTTAGCTCAACGTCTACTAAATTTCGACTGAGATAATAGATAACATGTTCGACGAGTGCATCATCTACCTGAACCAAGACCATTCCAATAGTCTCTTGAGACGCGGCCACATAAAGAATGAAATCTCGTGTAAAGTCCGACGAACAAAGCATAGGGGCTGATACCAAAGCTTTCTTAAGGGCGTCGAAAGACTGCTGGGTTCGCTCATCCTAGATAAAAGGTGTGTCTTTCTTCAATAGGCATGCGAAACCTTTAGTAATATTAGCATAGTTAGCTATAAACCGACGCAAAAAAGTAGCTCTCCCTTGGAGGCTCTGAAGTTGTAACAAATTACGCGGAGGAGGCAACTGAATTATTGCCTCAACTTTTAGAGGATCGACTCTAATACCCTCTCGTGAAACTATGAATCCTCAAAGGCGACCCGTCCTAACAACGAAGATGCATTTGTTTGGATTCAATCGAATTTTGTAATGGATACATCGTTCGAGAATCATACGGAGGTGCTTGGGGTGGTCCACTCTCTTGCGAGAATGGCCAGCAACATCATCCAAGAAAACTTCCATAATCATCTTAAGATCGTGAAAGGCATAGGTCATGGATCGCTGAAAAGTAGCTCCGGCATTTTTAAGGCCAAAGGGCATTTTCCGAAATGCAAATGTTCCCCATGGATAAATAAATTCTGCCTTATGTTGGTCCGTGGGTTTGATTTGAATCTGATTATAACCCGAGAAGCCATCCATGAATGAAAAAATCTCACTCCCTGCACAAGCATCCAATATTTGATCAATGAATGGCGTGGGGAAATTGTCTTTGGGACATGCACGGTTCAAATCTCGAAAATTAGTGCATACACGGATCGTTCCCTGCTTCTTATCCATAGGAACGAGGTTTGACACCCATTCGGTAGGTGGAACGGGGTAGATGAAACCAGCTTTGAGCAATTTCTCCACCTCTGCCTTAATAGCAGCTACCTTCCTAGGGTTCATAGCACGTAAGCGTTGTCGAACTGGTTTAGCATCAGGATACGTTCTAATCTCATGTTCATCAATGCGGGGGTCTGTTCCTGGCATCTCCTCGTATGACCAGGCAAAAGCTTCCCGAATTTCTATAAACAAGTCAGTGTAAATAGCGATCTCCTCAGGAGTGCAATCGGCATTGATGTAAATGTTCTCTATCTTTCCGGGAGTGCGGGAGATGTTGATCGAAGTGGTTGGGGAAATATTGGCCATATTCCCCTCCGTAAAAACATCATGCTACTCAAAAGAGCCACACGGTGACCAACCATCTCAGCTAGAGTCATCCTAAACTCCTCTTGCTCAACGAGCTCGAGGTTGGGAAGGAAATAAGAGCGATGGTGCATATATTCCCAAGGCCTCTCACTACCACACATGGCCTCGAGGATAGCTTCATCAAATGGTAAAGTATCATCAAGGCAATCGTTGGAACAAGATGAGTTGGCTACCCAAAATGGCAGTGTAACGGGATCTTCTTCAACTGTCTGGGAAGAAGAGAGATCTAGATCTATAGTGGTTTGTTGGATATGATCGTAAGCGAGCTCCACTGTAGATAAAGGCATAGGCATCCTGACATGCGCAATGTCTCCAGACGTGGAACTCGTGGACGGTAAAGTCCACGGATCATCTAAATAGGAGGTCCGGAATAACATATTATTCGAAGGAGGAGACGCATTGTCAGTAATGGTTCCAATAAAATTCACAGGTGCAGAAAGATTATAAGTTCCTATCAATGAGGGGTACATTCCAACACCTATGTTCCCAGTTGCCGGCTGAGAATCAGAAACTTGCGGGACTACAGATCCCGTGGATGCTACGTAAGGAGTGCCAACAAAATCTAGCTGATCGATCGTCACAATCTTGCCTTCATGGGGAAAGCAAATAACTCTAAATATAGTAGATGCAACAACCTTCATAGAATACATCCAGTTTCGACCCAGTAAAAGGTTGTAGTCTATGGGCGCATCAACCACTTTGACTTCAATAGGCACAGACTTACTTCCCAAGGAGACAACAAGGGAAGGGATAATTCCATGCGACATAAAAGATCTACCATCAAATGCAGTGAGTGTACTTCTAGACGCGAGTAGAGGAGGAGAGCCAAGAGCTTTCCAACAAGGTAACGACATTACTGACGCGGAGGCACCTTCATCAACCATAGTATGTTTGACAAAGCTCTTAAGGAAAACCCCCTAGATTTGAAAAGCCACGTGGTAAGGTAAGTGAGGCTGGACATCAGTAGTATTGAACTTGATAACACTAGGATTTCCCCCATCCTGAACTCCTAACGCACTCAAAAGGGCGTGCTTCTGAGAAGGACAGGCTTGAAAAACTTCAAGAGCCGACATGGCACACAGAGTTTGGCCCAAATCTTCTACGATGGAGTAGTTCTGGGCAGCTCGAGCATTGGGATTATGTGTGGAGCGCTTGAGAACATGTTTTGGTATCCGTGACATAATGGAAGGTTTCTCGATATGCAAGGAATTGTCAGGAGGAGGGGGAGGCTCATTCCCCAAATTCGGTTGTGGTGCACTATAATCGTGCTCACGAGTAGCAACACAAACCTCTGACTGAACCATATTCACACATCCATAACCACTAGTATTGGAAGAAGCCGTTGTCATTTCATTAGTACCATAAACAGCGATGGGAGCATGAAAAGCCATGTTTTGATGATGAGGAAGGGGATCCTTCAACACAGCTGGGCTCTGTGCCAAATGCTTCGATGCTTCTTCAATTCGAGGACATACATGAGTAAGATGATCCTCCCCACAAAGCTTGCAAGGGAATTTCACCTTACACCTAGGTTTACGATCCTCGCCAGCATTACCGCCTTCCCGAGAAGGGTTGGCATTCTCTTTACGAGTTTTATTACGATTGCTAATGTTATTACTTCCATTGTTTCCAACCCTACAATTATTTCTCCCCTTTTTCTGACCACCAGGTTGCTAGTTACCCGACGGTTTCGTTGATTGCACATTGTGTACATCAGACGACGAAGTGGAAGTGGACAACGTATGAACCTGTCCAGGAGCAGACTGGTTTAGCGAGAAATTTTTCATTTGATTAGCTACCAAGACTATAGGGCGAGTGCATGCGGACCCCACAATGCCATCGGCATGTGGTCCAGGAACTGATGTGGGCTCATGTCTTGTTCTCGATGCATCAGGAATAATGTCATACAAAATGCCAGACTGAGAATAAAGTAGATCTAACTGCTGGACTTTCAAGATAGCTTGTTCCTCAGTCACAATGCTGGACATCGAAACATCCCTAGCAATGTATGGGAGTAGAGACTTGAGGAACCATTCCAACAGGAACTCTGGAGGAATGTTGGCTTTCACTAATCTCTTCCGCTGACGCCACTCTTGAACGTGGTTAGAAATATGTGTGGCCTTATTCTGACGGAAGGTGGAAAACAACTCAGTACTAGTATCATAACGAACCAGTAACTAGAAATGGTCTAAGAAAACCAAAGCAATCTCATTGAATCCCCTATAGGTGTTTCCGGGAAACTCCACATAACACTTCGTGGCTACCCTCGTGAGGGTGCGTTGAAATAGTCGTAATCGAATGGAATCATGATTCAAAGAGTTGGAGGAGCACCAAAGGTGAAATGTCATGGCATGATCTCCCGACTCCTCACCACCTTTCCCCTCAAACTTTAGAATGTCTGAAGTTAGCTTGGTAGGGACCGGGGGCCAAGTAGGGTCGTGACACACTGGATCATTCATGAGCTTCGAAAGATCCAGGAGATTCAAGCGTGCAAGAAACGGGAGCTGAGGCTGGAAAGCTTGATTATAAGCTCCCATAAAATGTTGGTTAAATGGAACTGTGTTATAAGATGGACCAAAAGCTTGACCATGAGGATTAAACTACTGATAATGAGGACCTAACGGGCCATAATCTTTCCCGTGGCCATAAGATTGATAACCTCCCCCTGCCTGACCCATTTGAGAGCAAGTAGGTATATGCGCATTTTGGGTACCATATTGGGATGTTGGGTGATACTGGTGGCCAACACCGACTGTGTTGTAGTAAGGGTTGCCACCATGAGTATGGGGCATATATGTACTATTCATAGTGGGAACCGTGTTGTAATGACCGTAATGGTATGGTATGTTCCCACCCCCAGCATTAGGATTAGCTTGAGTAATCACGTGGTGACCAGAAGCATGAGAAGCATTCCCAACTCCAATATTGGTGTGACTAGTAGTAGAGATGGTGGCGTGATGTCCATGTGGATAGGAAGTATTCCCACCCCCTACATTAGCATTACTAGTGGCGAAAGTGGATGCAAAAGTATGCGGTATGTGTCCACCCCCGTTGTTGGTTGGAAAATAATCATGCGCAAAAGTAGTCCTGGGTTGACGAGTCGTGTATTAGCTTGTGGATGGCGAGTCGTGTTCCGAACAACGTTTCGATTAGGTTGGGTAATCCTAGGTCGTGTTCCAACATTAGAATTGTCAGGAATCTGACCAATCCCCATACTATGTGAGTGGGTGGACAACGTAGTGCCCCCAACGAGGGTAGTGCCCCCAGTGGGTATAGTATGGCTAACACTTTGACTAGTGCTAGCATGACTACCAACCATAGTGGATGGTTCGACAGTACTATGACTAGGCATACCAAAAGAGAGTGTGGTCGGGTTGATCGTAGTGTCATCATGTGACTCAGGCATCTCGTATCTATAATTGTGTGGAAACGAAGGAACGAAACGCTCGTCCTGTTCTTCGTCCTCGGGTAAGTCAGGAATTTCATAAAGATAATTATTCAGATTCGAAGGATCAAACGGATCTCGATCAAGTGGATTAGGCCAAATAGAACTAGGTTGAGTCTCAAGTGGATCACCTCCCCACTCCTCACAAGGAGTATGGGGATCGGAAGTATGGTCGACTCTACCCAAAGGAGTTGAAGGTTTTTCCTCACTATCGGGATGTGCAGCCATGAATTCTTCAACGTAAGTCACATAAGAATCTGAAGACTCAGAAGGAGCCCTCCAGCGTCCTCTAGTAACACAGCATGAAAGGTCGAGTGGCTTTAAACTAGCCAAACAATGGGACCGACAGAGAGTAGGGCTCTGTACCACGATATCTCTGGAGAGAATATGTAATCAAAACGTCCCCTAAAGGCCAACTATTGATCAAAAACAGTAAATCAAAAACACACACCTAGAGAAACTACAGCCAAGAGTAGACAAAGAGAGAGGCTAAATGAGCTCCCGACACTAGAGCCGGTATGTCTCTCCTACGAGAGGCTTGAGACTCCCAAACTATAGCCGGAGGTAACAGAATCAGTTATAGAGACACCCAGGCTTCACTGCGTGTATAGGGTCAAGTCCACTGCACAAACACAACTGTGCTGTCCAATCCCTATCTGACTCAGGACGCAAACAACATAACCACTGCAAGTACCCTGTGCGATACCTAGGTAAGGCAACTATGGTCACCACAATATAACTAATGCTCAAGGGGATAGTGGCAGGTGGGATCCGTTGTATGGGTAGGGTATCCAAGCCCGAAGCACAAGAGGATGAACCCCCAGATACGAACAAATCCTAGATATATCTCCCACATTTAGCCGGTATCAGAGGGATATCTCCTCAACCAACCTACCGTGACCTCATGCTTAACTCTGGATTGAGTAGAGCTTCTTGAGAATACCGATCTATACCATGGATTCCTCCACTCCCTGGTCGGACACCTAATGTTTCGTCTAGTAGTCTTGGATTGTTAACTCACAATGATTTATTCCAAGACTCTAAACCTATGCTAGTTGGTGTACCCTATAAATAAAATCAGTCTAATCAATTTTAAGATTAAGCGCTAATTTTAGTGGCTGTGGTTACTGAAGGGATATGATCGTGAAACTAGTGATGTGTAGACTCAATAGTATGCAAAATCGTCCAACGCTAGACTCATCTATCCAATAAAACAATGTCACTAATATGCAAAATCAACCAACAATTCTGAAATAAAGATGCAATCTTTTATCTTTTCAATGCACAAGAAGAACCTAAAATGAAGGCAACAAGCACTCAATGCGAGATGCAGTACATGAAAGTAAATATTTTTGTATTTTCGCTTATAAACAAGAAGGAAAATGCAAAAAAAACTAGATGTATATTTTTGTATTTTTGCAATATAAATGGAATGAAAAAATGCAAGCAAAATCCTACTATTCAGTCACTGAAGTGCCGAGAAGATCACTAAGACAAACTAGCAGATCCTAAACAGCAAGACTCAGCCAAAGGAATGAGCTCAAAAGGAAAATACCAAGAGGCTAAATCCAAAGATTGGTAAAAAAACAAGAAGGCTCAACCAAGAGAAACGAAGAGTTCTGGTCACAACCAAGGCATGAAACAGTCAAGAAAGAGGCCAACAAAGACTCAGGAACCACCAAAGCCAACCCAGCAACGACCAATAGCAATAAACCAACAAAAAACGGAGTTACATGCTACTGTCGAAGGAATACCTGCGGGTACCCGCGAGAAGTAGAGTAACTAGAGGTGGGTAGACGCGGGTAGAACTAAGCTAGCCCGCGGGTGAGGAAAGGCCAATGGTCAAACAAAGAGTCCAGAGGCTCAGAAAAAGCAATTTTTCTATGGTGTATCTTGACGGCCAATCAGTGACACAGAGCTTCGATAAACAAGAACTCTAATTAAGGACATGCTCAAAAAATCTCCCAAACATGGATGTTTTCCCCAGTAGAGTCGCCATTTCTCTATTGGAGAAAACTCACTCTGGCTTGGGAATACCACAACAGACAGATGACTACAAAAGATCAACTCAATTCTCAAAACAATGCTATTATAAATGACAATGTTAAGATAATGGAGAAATGTAACCAACCTCGATCCAAAAGTTTGATGTAGATACCCGTTGGAGCTTTCAATCCATGCACTTGAAATTTGCAAATTAGTCTTGATAGCCAATATCCAACAAGTACATATAATATATAAATGGCATTAACATTATCAATAACAATAGTCCATAATATCATAAGCAAACGTAACCCAATGTATGATTAACAACATTCACACCATGAATGGACGAGAATATGAGTATTTCTATTAATGAACAAGAAGAAGTACAAAGTGATACGACCTCTTGTTGGCAACCAATCTGAACCAAGATCTAAATCAATCCACTTGTGCCTCCACCATTTCAATCCTCCATGAATGAAAAACTCAAACTAGATAGGAGTTTGGAAGGTGAACATAAATGGTTCACAACTACAAGGATCAATGAGTGTAGACTCAAGATAGGGAAAAAATCCACTAGAGTTCTCTTGTTATTCTCTTCTTCCTCCCGTCCATATGCCATATGTGCTCAATATATAGTCCTCTCAAAGGTAGGTGAAAGGACACATCGAGACGTTATTCGGGAAGATGGAGAGCCAAAGGTCACCCAATGACTGCTTTTTGGGAGTAAAAAGTAATTAATAGTGGTTTTTACCATTTTACTTGATACCCGCAGGCTATAGTGATGCAACTCGCGAGTACGCCTGCTATAAGGATGCAACAGGCGGGTAGGAATAAAAATAGGGAAAACTAGTATCTCTGAAGGATATAAGTGAGTCTGAGTCACTGAAATGGATCCTACAGGCCAAATGATGCTGATGCTCATAGGGTGGAAGATTATGATGTAACAATCATGTCCATCATATTGTGAAGCACTTCCATATATAGTAGCATCCTCAAGGAGGATTAAAAGGAGCACATAACAATAAAGGTAAGTCATCATGACAAAAGGGTTAAGGTACCACACTAGGAGAGGGAGGTGCTAGCACAAGGACCAAGAAGGTTCAACACAAGGTCAAAGGTCAACAACATTCGTCATAACAAAGTGGGAAGACAACCCTTTCACCCACAACACGAAGGTGTACAATCAAGGTGGGGAAACAACCCTTTTACCCAAAAGACCAAGGGTCAAACTTTTATCTTCTCTCTCAAAGTATATAGTCCATAGGTGTTCCATACAATAACAATAAGTTTTATCATCGCCGCATAAGGAAGGTCCAAACTGGTTAAATTTTATTCTTGTACATGCAATAAAATTATAAATGGGCAAAAAGAAAAAAACAATTGTTATCACATACAAGTTGGTTCAACACTTTGGCAAGAATTTTAGTTGTAAAAAATATATATGCTATGGTGGATAATGCCATGGAAAGGATAATTTCAGTTTATATAGAAGCAAAGGATGAGAAAATGGTGTCCCAAACTCATCTTCCTCCAATTTGGGCCAAGCCACCATCCACGGCTCTGTCCAAACAGCCCATAGAGGTCATGGTTCTGTCAAGCATGGAAAGTATACAAGAACAGTCTGAACATAATATCATAAACATACCAATACATTAAAAATGAATGTCATGATTTATCATAACCACAAATATGTACAATCCTAGTCTTCTTGAATGCAATTAAAAATAAACTTCTAGAGTGAAACAAAATTGAAGAACTACACGAGGTACACAACTTCCCTAATACAGTTAGTACACCGTGTTAGAAGAAATGTCCTTCACAAATCTTGAATACCAATAAAGTATGAGAAACAAAGATAAAAGCTCAGCTACAACGATTTATAAATAAGAGGATCAATCAATACTATGAAAAAGAAAATAGCCTAAAAGCATTGTCCAAAGTCAAATTCATCAGATCATAGAATTCATTCATCTTTTACAATAGAGAAAATGTGGGCATTTCCTAAAACTGAAACCACCACAAACAATTCCCATCAATAAATAATATTTAGCTAATAGAATCTGCAGATTCCAAGAAGTAGTCAAATATTTAAGAAGAAACAAGAATGTAAAAAATGTACTCACCACACTTCTTCCTCCAATGCCATTTAGTTTCCCAATGTCCTATTTCATGCTTATCTATTTTTTTGCAGTCTTTGCTTTCTTGCTTGCATCTTCTTTCCCTGACTTAGCTTTACGTGGTTCCTGAAATAACATCAGTTATCAGATAGAGTTGAGAATTTAAATGATTCTAAAAATATAATTTTGAAAAAGAATAGAAGATTCATTCCATCAAAATCCAATGTACCAACCCCAAATAATCAACAACTTTTTCTAACTAGAAAATATCATAACCATGTTCACAGAGCAAGCATGATATTTACCTTCCATTTTTCTAGCACTAATGTATTTACAGCAGGCTTGGAAAAGGATTCCAATATGTACATAAGATCTCAATTAGTAATAAAAAATTCAACTCTGTGTCTCAAACCTCAACAAAACATAGTCGAAAAAGCCATATCGTCCTTGAGATGACTTGTTCTTAGCAGCTTTGATTTTCTCTATTGCTTGAGTCAAAAGCCATTAATTGAAAGTTGTGATCCAACATCTCTTTTGAACGCAAAAAGAAAATCTCAGTACTTCTAATGAAGGGCATGAGTTTTACCTTTGTTATTCGCTCGTGATTGAACCCATTTTCATTTACAAGAAATTTTATCAATCCCTGAAGTATCAAAATTAATCATTAAAAAATGTCACTAAAATTTTAGTGCACATTTAATTCTCAGAATCCAACTTTTAAAAAGAACCTCTTCATCTGGAACAGTCCACTTGAAGTCCAGTTGGTTTTTTAAAGGGGTGACAATTGGTTCCTTGAATAAACATCTAGCTCTGATCTGATATGGCCAATCCTCTGGTATCTGATACTTGTTGTAAGAAACATCTAACATGTTAATTATAATTTAAACACCAAAAAACATTGCAATTACGTCAATATGCTTGTCATACATCCAAACCCTTCACTAGGCAGATTCTATGAGTCAGGTTCTACTCTTGGGGTGTTGTCAAGAACCTTTCTTTGTCAGAAAACAAGTTCAGGACAATCCTTATGGTCAGTAATGTGCTACTCTAGTAAGTGCAATTCAATATAAACCATTACTTATAATTAATGTATTACATAAGAATAACCATCAATTTAATTGATGTATTACATCATTATTTTCTTCAAATCTTGTAAATATAAACAGAACATAAACCACAAGTACGGGCTCTTGGAAATCACTTATTTTCTAATAATTGTAGTGTGAGAGAATGAGGAGAATTTGCTGTCCATCCAACGAAATAAAAGAGACAACCCCACAATGAATTCCCCCCACCCTAGGACAGCTTGCTTCTTAAGGTGACATTTCTTACAGGAAAACCAACCTCAGAATTAACAACTTATAGCACTCCAACAAAGCACAAAAGCTTCTTCAAGAATAGAACCCTCTAGGAGAGACTAATCAACAGCTTAGGAAGGATTAAAATAGCAGCAATAGAATTTTTGTGGAAGGACTAATCAGCTTTTCATTAGTCAAGAATAGAACACCATGTAAGAGCCATGTTAGAGTAAGAAGAACTACAATACTTTTCTTGGAAGAGCAGGCGTCCTATCAGCATCCACGCCAATAGAATGAATTCAGCAAAAGCAGCACTACTATTGCAGAGGAAATTTGGGCTTCTAAATCAGATAAGTGTGGCATAGAATCCATGCCAAATTCAGTGCTACAGTTCAGACAGAAGCATTGATTTAAAAATGCAGAAAGGCACTTTCAAATCAGAATAGAAGCACTGCTTTTGATTCTCTGAAGAGGATGTGGAGGATAATGATAGCACAAAATCATACTAAAACCAGTAAACACCAGCATTACCATGGAGGGAAAAATTAGTCTATTTTTAGATCAAGAATAAGATTGTTTCTGGCATCACTTTTCAGTGCTAGAAGAGATCAAATTCATCTTAAATATATCCCTGCTTCAGGCTAAATTTGGCACAAATCTATTTCTAAACTGAACTTTTCTCTTTGGAGATGGGATTCTATCCCAAAAAGGTTCAAATTGACTTTATCTTAAGCGTCGTTCCTAGAGATTTCTTGGATCTGCTTCAAGTCAGAATTAGAATGAGTTATCTTTATAGAAAAGAAAACCAAGTTTAGCACAAAGATCTCATAGCCTCAGGTATATGTACAAGAGATGGTAGGAAGATCCAACCACTGGTGCACAAAATTCCCTCAACAGTCGTACTTCCATCATGTTTCCAAGTCCTTAAGCTACAGTCAAACATAGTTCATAGGACAAGAAGGAAACCCTTGATAAATAACTAACCATGAAAGAACTGAGTTTATAACTAAGCCAAAGTGGCCAAACACTGTGCAACCAACAAATACACCTGACCTCAGTGTTAGAAGATGTTGATCTAGCATTCGGAATAGGATATAACAAGTGCTTTCAACATATAAAACAGTAAATATCTTTGGTATCACATTGCTGAATTAGCTATTTGAATCTACCCCAATCCTACAAAAAAGGGCCTTGCATATTTGTTTTCAATTTATACTTTTCTTTAGGAAGTAGTCCCATGGTATCTTTGATAGCCATCTTATTAGAGGACAACATTGCCTTATGATGAGATAACAACCACAAATCCAATCACTAGTACAAAATGAGAGATAAGTGACAAAAAAAACGACCAAAATCCGCATATAAATGACCACTTTTGAGTTGGTGACCACTGGTAGAAAATTAGTGGCCATATATCACGCGACCAAAAATGTGGTCATATTTAGCTTGGTCATTTATAGCTTATCTTTTGGTCATATATTTGGTCGTATATTTGGTCATTAATTTGGTAATATATTTGGTCATTAATTAATTTGCTACCAGCAATCGCCGACTCAAAAATGGTCATTTACATGCATATTTTGGTAATTTTTTGGTCACTTATCTCTCATGTTGTATTGGTGGTCGTTTATATGCAAATTTTGGTCATTTTTTTTAGTCATTTATCTCTTTCTAGTGGTTTCAGAATATAAATAGGGCACGGTGGAATCGAACCACCAACCTCGTGCCTATAAGGTAGGTGCTCTACCATTGAGCTAACACCCTTAAATAGAATTCCTAATGGGTCATGCACCTTGCAATTATTAAGAATGAGGCCGACTTTTCAACAGATTAGCAATACATTGTATGATGCAAAGAAGCTCTGATTCCATTGTTTCTAAAGGCACAAGCTTCAATAACTTCAATGCAGCACGACTAACTGAAATATTAACCACATTTGCATGAGATATAATCATCTTATTTATCTCAGGTAGCACATGTTGGTACCAGGATCTGTCCTCATTTAAATTTTGGATTCTGGTAGCGCATAGGTAGAAAAGGATCCCAATTCTCATTGCCAAAATGTCCGTTTTTGTCAAAAACTTAAGTTTTTTCAGCCTGGTCAAGTTCTCCTTATGACCTCAAAACTCCATTCTCGTCAGTTATCCTTATCAAAAATATTTAAACGCAATCTGATATGTCAAGATACAATCCTTTATGAGCTTCCATTTAAAAATGCTAAATTTCCTCCTATCGAAAATTTAGTCAAAATGTGCATCTTTCATTTTCTTAAATCCATTTCCAATATGTTAGAATTGCCTTTTGATTATTTGGAAATTATGACTTTACAGTTATTATTTAAAAAAGAAAGATCTTTAATCTTTCTATTAAATAATAGTTTTTTTAAATCATTTAAAAAGTATATATACCTTAAACTTTTCATATTACATGACTATTAAAGCATCTTGGTAAGAATGAGTGGTCCTTATCCTCTTTTATGCTTAAAGTCAAGCCACGTAAAAGTTTATGGTTTCATATGCCATGGGTAAAAGGTTATGGTTTTCGAAACCATGTTCCACATCAGGTTTAGCCACCATAAGGTTCCCAAGTCAACAAATCAACCACTCACACCATTGAGATTCAGGTACAAATGTTAAGTCTTTACAGAACACATTATCCAAGTATCAAGATGTCTGATAATATAAAGACAGGAAAATATAATTTTTTTTTATTATTTCATAAGGGACAAACTCCATAAAATTAAAGCACTTGGCCCGAGTTTGAGTTTCAAATGTTTAAAAGGTGGACACACAACACTACTTATTGATATGGGGTACTACTTATTGATATGGGGTAAAAGAGATGTGTAACTTTCAGACACAGGGTTTCTTTTCATTATACAAGGCAGGCAAGGAAAGGCTCTGTCTCATGTGAACAGAAGGAAAGGGATATCCAAATTATTTAGAATAGCTTGAGTTGGGTCCAATGCAAACATTATTATATGATGCCATTTCTGGTGTGTGTGCTGAGGCTGCAACATATCCATTTGAAGTGGTTCGTCGACATCTTCAGATGCAAGGACCCGAGATAAGGTTAAGTGCATTGGAAAATTGTGTAAAGATAGTTAAGCAAGGCGTGCACAAGCACCACACTATACTTGAATGGACGTCTAGGGTTAAGAGGCAGAAACCTTGAGCTCAGAGTTAATGAATGATGTATTTTATAATACATATCCAAATCATTGTTCATTCAATATTGCAGGTTAAAATGGTACTGTAGTTTGATTAAAGGATAAATGCTGGAAACATGAATTTGCGAGCAAAACACTTGGATGAGAGGATTATTTCCACGCAAGAATGCCAAAAAGGGAAGCATACAGATGGTGAAACATTAAAGATTAGCAAGTGAATATCAAGCATTTCCAGATTTGATGGCAGAAGATTAACAACGAATCGAGCAGTAAATTGACAACAAGAAGATCATATCTCACATTTCCAGGTAGAAGAATTTCCATATCTGATACAGAGAATAGGTGGCAGAGCTTTAATTAGCATCCAAAGAACCAGCTAGAGAAAAAGGTAGTTTGTAGACATATGGCAGTCAAAGTAGCCTCATCATTCCAGATTCCAAATTTCCAGGATAACATTCAAATCGTTTCCAGATTTGAAGGTAAAAAAGAACTATTCCCGGAGAATTTGAAGATCGAGCAGCTCCAGGATTTTAGAAATGGATCACTTTTCAGGTCATCTTCAATTTCTTCTGACTGCAATACCTCTTCACTTTCTAATACAGAGGCACAAAATTGAATAAAAGAAAGTAGATGGTGCAAGTATAACGTTGGTCCACGATCAATGCAATGAGCCTATACTGCATGATTCCTTAAGCAATCAAGAACAACCTGGCAATGGCTTGTGTAGGCATATCTCTCACCATTATGCTTCCTTAGATTCTATCAGTGCTGTCATGGCATTCACTGACATGTAAATGTGATGGAAAAGAAGATCAAAATATAAAATTTGATATTTTCAATGAGCAACATGAATAGAAACAGGTATGCCCTGAAATGTCATATAAAATTTCAAAAGGAAAAGAGCACATCAATAAGCAAGATGTACACCCGCTTTACTTACAACAGATACATACAGGTAGGACAGCCTCACATAGTTCATCATCTATCATATGCTGGTTTTTGCTGAGAATTTCATCAATTAAGCCTGAAAAGGAAAAATGCATTAAAAAACAAAAACACTCATTATGGTGATTAATGAATAGCTTAAGCCCATCATCAACTTTTATCCATACACGATCACAAATGAAGGGCATAAAAGAAGAATTATTGCCAAAAGGTTAAAACATTTACTTGGCAATGTTAATTCATATGTTTCAACAAAAGAAAAAAATGCTAAATGATTTCACAATATTGTAAGCCAAAATAGATTCCATGTAAGTGGAAAGATTACCAAATCCAGCATATCCTGAAGATAGCTCCTAAAGGGAGTTTGCACTGCCTGCAGAAGCCAGAGAAATCTGACTCAGTATAACAGAACTAAAGATTTTAAGACGGAAAACAAATAATTTGATGGTGAACAAATTACTTTTTCAATCCCCAACAGTGCACTTGTATCATAAGAAGAATATTTAGCAAACATTGCACTGGTGACTGGTTATAGCCAAAAATACTAAATCTAATAGTATATAGATATCAACAAAAATTCTGATAAAAATCTGGAATCCTTAAACAAGACAATAGTAGAACTACTTTATTAATTCAAAATGCCAGCCATAAATGTTCCAAGGAAGTACACAACCACATAATCTTAGTGTTGTTTGCACATTAAAGAACATTAGAATCCATACAAACAACTTGACATACTGTATGCTTCCCTCGTGTTTTAAGAAGATTTCAAAGGGTACAATAATGAAACATTATGGAATGTTTATATTCTCTTCACAAAGGAAATAATTTTTTAACATGAGAAACTCCTAAGGCTCATGTTGTATCAATGAAAAATAACTCCAGTCATCAATCAAGACATCTTAGAGATCAGTAATAATAGGTAGCAGTAAAACATTAAACATCAAGAAGCTTAGTTAATAAGACCACATAAAACACAATGACTTAAGAGGTCATCCCACAGGGACAAAAACGTATCCATGAGACTTCTGTGGCTAGGATGAAAGTAATGTTAATATGGGCACTACAGCACATGGGGTCAACAAAGCGTGCAAAACACATGGCAGGAAGTTGGGGACGTCAGCATCAAGGCTAAGTAAGTCGAGCAGATTAATAGTGACATGAAGAGGGAGGACAATTGCAATGAACATAAATGTTGCCAAGATCCATTTTCTGGACATGATGAGACAACGCCATCTACACCATTCAATTCAGATCAAGTTGAATAATGTTAATTGATGAAACATCAAGAGTGTGCATATCATATTGATCAACTTGTCTGTTCATACTGCACAGTTTTCTACATTGCCATGAAGTTCAAGTATTTACAGTTTGAATGGGGGAGAGGGTAAATAGTTTGGGAGCTCGGTCATTAATCCAGAGGTAAAAACATGTAGGATGAATTTAGTAGGATGGATAGTATGGAATTATCAAAATGATTTCACCTAGTTATAGGGGGAAAGAGATTTTATGGCCATATAAGCCATTCCTAGCCACACCAACTGTCGGGACACCCAGCTTATGATCTCTTCCTCTTCTTTCCACTGTTCAAACTTAGCACATAGTTCGTCGTAGATTGCAAATTATACCTCAAGGATCCATTTCTGCTTACATCTCCCCACTTAGAGGCTTTTGAGTCCTGCAAAATTTTAGACTCTTACAAAGGATTTATCTGCACTCTAAAATTGTTGACTCTGAACAATTAATGGTCTTCAAGGATTAATGAAATTGTTGTTTCCAAATTCAAGTCTTCAAGGATTAATGGTCTGAATTCCTTAAGAATATTTTGCACCATTTTCAGCTCTCCCTTATTCCTGATGACCCAATAGGTTCTCACAGCAGTGGATACCCTCTTCCACAACCTAATGTTGTGCTCAACTGTCATCTTGTTCAGATCCCACAACAATTCTGACGAGGAAAATGAAATCCCATCTACTCCCTCCAAACAGACTTACCTTTATGTCCTTCAATAGCCTATCCCAAGGAAGAATTTGTAGGTTTCTTTCACAACTAGACTCTACAATTGCACACATATGGAAAACTGCCAACATCTGTTTTCCTTTTTCCTCTCATGTGAGCATGGAGGGAAATACATCAAAAGACCTTGACTATCATGGCATCATTCTTCCCTTTGGATGTGCTTGTGGAACTAAATAAGGAACGATGTTTCAACAAGCCATCATGGTGACATAAAACATGCTCAACTACCACTGCTCTTCCTGAGAGTGACTCGAGAGATTTCTGATCAAGAATGCAATTTAATGCCCGTGGTTGTCATTCCATCATGCCAGCCATAAATGTCCCAGCAAGCCTTCTCTTTGTTTCTTTTGAGGAGGACTTAACAACAATTTTGTGGGCAATCTCTTACTCTGGACTCCAACGACAAGTCTGTCCTCTTTTTCTACTCTGGCGATGGCTCTCAAATATGAAACGACTTCTCCCCCTTTGTGCATAAAATAGTGGACCTCCTTCTTAGTCAATCAGAAGGTTGACTCCTATCCACTACAAAGTGGGCAACTTGCAAAATTGGCCTTCAAAGGCCTTTTGATCCTTCTCAATGCCACATAGAAGGTGGCCTTGGTTATACTGTGTAATCTCTTCCCATGGAAACCCCTTGCTCCTTTACCACCCTTTTTCCTTGTTAGGTATCATGTGGGGATGGTATGAGTATTAAGCCACAAGGCTTATCTGGGCACTCCCTTCAACTTGTTGTAATGCCTTTTAGTTGGGACAGAAGGCGAAGGGAAAAAAGATCATTCCTTTTGTGGTACACTGCATTTCTCCCCACCCTGCCTCATATACCATAGTTAGCTCTTTTGGGGCAGAGGGTGGATGTAACGCCATTCCAATGGAGCTTGTTGGCTCTACCACCAAGAAAACTTGCCTTAGGCAATTTCCATTTGGGGCAGAAGGGAAAAGGGAAGAGGTTACACTGCCTCCAACTATGCCAATGCTCTGCCCCCGCCTACCTTAGACTTAGCCAAAATTAGTTCAACAAGTTTGTGACCAAGAGTCTAGCGCAAGCACATGGGCTTGTCCATTAAATCTGCATATTTGAGCTAATCACATAATCTGGCATATGCCATGTTTTCACCATGAAGACTTCAACATACCTCTAAGAGGTCCTTAATAAAAATTTCACGAAGCTTTAAAGATGACTACACCCAATCAAAGTAAGAAAGAGATTTCACCACCATAGAAGCCCATCCAAGGGCCACAACAACTGTTGGGGCACTATGCTTCTAATCTCTTCCTCTTCTTTCCATGATTCGAACATTGCTCACTGTTTTTCATAGATTTCAGATTATGCTTCAAGGATCCATTTTTAAATGATTGGCAACAAAGAGTAACCTCAAAGAGGTCAAGAATGAAAGGAGGAGGTCAGGACTCGAGGCAGGACCATTTGAGTTCTTCCCTATGGATCCTCATGACAATTGTGCCAAAAAAAAGGAATTTTCAGGGAGCGATATATCCAAAGTGATATGTTAAGGACTTGATGGGAGGGATGAGGAAGGAACTCAGACCCACAAGGACAAAATCATGAACCCACTACTCTATAGAAAAAGGAAAAATCAGAGGTCGTCGAAGAGCTTCAAGCATTTTAGGGTCATGTGGCTGAACATATAATCATGGTTTACTATCCTCTACATAAGATGTGTGTAAAGCATCTTCAGAGGAATTGACAACAAGGATGTTGGTCTTGAATAGTTCTTAACTGAAAATTTTATGCTTCCTAACCTCACCAAATAGTATGCTCATGGAGATCAGAATTTTGGTTTTGAAATTCGTTTCTGTTACTTTTTATTGCAAGTATAGTAAATTTGATAGAAACAAGACAACGATAATATGTGTAATGAAACCTCTTTTTGAGCTTCAATGATATCTGGATACTGTAAAAGTATTTTAGCTTAAACAAAGGTATTTTGTCTTTTAGAAATAGGCCACAAAATGGCTGAGTATAAATTATGTGCTCTGTTTATAACTTTATTCATAATTCTCTTTGAGAAGAGGGCCTCAAACTTGGATTTTCATGGTAGAAATAAGTTTACTAGATAAACTCTATGAGTAGGGAAAGAAAATAATACATCCTACTCAAAACCCACAATATGGCACTAGAAAGATGGATAAGACAACGGTTGCTTGGGAAGCCTTTCCATACTAGCATTGTTGGTTGAAGATCGCCACATCTTGGCAAAGATGCTAGCATGATCCATTGAGCAGACCTCACAACTTGTATATAGTATCCTTTTTATCATAGTTGATCACAACATTTTTGGAGAAATCATGTCATTGGCAACGAGCAAGATGCTTATGATATCAGAGTTCTTATTTTTCGTCGAAAATGTTTTGGTAATTAGTTGGTATGATTGGTCTTATGACCCTTACAAAGAAAGGCACTTCAATGTTTGATGAAGTGGCCCCATATGTTGTTGCCCCTCTTTCTTGTTTGATTTTGTTTTATGAATTATCCTAGGCTTGTTGGAGTGGTTGTCTGAGTGTATTTTTTGTAAGGCATCAATGGACCCTCTTTCCTATGTATGATTTTTATCCATAAATTTTGTGTTATTTGGGATGAACATTCAATCCCACAGATGAGTTAGATGCCATAAGATATTGTGAATATGCCTACTTCCCATCTGAAATATAACCATGACTTCGATGGATATTTCAAAGTTTGCCCTGATAATTTTTCACAATAAATCCCAAGGGGTTAGCTCAACCGGTTCTTGTGAATGTTGTTGGGTATTTTGGCTAGTTCTATGCGAGCAATTGCCTAGTTCGAATCCTTCTAGGTTAGGTGCACTAGTCTACCCCAAAGGGTTTACTAGGGATGACAACCATGAATTTGAGGAAGCATCCCTTGGTAAAAGAAGAATGGAACCTGCAACTCTTTGGGGGAGGTATTTGCACTTCATGGAGAGATCCATTGCACACACAATGCATTAATAACAATCCCCCTGAGGAAAATGACTGAGTTCCTACTGAAAGTCCCCTCGTGGGCTTGATTTAACAAATCATCATAGTGAAGAACTTGCCAAACCAATCTGAAGCCAAATCAATGGGAGAGGAAAATAAGCCACAAACATCAAAGAAAGTGATTCAGCCAGCAAACAAGGTGAAGGTATGTCCTGTATTTTCTAAGGGAATTATACAAGACTGCAACATTTGGTGGCCACCTAATTGAGGGCCCTCTTTCCTATTTTGTGGAAAACTCCCATTGTCAACAATGGTGCCATGCTTCGCTTCCAATGACTTCACTTCTCTTCTTTTTTTTCTTCCTCTATATAGGCCCTAGGGTTTCAACAGTGACAATAATACCCCTCAACTTTGCTTCTCACTTCACATTTTGGCTAATATTATAATGATATAGACAAAAAACACCCCATTTTTCTCTTCTCTTCTCTTCTCCTACTGCCTTGGGTTTCAACCATCACTCTATACCCTTACCTCTACTTCTCACTTCACATTTTGGCTAATATTATAATGATATAGACAAAAAACACCCCATTTTTCTCTTCTCTTCTTTTCTCCTTCTACTTAGGGTTTCAGCAATCACCCTATAATACCCTGAGACCCTTACCTTTGCTTGTCACTTCACATTTTAGCTAATATTATTTAGATAGCAAAAACACCCCAGTTTCCTCCTCGTATTTTTGTCTTCTACCTAAGGTTTCTGCAGTGACCCAATAATACCTTTCACTCTACTTCTCACTTCACATTTTGGCTAATATTATATAGATATGCACAACAAAAAAACCCCACATTTTTTGTTATTTCATCCAAATCATGATGGCTTGGTAAGTGTCCATACACAACTGCAGATTTTAATGAAGTATGCTTCCCAAAGTTTGAAAATCATTCTTTTATAAAGATAAGTTTAAATATTATATTTCCATCTATACATATACCTTTCTTTCATCTAAATGGAACTTTAATATCCAAGGAAATTAGACTATTAGATGGTGTGAAAATGTCCACTTATGATAGAAATGATTGTATCGGAACTTTTATCTTTTGTAGTATCTTGGTTCTAAGCCTATAGAAAGCTTAGGTTTCCTCTGGGTTTAATGTTGCCATGTTTCACTAATGATTGAGGCTTGAGTCAATTAATTGGTTTCAATTGATCACTCTCCAAATGGAGAGTGTCCTCAATGCATGTTGCATCATTACAATATGGCTGTACACAATTAGGAAGGGCGAGGACATTCCTCAGTTTTCATTGTAGGAAGTGATATAATAAGTGACCCTGGTTCAGTATATGTTATAAAAATTGCAAAATTCAAGTTCTCAAAGCTGTGAGTTGGTCCAATAACCTTCTTGGGGAAGGAGTCTATGAGGATGACTACCAAAAGAATTCTAATTCCATGGACAACTGAAAGGGAAAGAGAGTTTTTAAAGAAGCCTGCTAGAGTGGAAAGATGCAACAAAGGAGGGGCATACCCTCTATGGAAAAAGTGGAAAATAGGTGCAAATTAGAATTTATGAACCACCAACATTCAGCATGTGGGAGAAAATACTGAGAAGTGGGTGAAGTTTGGAGTGCAGGCATGGCTGCTTGAGGAAACTGAGTTGAATTCAAAGGGAGAATCAATCAAAACCTTACCGTAAGACCAAGGTCCCACTATAGGAAGAAGAAGCAACAACAAGGCAGCCAGATAGATGGACCAGCACATCCAAGATGTTGTTGTCAGCTTTGGGTATTATATTCTTCAGCATTTTGAGGTATTTAGAAAGGATGTACCAAACTTGATCAAATAAACAAGGAATCCCACAACGGAACAGTGGTTGAATATGGAAGAGCAGTTGAATAACATGGAGACCAAAAATTGTTAAGATCCAGAACCTCGAGTCAAGCCCAAACATTCCAGCAAAGGGAAAGCAAAACATTCTCAAAAAGACATAGACTGATAAGCACAAGCTTATCCTGGTGGCTTGCACTTTTAGTCTTCGGAAGAAATATGATAATGTGCCTCACTGCTGTGTGCTTTGGCTCTCTTGTAGTCAAACAAATATTTTATTGACAAGACCAGAACTTTTTGTGTCAAGAGTAAACAAGTAATATTTCTTAGAAAATCAACTAAAGAGAACCCAAGCAGAGCAGGGTAGGGAGGCTTATTACCAACCAGGGGGTAGCAGCAAGTGAAGTTTGCTTTGGGGCTGGGGCAGATCACAAGCAATGTAGTTGAAGCATCATCTTTGTATAGGGCTTTTCTACTGGATTCCAATTTGAAAAATAAAAATCTAAGTTGCATTGGGGAATCCCAAGTTACAATTAAATTAATGGAAAGCTACAAACCCACAAAATGCAGCCTACACAGAGCTAGGAAAATAATTCACACCGTAATTTATATGTATAAGTAATTATTTATGATCCCACACTTGCTAACCCAGAAAATAGTCAAACGATCTGATGAATTAGCCTTCCTGACAACCTCCACCTTCGATAGAGAATTGTTCAATTGGATACTAGATGGAATTCACCCTCAGTAGCAGAATTTAGACTATATCAGCTAGGGATTTAGTTCACCATTTTGTCTTTACAGCTAGAAAAAACCATCAACCATTGCATCGTGAACCGGGGGTGCCATCCTTTCAACTCTCAAGTAGGATAGCTATTCAAGAGTTCAAATGGGACAATCGAGATAGGGAAAGAAAGAACTATAGTTGGAGATGGGCTATTGGGCTAACTCACTCTGTTTCTGCACTTTTTTTAATTTAAACATTCTGTTGGAATCATGGTAACCTTTTTAATAACAAAAAAATTAAGGAAAAATTTCAAGCATTGTGCAAATTTTCCTTTAAAATTTCAAGACAGAAAAATTAGGGCGAAATTTCAAGTATTATGCAAAATTTCCATTAAATTTATAGCATCGAGTTAATTTTTATAGCAATGGATTTCTCTTTTCGCTAAACCCTGAAATGCAATGGAGATTTGAAAACATTAAAAAAATCTCAAAAGTTGTTCATACCCTACCATTCGTTATCATAAATGGCTATAATCAAGAAAAAATTGAGCGATAAAAAGCCACATCCTTTTCAATCCAAGACCATTAATAAGAGATATTTTAAGAGCTTCTAACCACTCAAAAGAGAGACTGGCACAAGTAAAAAAATTACATGTGACTACAAACAAGCTGGTGTATCTTTACATTAAATGTCAAGTCAGGAAACCAAATATTTTATTGATGTGGAAGCAGCATTGCACTAAAAAAACGACCACTTACACAACCCAGAAAACGAAGAGCACATGTTAAATCAATCACCAAACTAATTTGTCATTAACAATGAAGCTTGATTAAATAAATAGAAAGAAATCATTTTAATCACCGTCTTTTTGTGTATTTTAAACCATTTAAAAGTATAATGGCCCATACCAGTGAGAGAAATGCACAATAGACGCAATTTTTCAGACAAGAAAGCTTATGAAGCCTATTGATTACTCTACAACTGTAAAAATTCTAAGTAGTTTTACTCAATAGCGCTTGAGCAGAATAATCTATATGACAATTCTATGTAAAAGCAATCCCTCTAATTGTTACATTGGCTATAATATAAGAACCTCCTAAAGCTCATGCAACAAAAGGAACCATAATCTAGAGACTACAAATTTTGTCGGGTATTCAAAAGACTAAACGATTTGGTTTTGGAGTTCAAATACTTTTTTAGGAAATAGCATACCATAGACATGCCTTTACTAGTAGAAACGAAATCCTGGACAGCGAGAGTACCCTACCAAACATTTAAGTGGTGTATAGGGTTTGTGAAAGTTGAACACTTTGTACAATCAAAAGGGATAGCTAGTATTTCATCTAATCTCAGCAAAACCTACCAGAAGCCCAAACCTACATAACTATAAATACGTTCCTCTAATCCAGTTCAAAACAGTGTTCGTCTAATACAACTCAAAATGTTGTTTGTCTAATACAGCCAAAAAAGAGATGGAAAAATAGGAAAGATGGAGGCGGGATAAATATAGCAATGCCAAGTAGCTACAGGGTGAATTTATTTCATCCAAACTCGAAAATCTAGTAGAAGCCCGACCCCAATAAGTGTGAATGATGTTCATCTAATATAATACAATCAATATTATTCATCTAATACAGTAAAAATCTTTGAATGGTAAAAAGGCTACCGGTAAGAGTACACCATATGAAATGAAGCATTAAGGAAAAAAAAGAGATATGGAGATATGTACTTACAACAAGGCCAAAGCTGAACACTCACCAATTTCTGCAGAAATTCATCCGGATAAGGAATTTCCATCCAGTTGCAGCACCAAAAGAGAACTGGCATTACCAAGCCTCGCAGGTATGGCTCCAAACAGATGGTTATGACTCAGATCCAATGACACCAATGACTTCAGATTGCCAATCTCTGATGGAATCTTGGAGGCAATAAGGTTTCCTGACAAGTTCAAATACTTCAAATTGGAGCACTAGGTGATTGATGGGGGGATTTCCCCACTCAACATATTGTGTGACAGATCCAGTTCCTCCAGAAATTGCTATAGGTTTAGAGTTAAACAAAACCCCTCCTGTCACGACCACAAATTTGGCACTAAGGTCTCAAACGACATCACTGCAATTTTGAACTGCCAACAATTGTGGGTTAATGAATGCCCCAAACCTGCATTTTAGACAAGTAATGGCCTCTCAATTAAACAAAATCCCTCTTGCCAAGGCCACAAATTTGGCACTAGGGTCTCAAACGACATCACTGCAATTTTGAACCGCCAACAATTGTGGGTTAATGAATGCCCCAAACCTGCATTTTAGACAACTAATGGCCTCTCGGTTAAACAAAACCCCTCTTGTCAAGGCCACAAATTTGGCACTAAGGTATAAAATGACATCACTGCAATTTTGAACCGCCAACAATTGTGTGTTAATGAATGTCCCAAAACTACATTTTAGACAACTAATGGCCTCTTAGTTAAACAAAACCTATCCTGTAAAGGCCACAAATTTGGCACTAGGGTCTCAAATGACATCATTGCAATTTTGAACCGCCAACAATTGTGGGTTAATGAATACCCCAAACCCTCATTTTAGACAATTAATGGCCTCTTAGTTAAACAAAACCCCTCCTGTCAAGGCCACAAATTTGGCATTAAGGTCTCACTGCACTGTTATGGTTAGGGTTGAGGATAAACTCCAAAAAATTACGGTAATGAGGGTTCATCATTCTCGAACACTTAGAACTATGGAGGAGTAACCGCGCGGAACCTATACCATATGGTGTGTTTTGGGTTTTAAGTCCTTGAACTAAACCATTAAAAACCATTATAATGTTTTTTTATATATAAAACATGTTTTGTCATATATCAACTTGTTATTATTATTACATATGTTTTGTTTTATTATGTTGTTTTTTGTTATATGAATGGTTATATATTATGATTTTTATACAAATTGTTTTATATTGTTATAAAAGAATGTTTTGTTATATAAATGGTTTATATATATATATATATATATATATATATATATATATATAATCTATTGTTATATTAATATACTATATATTATTGAATTTTTATGTTTTATTTGCATTATATAATTAATATATGGTTTTTTAATATTATAATAGGTGTTGTGGTTGTAACAATTATTATATAGATCGCAGTTAAGGGAGTTGGTGTGGGAGATAGGTTGTGGCCGTGATTGATGCTATGTGGCTGGTGATATCGGCCTTTATCTATAACAATGTGGAAGGTCCACTAACTCATTGAAAATCATTCCCAAGTAGCTTGAGTTGCTACATTTTTCTGCCAACCATCATGAAATGAAATTACCTCATCTCCATCGACGTAGTCTTTTTGGGTTTGATCATAACTTGTCATAAACTGGTTCAAACTTCGGATGCTTCCTAAGCATGGCCTCAAAGAAATGACCCCTTAGAAGACATGTATTGAAAAATAATCCATGTTGTACACTATTAATGTTACAATTTACTAATTTTAACACTGCAGATGGATTCGGAGACCCCCTAGACTAAATTTTAACACTGCAGATAGAAAGGGGTCTCTGAATCCATCTGCAGTGTTCAAATTTAGTCTAGGGGGTCTCCGAATCCATCTGCAGTGTTAAAATTTAGTAAATTGTACAAATTCATTATCAAAATTATCATTTTCCACTGTCGGAATGACATAACTAAAAATGACCAATTTTTATGTGGTCATTTTTAGTTTAATTCTTATCTCGTGACCAAATTGGTCATTTTTAGTTTAGTTCTTATCCCGTGACCAAATTGATCATTTATCTTGGTCATTTTTAGTCAATTCACTTGAAATTTCTCAATTTTGGTCATTTATCCCTTGAAAAAGCTGTGGTGGCCAATATTTTTGGTCGCATGGTCACTTATCTCTCATTTTGTACTAGTGAATCAATCCAAGACTCAAAATATTAAAGGTCCCTCCTGAAGAATATGCTTTTCTTACACAACCTATGTGGTTTTAATCTGGGACACTCGGAAATCATTGCCTCTTATTGAGTGAACTACAGATAGGGTTCCAATAAAAGTTCCAACCTGCATGACTCCTTGAGAAGTTCTATTTGACCAAACGAAAAACAAACTTCGAAGCCTCCCACATCCTTTGGAAAATAACTGACTCATACAAATTAAAGAGGTGTGGGAAGGAGATGATATCACATAGCCCTAATCAAGGTCCAACTCAACCATAATCAACCATACTCAACCATACTCAACCATGGTTAAGGTCCAGCTGGAATAAAAAAATTTCAGAAGGGTTTTACTCTAAGCAGCATGAAAAATATACAGGAATCGATCCCACCAGAGAAGGATACTATGTCATCAATTTTTGAGCTGAGACTTGGTCAACCTTCTCAGCAAACACATGCACTTTGTGGTCCATTGCAACCATCCTTAGATCCCCAAGTATCTAATGCTACCATGGAAAGACATAAACCCATATTTCTTGAGTGCATGTTGGAGAGATGTAATGCAAAACGAGCTTATCGTGTTCGAGTCTTCCTATGTTGTAGTGATATCAATTGTGTGATATCATCACTTCTATCTTTCGAATTAGAATATATGAAAGTATGGATCACATATGGTCATAGGTGGCAAATATTTTTTAGGCAGGGCACCTCGTAGCAAGGGAAACCTACATCTTAGCATATCGCCAATAGATCCTTATTTCCAGAAAGCAGATCCTTAATTCCAGTATCAAATATCAATCCTAGGTTTTGAAAAACAACTTAGATGAAAGGATAACACTTTCAACCATCAGATCTAGTATTTTAAGGCATCGAACTCAGTAGTCAAGGGATATATCCTCATAATTTCTAGAAATCATGGACTATTTTCATCAGTCAAAGATGTGATTTGAGCTCAAGGATTAAGACCTAAAATCTAGGGTTTTGGTTAGCAAGTCCATATCTCTATGCCTCGATGTAATAATCTATAGATATTAGATGGTGAGTCTTTCAAATCTTTGTATAGTTAAAGTATAATCAGATCTGAACTTGGTTTTTGGGATATGAGATCTGAACATAAATGTTTTCCTTTAGCCATCATATCAAGATGAAATGAGAGAGTGGGAAGATGGAAGTTGAGTGATAGGATTTTGGAGTAGGTCTAAGAATGCGATTGATAGAGCTTCATGATTGTGTAAATATTGCTTTTGAAAACCAATAGAACGAGAATGATTGTGTGTATAGACAGTTGAATGAAAACTACCCAAAGGAAGTCTGAGTTATGTTGTGCACCCTCCAACTTCAGGGCATAAGCATACCTCTGTTAGCAAGGAAAGTCTCTTCAAATAGAAGATTAATAGTAGCTAGAACATGTAGTCTAGTTCATTATTTTATATATTTTACTATGGAGATACCTATAGAGGTTGTTCCTCCTGCATCATTGCTTATCAAAAACAAGATCCCATTGACTAGGAGCATCTAAGATGGTGTTTGATTCATTAATCCCTATAAATACAACAACCTTCAAAATTACTCTAGTTTCTTGTATTATTAAAGCTCTACATTCCTATCATTTGACCCAGCTCATCTCTTTAATGAGCACAACCCTGCAAAATATCTTGTCCTAGACACTGAAAAGGGATGTAAAAAGGATTGAAATTTCATCACTGGTGTGTAATGTTATAATGAAAAATGGGAAGAGGAATCACCATCTCATGATGTCCTCCTAAAAATACTAGATAGGAAACTAACCTTGATTGGGACGAATAGGAAACCCGTATATTCTTTTAGGCCATACAAATTCCCCTATGCTAGCTCTGATGCAAGCTAGTTGGAGATATACCCTTTCTGGTGGCTCATTTGAGAGATGATCACAAAGTGTACATGCATGATGGTTTCACCTTCGACCATCAAAATGTAGAATCAAATTCACTTGAGTTTCAGAACGCTGCTTGGATGTTCTTTTGTCTACACTGTGAAGCATTTTGAATGGACATGGACGCTGTGTATATATATTTTCTGATTTTCATGGGAGATGATAATGAGCTGAAAAAACATAACTACTGGATTTAGCTTGAAGTCTGTTTTGGACCTGGGGTTCAAAAGTAGTTCTGAATTTCGTTTAGCAACTATTTTTAAGTAAAATAATAAAATATTCACACAAATAAAACATTTCATCATTAGCTTACTATAAGATTGATTTCTTATTGATTTTTCCACAAGTTGAATAGATCTTTTTCAAAGTAAGTTAATTGGTAGAAACATGAATTAGTAGCAACATATGAATGTGTTGACAACAATTAGTTTTCTTTTTATAGATGATAGCTTAGTTTTTTTTTTCTAGATGACATCTTTGTTTTTTTCCAGAGAAAATCTATGTAAAAGTTTTAATAAATAGCTGCCATGATCTGAACTATTTTGTGCACCACATTCTATTTTCATTAACAATTTTGAGAAATAATTTTTGTTGTTTCCTGATGCTTACTATGACTCGTACAATTTCACTTGAGGAAAATACATACAACCTCTGGGGAAAATAAATCTCGGGGAACTTATATAGGGGAATCAACAAACAAACCTTGGTGGGAGAGAGGGCTTCATAAGTAATAATAGCTTGAAAGCATCTGATGCATCACATGATTTCCAGTATATTTTAAGGAACGAGATAGATATATGACTACTATCATATGGGGCAGTAAAATACACACACCAACAATCCCAAGCAAGAGAATCCCGCCAAAAGCTCCATGAACATTTAGCAAAAACTCAGGTAGGGTTATTACCATTTGAAGTCCCTGTCATGTCAATAGTATTGACATTAATACATAATGAACAAGAATCATATTAGAGATCTTAAAGAGATTCAACATTCATGGAGAAAGATAAACTTTGAAAAGCAATAAACAATTCATATAATCTTGCAAGCTTATAATTGATAAACATGTTCAGTACAAAAATGGAGAAAACGGGTTAGAGACAAACCTGTCTACCATCTGTATGACCATACTTTGAAAAATTCTCTCAAGCTACAGGGTCAGTAATAGCCTGATAGGCCTTTGATATATACTCTACACAATACTTGTTGGCCTCTAAAAACATAAAAGTAAGCATTCATCAATTAAAGGAGCAACAGACTAAAATTACATGCAGGATGAATTTTCAAAATTTTAGGGAATCATACAGAAAATACAACATAGATATAAGCAAATTAAGAAAAGGTTGAAGGTATTCAGTGGATAGCTGGTAAATACAAAATAGATATAAGAAAATTAAAAAAAGGTTGAAGGTATTCAGTGGCTTAAAATCCCAAGAAAAGCCATACAAACAAGCAAAAAGAAATAATGCATACCCGAATCTAGACTTTTATCTAGGTGGTATTGAATGGAAAGTCTTCAATAAGTCTTCTTGATCTCAGCATCAGAAGCTGCAGGATCCAATCCAAGAATTGCAAATGGCTCAAAATATTAAACCTGAGATCAAACCAAAAATGACAAATGATTACCTCGTAATCAAAATAAGCATACCAAAAGAATGCAATAGGATGAAAGGTTAACATTGTATAAATAAAATAAGAAATGTATATTAATCAAACGAAAGGATGACACCTATCCATACTACAAGTTAAGTTTCAAATATATAGTATTGAACATGATAAATTAGAATTGCAATCAGTGAGTATGATTGATCACATCAAAAATCAATTTCACTATTATAAAACAAATATAAATGCTCGAAATAAAAAAAGAAACCCACATAGAGTTCCAGGCTCCAATTACAATTGCATTCCACATTTTCTGCTTCTAGCAAACCTTCTTGCATGGAATTAATGTACGTCCCACTAACGTGACTCTGCCATAGGAATCAATCTAATGTCTCACTATTTCACAAGTAGCATTGATCTAGTCTTCCTTGTTTCATCACATGTTCAATATCTTAAAAAGGGAAAATATATCTACTAAAATAAATATGAAAAAAAATTAAAGATCATGTGGTACACTATGGTACACAGAGAGGTGGTGTTTTCCTAACTTTCAAAATCAAAACCTTGTCCTCTCTACCTCTTCTCTTTTATTCTTATACTGTGTCTAATGCCTCCTGTATACTTAACATGAGAGAATGCATATAAAAATTGGAAAATGAATCTTCCTGACTCTAAATTGAAAATATTAGGAAGTGGCAGGCTCATTCTTTTGTGCATATTCATGTACAAGATTATTAAGATCATATGAACACACTTTTCTTTATGATAATGCAATAGAATTCAATCCTAGACTGAAATTTTCCTTCGATCGCCTCAAACTCTAAACTATTCTTCAAAATATAATTTTGCATAAAAAAAAATATTTATTTGCAAGAGGACTCTGGTTTGTTCAGTTATCATTTCAATCATGATGTACACTTATTGTATCCTCCTCTTTAACTCCAGTCTCAACTCTCACTTTTGTTGATATAATTGGAGGGAAGTAAATGATTAAGAAATCTAGCTTCTGGTTAATGATAGACAGGAAGCAAGCTATTTATTACAACACCACAGATTCCCTAACAAATTTGTTCATCATTCTGGAAACAGTTAAAAAACCCTCCAATTAAATATGATGAATTAGGACATTTCACCTCAAAAAAGTCCCCTCATTTTTTCCCTTCTAGGAAATTGTATAATTCATTTATTAGTAAAAGCATGCGGGATTCTCTCCCTTATTACAACTTAAATCATATCATTGCTAAATGAGATAACCACAACAAGTGGAGGATTCACTAATGATCACCCATATGTCAAGAGTAAGTAATCAACAAACACATTTCCTTAAATGATGAGAGCCTACAAAGAAACCCTCCTAAGGAACCTTCACATGAGTCATGTTCTCTAGGAATGGCAAGAAAACCCTTCACAAGTGGTTGCTCCACCAAAGAAACTTCTTCCAAGTGACCCAAAAATATCCATGATGATGGTCATTTCCTTCAAGTGTTGGTATAGGTTCAATCAATGAACTTCTAAGGATGTTTGTGATTTAATGCCCAGAATGCAATTTTATTGCAGTTTAATGTTATTTTATGCGTAGGAGATCAAAACCAAGCTGGAAAATACACAAGAGTTCCCAGGATTGAGGATTAAGTTCTGATTATTGTTGTTGTGACTTAGAGGACCTCCCAAAATTTCCCTTTTAAGGTTGTTTACTACTGTCATGTCTGCCTAGAATTTTTTTTTCACCCAAGGTCTGAGATTTAGGGCTGATTATGTGCCCACACATTCCTAGACTGTTGTTTCTTGTTTCCAGAAAGGTATAGGATGCCCATAATTGTCCTCAGAACTACCCATAATTCATATTCATCGTTGTGTTAGGTTAAACAAGGCTACAAACACACCTAGAACTTGCCTAAAACAGGCCTAGACTTGAATTTTAGGCTCCCTTGTTGTTGCAATGCACCCATAAATATCCAGAACAATACCTAGATATGCTCGATAGTCTTCTTTTAAAATGAAAAGTGCCCAGAACTATTGTACAGGCTTCCAAAGTTACTCAGAATTGATCTAGACTACATAGATCACCCTAAATTGTGCCCATATTCACTTTTAAACCCACAAAACTAACCATGAATGCCTCCTCTGAAAAATTTAGTGAACACCTTATGCAAATAATGGTGTAATAAGTTGCACAACAAACATTAGTTTTATTGGTTATTACCAATTTTTAATTGGAACGCCCAACGTCTTGTATGGTCTCTCAAAGAATCTCAAATTTGAAAGTTGAATCTTTATGCTTTTAAGTTATCATTAAGTCAACAACTTGGAGGAATGGGCCTATTAAAGAAGTACCATTATTTTGAAGTAGACAACTACTGATATTTTCCCACCTCTCCTGTAAAATATAAAATCCTACCCTCACAAGTTACTTTCATCTCCTCTATTTGTAATTTTAATCATGGGAACCTATTTTCCCTATAGTGATCTCATAAAATTATGCCCACTTCATGGCATATAGGAACTAGAAGGCCTTGTTAGTGTAGCTTTCTTGTACAACTCCTTATAAAAGGAACAATGAGCAATTTTATCTCTCAAACCCTCACTTTTTGAGATAAAGACCTAAAGATCAAGTGGACATTGGAAGAACCAATAGGGATTGCCAATGTCACCACACAATTTTCTTTTTCAATGGTTAGTAGACTGTGTTGTCGGGTAGTAGCTACAAAGGCACAACATAATTATACTTTGAAGGATTTTAACAACCATCTTGTAGGCTACACAATGCACATAATACTCATCAATTTCTAAAATTGGGCAAAAAGGGGTTCGTAAATCACATGTGCTCTTTTTCCTACATACCTAACAATTGACAATGTGGCAAAAAACCACTTTCCTAGTTGTACACCAGAAACCTTTGTTTGCTCAATTTTTTGGTAGAGATGTCCAATCTCTAATCTACCGCTTTGCTAAACTTCAACTTCATCCACACATGTTTTGGAAAGTGCCTAAGCTAATGAAAATTATCCTTAGTGTGTTTCGATTTGGCATGGAGTACATGTTTTTCCCACTGAATCATGCCATGATTATCAGGATATAGAGATGCTAGTGAATGTTGCTCCACAACAATGTCTAATGAGACTCTTTTCAATCACATTGCTTCACATGTTGTTGCTAAATCCCCTTTTTATTTTTCTTCTGTCGACGATAATGCAACTTCCTTATACCTTTTGATACTCTAAGAGAAGATGTCGATCCTTATAAATGGAACACATAACCAAATTTCGACTTCCTGTCATTTGCACATCCAACCCATCTAGAATATGTGTAATTTCTTTTCTACTCTCTATGGATTGTACGCCCCAATTTATTTTTCCTTTGATGGACTGCAGTATTCTCTTCATGATCTTCCGATGGATTTGCTTGAGATCTTCCATATACCTCAACACTGCATCAATAAAAAATTCAGTATCTAGTCTAGTAATGGTCTGACAAATCAAATTTCTAATTCAGTGCTTTTAGAGTAACATTTGCTAGTGTGCCTACCTCATCTTGCTTAGCTTTAGTCCAGGTTCCATGGGTGTGTGAAGTGTCTTGGGACTTGCATTCTTCCATCTTGAACATCTTCAATTGAATATCAACATACTTTTTCTAAGGGAGAAATATCTCTTTAGTATTTTCCAGACTTCCATGCCCTTCTAATAGACTAATAGTGCAATTATACCAAGTTAGATATCTCACAGGTCTTCTTCAATTTCTTTAGATCTACAATTTTCTTCTCACTACTATTGGTCATAATTAGATCACTGACATATAAAATTAGAAGTATAAACTATTCTTCTGTTGTGAGTTGTACAAATGGGTTTGGATCACAATTACTTCTACAGAACCCAAAGCTCTTGACCTTTACTTCAGTCCATACAATGTATTTTCAATTTGTAGGATAAACTCTCCTTTCCGTCTATTACAAAGACTTGTGTTTGTTATATGTACTATTTTTCTTCAATGAAACCATTCAGGAAAAAAGAATGCATGAATGGTCTCCATTAATGAAGATGGGACAAATCTGTAACCATTAAAGTTGCATAAAGGGGATATAGTTTGAACTCAAAACATTCTTTTACAAACTACAACGGAAATGATCCCAAGGGTTTAGCTCAACCAGTTGTTCCCAGTGTTGCTGGGAATTTGGAAAGTTCCATATTACCGTGTGCTCAATTTGAATCCCCATGCATGAGGTGCAATAGTTTAGTCCAAAGGACTTATAAGTGATGCCATTCACAAGTGTAGGGAAGCATCCTTGGGTTTTCCCACAAGGTTTCCCTTGGAAAAGAAAAAGTCTACCAGAGATATTTCGAAACTAGTATTTATGTATGTTGGGAAGCAAAGTAACAGATCACAAACACCCATATCCCAAACATTGCAAAAACCTTCCCAATGTCAAAAACATCAATTTTAGAATTATGCAAAGAATAATAGTGGCACTGCTTTAAAGATTTCAATGTTGATAAATCATTTCAAGGAACCAAATTTATTTAAATTTCTTTGGTTGATCTTTGAGTTTTGTATAAAAAAAATAAAAAAATCCAGGAAAACAAGAGATGTGAGATGTGAGATAAAATGTTTAAATGATCATATTATTTAGAAGCTTCCTTCATATTAATGCATGTAGTATCTTGTCCAACTCTAGTCCTATAACTTTTAAAATAGACATCCGAAATGATAATCCCATGCCTATAAATATGACATTTTACGTCAGGAGTGATGGATCTATTCACTAGTTTTTCTCTTAAAGAAATAACTTGGCAAACAATTCCCTTATCATTTTTTGTTTATTTCATTGGGTTATCTTACAATATTTTAACAAAACATAAATTCATTGTCCAATAAAAATTGACCATGATCCCCCTCAATGACATTTGAAATCATGTCTCTTTCCCAACCACAAAGCATCGAATTAGCACTAACATCTCAGGTTAAGGATACTTGGTCCACATTGCTAAAAATGAAATTTTTTGTGTCACGTTCAGTTATGGTATCCAAGTTGGCATAGCATAATATTTATAGCCAAATTTACAAATAGAACCTTTATCTATTTGCAGTTTTTCTCTTCCCCGCACTTGGCCATACAATCCAACTATCAATTTGATGTGTTTCCCTTATAAATAATGCTTCAGAATTGCATATGTGTTATAGATAGCATGAACAAATTTGTTAGCAACAATTCAAGGTGAAAATGATGGAAAACAGATGGCAGTAAAGCTCATATTCAAAGCAACAATATGAGAGTAAAATATCTTATGTTTCTCACAGTTTTGGCAATAAAAACAAAATATGAAAATATACAACTTTGCATTTATACATCATCCCTCTTGATTTATTTTTCATTATGTATGAGCTTTGGGGGAGCACAAAAGCATGACATCAGATGAGATAAGATAATTTTAGTAATGTATGGGAATGACCAGAGAATAGGTTGGTGGGGATAGAAAATATAGTCAGTAAACACCTGAAAGTGGGGGTGTAAAGATCACTCCTAAATTCCAATGAAAGATCCAAAGCAAGAGAAAAAGATAAATACGTGAGAAATGGAAAACTGGAAAGGTAAACTACTAAACCTTGGAAATAAAGGAGACACTAATCAATATCAACGATAGAATATAAGAACAGGATGGAGGTTAGGCATCTGTTCCATAATCAATTGTTGTGATGGAGTCCATGCAAAGCCGAATAAGATCATCTAATGAATCCTAATGCTGAGAGACCCCTCCCATGAGAACTTGGAAGGAAAAAGGAGTAGCATGTCAAAACTCCCCTAACATCCAAGGCCGAAGGGAATAAACAAGTAATGGGTTCCTAACCACTTCATCTAGGTTGGGGGGGAACATTATGTAAGGAATGGACACAACCTTGTAACCATGCGGAAGTCAGGCATCTACTAACCATACAAAAGGATTTGTATTTCCTCGCATATCTTATGTCCTCTGCATCCATGTCTAGGAAGATTGCACAATGCTTAACACCTACAATAATTGAGGCATGCCAAAAAAGGAAGTAATGGGCCCATGGTGCAAGGTTTGAAGCAGTCTCACAAGATCTCTAGTTTGTGAATGATCACTTCCTGTATGTATAAGGTTAGACACCCATGAACAAGGTAGTGAGAGAATATGGCAACATAACCTCCAAAATCATGGAACAAGTAGTGGTATCCTCCCCAAATCTCATAAAAAATAGGACAAGTAAAGATTGAGCCATCTCTAGGAAATGGTATAACTAGAAAATTTTCTCCATTAGCAAGATATGGTGGTTTGATTCAACTCATAAATGTTGATACCAACCCAGAACTAACCAAGCAAAATCTTGATTCCATATGACCAATGGCATTAAATGTAACTGAGACAACAATGACACCATCCTTCAACTATAAAAGGCACCCATGGGCCATTGTAGAAGATCATTTTTGGAACAAGAGTTTGAGGAGGGTATAACCATGTGACCTATATGTACTCCCAATATATTCCAATCCCCCACTAGCCTAATGATCTCTAATTTTAGTGGGAGGAGATGACCACAAGCATCCAAAGAATCCATCAAGGGAGTGTGACACTCAATAGCAATGTTGATGGATAAAAGAGACAAAGAAGCCTCCAAGAACCATTACCATCTTTGTCCATAGAGACCTAAAGAGGAAATCTCTCCAAAGAGAAAAGGGTCAAATTAGGGTATCTCTCTTGTCTAAACATTGATTCTCTCATGGTCTGAATCATTAGAAGGAAGAAAAGACCTTGAAAATGCTCTCAGTGCATAAATGATAGGCATAGAACTTGGCTTGAATAATCACTTACAAAGAAATCTGTTTACAACATATCGTACACTGCAGCATAATGGATTGGACTCTCTCCAAACGTGCCTAATCTTTTGATATCATACTAGGATTCCATACTTCAAGACATTAAAGAATGGTGGGTTTGGTAATTGTGTTGAAAAGATGCATCTTGACAACACAATTTAGTCTCCACTTACTGAATCTTGAAAACAAAGGGAAGTACCTACATAATTGTAAAATGTTAAAATATGAAGAATAAAGTTGTTGGAGAGAGATCAATACATACGAGTGGTCTGAAGGCTAGGGAATTTTTAATTCTTGGAAACTTTTTCATCCTCAGTACCTACTTATTGCTGAATTATATCTCTGAATTGTTTTGTATTGTTATGACACTATTTACACAAAGTTGATTCCTTCTTTACCAATCCTCTGACATTAGATTGAGCTATAGCTCCCATATTCTTTAGTCTCCATGATATCTTGAAGAAAGATTAGTTGCTACAAAAATGCATTGACACAATTGTTCATGTAAGTGGATACACATCATGGGTTATCCATTTTCTGAACTATTAAGTGGATGGATTTTGACTTGGAAGGCAGTAGATTCCATATCTGATATATGTTTAGATAAACTATGGATTTGATGGATTGAGTTAAAGAATACCTATATCTAGGTAACTATGTGGTGCAATTTTTTGAATTGGGCCATTCATGTGCTTAAAAAAAATCCTATCTGTATTGTCATGGTTGTAATGCCTGCCTCGGCACTTGTGTTTGATTTTGACTATATTAGACTTATGATTTACCAGATTATTTTGAGACCTACGACTGATTTGACTATTTGAGGGCACTGGTTTGAAGTGACCCGGAGTTAAAAAACTTGGACCATGAATGATTGCTTTAGACTTTATATGTGAAATGAAAATGGTTAGATAAATGATGATTTATGAATATACTCGACTAACTCAGAAAATGGAAATGATGAACATTGGGATTACTTGAAATGAAAAATAATGATTTGTTTATACTCGACTGATTGAGAAAATGAAAATGATGAATACTGGAATTACTTGAAATGAAAAATAATGATTTGTTTATACTCGACTGACTGAGAAAATGAAAATGATGATTGATGAAATGTTATTAGTGCAGCGCTACTGATATGCATTTGAGTGTGTGCAGTGGCAGGTAAAACGATTTACCAACTGACCCACAATGGAAATATCGGGGTCGTAAGAACGAAAAGAACACTTAGGGGTACAACGACTGACTGTTGACCCTAAACTAGTAATCCACACACTAGGGAAGCCGTTTCAGCTCACCCGGGGAAGCGTATGCCGTACGGGAAAGACCATAATGATTTGGTCGCGTACGATGAGTTTAGGGGCTCGCAATAAGGAGAGCCTTATCCCTCAACATCACTTAGTCTCCAAGGAGCGTAGTTTAGAGATCATGGTAATGACTCCCGATCGCCACGTACTACTCCCCATAAGAAGAAAGAAAGATACTGTCGGAAGGGCCTGCCGAAGAGGTACCTAGACAAAAGAAGAATGAAAAAAGAAAACTACTCATATAGGCATAATTAAATAATATACATGTAGAAGTTTTAGAGGATTTAATAATAAATTATTATTATTATTATGATTATTATGATTATGTTATTATGATTGAGAAAGGAATTTGAAAATTAAAAAAGTTAATGTTCTCTTCTCTTATTTAATTAATGGAAAAATATATTAATTATTTCAAAAATAAAATATTTGAAATGGAATAAAGAAATTATTTTAAATATTTCCTTATTCCTATAAATGAAAAAAAAAACTGTAAATAGAATAAATAATTATTTTGAATAAAATATTTTATTTAGAATTAAAAGTATATATATATTTATATATATATATTAACCTTTTTATCTCTCAGAAAAGAAATCAAAAGATTTAGATGCTATTTCATTAAAAGAAACAAATCCTATTATAAAGTTTTTATTATTTAAAAGAATTTAAATAAATAAAAGCAACTAGTTACTAAAAGATATTGAGTAAACTAATTGAGAATCAAAATAGAAGTAGAACTCTCCTACACCTAGCTCCCACTGATCTAGGGAATTAGGTGCACCTTGAAGACATTGAGACACATGTACTTGAGAATATTGTTAATTAAAATATTAAATTAAATTAAATAATGTGCATGGAAAGACACATGGCACCGGAGCTTTTCCTATATAAAGAGGGAGGAGAAAGAGAGAGGGATTTCTTGCTCCCTAATGTTGGATGGTCATCATAATCTCGGATTGTGTTATGATCCTTGGAGTTGGGATTAGCTGGAACAAGGATTGGGAGATCCTTTCGGGAGGCTTTTTAAGTGTGTTCTTACGAACCCATGAGGTCGGGGGTTCGAGGTGAAGAAGATTAACCTTGATACAGTAAGGTGGTCAACCAAAGGGTTGTCGGTGTTTCGTCAAGGTGGACATTCAATTAAGCTCCTACTACAACCACTCCAGACTTCAAGCTCAACTGCCTAAACAGGTTCAAGTTATTTCAATATTATATTTCGTAAATAGTGAGTTTTACTTTGATAGAACCATGTTATATTTTCTGGGAATGTTTACTGTTTATTTGAAAAGAAACGAAATATCAAGTACTTTATATTTTTAATTGCATTCGTTTTACTATTTTGATCTAGATCTTTATAATTTATAAATTCTGGAAATTTAGATTACAGTTTATTTATTTGAAGAGAAACGAAATATCAAGTATTTTATATTTTTATTTGCATTCATTTTACTATTCTGATCTAGATCTCTATAATTTATAAATTCTGGAAATTTAGATTACAGTTTATTTATTTGAAGAGAAACGAAATATCAAGTATTTTATATTTTTATTTGCATTCGTTTTACTATTCTGATCTAGATCTCTATAATTTATAAATTCTGGAAATTTAGATTACAGTTTATTTTTTTTAAAGAGAAACGAAATGTCAAGTATTATATTTTTATTCTACGTTTGTATTACTAATCTGATCTAAATCTCTGTAAATTATATTGTTTTTTAAATTTATGATCTAGAGGTTTATCTTTTCTCTACAGTAGTAAATCTCTGTTTTAAATTGTATCTCTCTACCTCGTGTTTGGATTATCAATTTCCATTTTTAAATTACTCTGGCTTGCTCTTGATTATAGATCCCTGATTTATCTTAAAAGTATAGATCGATGTTAAGAATCGATGGATGTATTCATGCCAGGATGGGTAATGAATTAGGTCTCAGTCGTGTTTCTTTCAGATTACAATTCTTTATTTTCAGATCAGTGTATGTTGATGGATACATCGGGTGTTAAACGCGTCCTGAGAATGAAATTAGTCACTGCACTAATTACCTTTTATAGATCTATGCTTTAATAACTGTATAAAAACCATTTTTGTGCCAGAATACGTTCCTCAACTTCCATTTACATGGTTTGTCTCTGTTACGAAAACCCCTCTCGAATGGAACCCTTGGTTATTTGGGAACAACGTCTTTGCTAATTGAAATCTCCATTGCCGAGCCTTGTAAATTTTCATCCTCCAAGGCTTACGACCCTGTCCTTTGTTCAATGTTATATCACGCCGAGCCATGTCTTAAATTGGTACTCTGTGTATGTATTTCCTTTATTGTGGATCAGAGTTCGAATCCCTTAGTCGCCCACTCCTTCTTTTCATATGCAATTTTAATTGGATTTGTTTTGTCTTCTCATATTTTTTCGCGAGCGCCTTAGTGGATGATGAGGATTAACTTCCTTGAATTATGTAGGTTTCAGTATGTTGCTAAAAAATCTGTATGTGTTTATCAATGTCGACTTCTTCATACTTGAATACATACGATTACACATAACTGGATTGAAGTTAAGCAAGTCTACTCGTTATTGACGTTTCCAGAAATCATTTATGCGGATGGCATTGGACATTAAAAAAAAAAAAAAAAACTCTCTGTGTATCCACATTGAATAGCACTCCCAGGATTCATGCAACCTGCTCAACCCTGTTTAAATTCTTTTGACATTTCAAGAATTCATAGAATACACGAATTGCGGTAATCCTTTATTTTTTTATGCGCATCATTTCCTATCTACCGCGCACCAATGCAAATAATTTAATCATCAGTAATGAGTGTAATGGACCATTTTTACTCTGATTAAGTTAGCAGTTGTGCATCCTACAATTATTTTATAAACTCGTCGATTGTGGAGAAAAGTTTAACTTAGCGATTTTATACAGAGTCTTTATTTATTAAACTTTATAGGTGATAATCACACGACCTGTCTATTTATTAAATAGAACAAACCAGATGGAAGACCCATGCTATAAGCGACACCATAATTTATGCTTTAAGGTTTCAAGTTAATGTAATAAAAGAACAGGGTTATACGTTGAAGATTTCATAATTATTTGCGAAATTATGAATATAGTTTATGCACTGAAGAATTCTCATATTCGAGAGATGGAATATAAATTACGTATTTATAATTTCATGTTCATTTCAAAAGGAAGGGAATATAATTTATGTATGTAAGTTCATGACCATTTATCATGTCATTTATAAAGAATTAGCTATATATAGATTTATATATATCGACGATTTCTTGTGTTGCAAAAAGATTGAATATAATTTATGCATTTGAGTTATTGTCCATATGTCATGTCATTTATAAAGAATTAGGTATATATAGATTTATATATATTGATGATTTCATTTGTGTGGCAAAATATTTGATTATAATTTTTTTTGCATCGAAGAATTCATATTTATATTTGTGAAAAAGTATGAATAGAGTTTATGAACTTAGAGTTTCATGTTCATTTTAAAGAGAGGGAATACAATCTATGTATTTAAGTTCATGTCATTTATAAAGGGTTAAGTATGTATAGGTTTATATATATATTGAAGATTCCATTTGCGTTTGCAATAGTTCTGAATATAATTTAGGTATTGACGCATTCATATGTATATTAGCAAGAGAGTTGATATTGACGCATTCATATGTATATTAGCAAGAGAGTTGATTATAATTTATTTATCTAAGGTATATGTTTATTTATTAAAGACAACATACATAATGGTGAAAAGAGATAATTTAATAAATCTTGTGTTATAAAAAAAAAAAAAATTCAGTTACTCAAGTTGACAACCCTTATAGTGGTATTTTTATTTAGTGCTTGAAGTTGTGATAAGGAAACTATAGGAATTGTATTTTAAAAAACAAAGTGGAACCTTTCCAGCAGTCATTATGTTATTTTTTTTATAATTTCATTCAAACATTATCTAGGATCACTAAGAGAATAACATGCACAGCGTAACAATCATAAACACAAGAGACACGGAGTTTCCTCGGGGAAAACCAAGAAGGTGAAAAACCCCCCAACTTCCTCAAAGATAGAATAAGCCCCAATACAAATATCACAATGATCAAACCCAAAAGATAGATATCTCCAGCAGCTACTCCTCCTCCACTAGTGCTCACTCCTCTCTCAACTAATGAGATTTGGATGAGTGAGTGAATGAATGGAATCAGAGACACAACCTCTCTATTTATACATTGACTTGACTTGCTAATAACCCAACAAGCCTGACTTCCTAAGGAATCCTAATAACCCATCCACATGACTCAACTAGGGCCGACCCCACACCGGTGGTCTAATAACCCATCAAATATAAGTTGCGACACTTGCAACACTTACAAATACAAATGACGACACTTTTGATTGGAGGAATAATACATCTCCATCATGAATATAATAAAGTACAAGTGGAATACATAGAAGAATATCTTCTGAAGTTACAAATACATCAACACTCCCTCTTAACTAGGAAGGTATTCTTTTGACACAATTCATCAATACATATCGGCACAAGTCTTCAATTATGGAGCTACATCATCGTCACTAGATCACAGAGCATCATCGTCATTGCTACTATACATTGACATCTCGACCACTAGGCTATCTCATAATTCTTCTCGTCATAGGAAGTTCTACAGAGCCAACCCTTTTTCATGCTGGTTGTAGGCCTAGCCTCCTGTAGGTATTCATCATCTTTGGCCATACTGTAAAATCCTCAGGACTGATTACGTGCGTCAACAAAACCTTGAAAGAGCATCCGAGAAAAGACTATCGGATCTCCCAGCATCTTTTACATGTGACTGTCACAAAACCTCGAAAGAGCATCCGAACAAAGACTATTGGATCTCCCAAAATATTTTACATGTGATCACCACCACAAAACCTTGAAAGAGCATCCGAGCACAGACTATCGAATCTCCCAGGATATTTTACATGGTGTTAGGGAAAACCTTAAAAGAGTGTCTTGTAACCTGCAAGAACTCTAAAGAGCACCCGAGGACTTTTATGAGCACATAGCTCAACCTATCAGATCTCCAGGACTAATTACATGCCTCTAGTAGCAAAAACTCGAAAGAGCATCCGAGCACAAACTGTTGGATCTCCCAAGATCTTTTCTATTCTACCTATAGCAAAACCTCGAAAGCACATCTGAACATAGACTAACGGATCTCCTAGGATCTTTTCTATGCTACCTGCACAACCTATCCATGGCCATGAAGTATTAACCTGATACTCATGATCATCCTGATCATCATCATACAGTACATCATCCTAATGCACAACATCATCGCATGATCATCTTGATCATCGTCACAACATCATCCTGATGCATATCATCACACATTATCATCCTGATCATCATCATAGCATCATCTTGATGCATATCATCACACATGATCATTCTGATCATCATCATAGTATCATCCTGACGCATATCATCTAGAGCATCGTCCTAATTCTCATCACACAACGCTTACACCCACAGCCATGGGAAGGATCCTCCTACCACCATGCTTAGAATGGCTCCAACAAATGTGTCCCATCACTTCTTCCTCAAAGTATCTTCTATCTAAAGAAAACCAAGCCTCTCTCTAAAGTACTCGAACTTCACTCTGGCTAGTGGTTTGGTCAACACATTTGCAATCTACTCATCCGTCGCAACATAAAGGAGCTTCACTACTCCTCTCTGCACCATATCCCTGATTTAGTGATATTTGATATCGATGTGCTTCGACCTGTCATGGAACACCGGGTTCTCAAACAACTTCACACAACTCTGGTTGTCACGGAAGATACAGGTAGTATCCAATGGGAGATCAAATAACTCAGACAACAACTTCCTAAACCATAATGCCTCACAACTGGTTGAACAAGCTACGACATACTCTACTTCGGCTGTACTCAGTGCTACGCAGGACTGCTTCCTGCTAAACAAGGAGATCACACCTAATCACATATTAAAGCAACACCCCAAAATGCTCTCCCTATCTACAGCACTGCCTGCCCAATATGAATCAACATAACCCTCCAGGTTAAACTTTTGATTCGCATCATACTTGAGCCCATACTCAACTATACCCTTCAGGTACCTCAGAATATGCTTTACAACAATCAAGTGAACATGTCTAGGATCCGTCAGGAACTAGCTCAATGTGTTCACCGCAAAGCAAATATCTGGTCTCATGTTCATCAGGTACATCAAGGACCCAATCATCTGACAATACATCGTGGCATCAACCGACTCTGATGAAGTATCACTCAATAGCTTCAGGTTTGATGCCATAGGTGTGGCCATGGCCTTGCAATCCATCATACCGACCCGCTTCAGGATCTCTACTGCATACTTCCCTTGTCCAACGAAGATTCCATCTGCACTCTGCCACACCTCCATGCCTAGAAAGTAATGCATCATACCCAATTCCTTCATCTCGAACTCGGAAGCAAGCTTCCTCTTCGTATCGACAATCAATCTATCATCACTTGTCACAAACAGGTCATTCACATACAATAGGAGTATCACTCGACTGCCTTCCTCAACCTTGTAGTAAAGGTTGGAATCTGCTTTACTCTTGGTAAAGCCGAAACTAGATATAAAATTGTCTATCCTCCCGTACCATGTCCTAGGTGCTTGCTTCAAGCCATACAAGGCTTTCTTCAATATGCACACATATGACTCCCTGTCATGTGTCTCAAAACCGAGTGGCTACTCCACATACACTTCCTCTTCGACTACACCATTCAAGAAAGTTGTCTTGACATCCATTTGGTGTATCTTCCACTTCATCACTGCAGCTAGAGAGAGTACGATTTTGATGGAAGTGTATCTGGCTACAGGTGCAAAAGTCTCTTCATAATCTATCCCCTCTTTCTGGGAGAAGCATGAGCTACAAACCTCGCCTTGTATTTCTATATGCTACCATCTGCAACATGCTTGATCCTATAGATCCACTTGGAAGTCACCACAGACTTCCCTTCTGGTCTAGGGACCACATCCCAAACATCATTCTTCATGATCAACTGGTATTCCTTAACCATGGCATCCCTCCATTCTTTCTTTTTCGTTGCTTCTTCATAACTGGAAGGTTCTTTGTTCATAATGTCACAGAGCAAGGCAACATAGCTGGTGTGTGATCTTGTCCTTTTCCTTTCTCTGTGTTCTTCTTCTAGAATACCATACCTTTCTACATCTTGGATGAATTCTCTAGCCCATGCTGGTTTCCTCTTGTGAGAGTTATTCTCAAGGGGTGGATCTACAAGTTCTGGTGGATCTTCTATTTCACGATCCACTTTTAATATTGCTTTATTCATAGTGGTGTCTTGTGTTCTAGGTATCCTTGGTTCTTCATAGTCTTCAATAGGTGTCTTACTTGATTTGATCTAAGCTGAGTTTTTGATGTGGATTTTTGTGGGAACGAAACAAAAGATAGCATATACAGAATCATATACAGAGATATATTGCAAATAACGCAGTGATATAGTAAACACATATTCTATTAAATAGCGGAAATAGAACAGACCGTAAAATACAATAGCTAGAATGGTGGTAGCTATCTCTAAGAAGAGATGTGGCCGCTATGCTCATTCGTGCCAAGATGAATACAAAGAGAGGCCGAAAGGGCCTATTTATCATAAGCATGAGGGAAAGAATCCCAAACATCCAAAAACCTAACCCTAGAAGATGAACCGTCATAAAGTTTGCGGCCCCAAGGTGGTTAATTGAACAATCAACTTCCCGGGGTCATAACTTTTGCATACGATCTCTGTTTAGGGCGCTCGGTAGCCCATTGGGAAGGTCTAACCGAGATTTACAACTTTTGATTGGACCTAGATGCATTTCGTTGGAAGCCATTTGGTCCCCCAAATTGCCAAAAAATGTCATTTAGGACCTCAAAATGGCTCCAGAAGTTCAGGACTCGAAAAACTGCTAGAAATAGTAATTTACCAAAATTGCCAGAAGACTGTTTTGAGCCACTCGGAAGAGGTGGGCCGCCACCAATATCCACCTGGATCAATCCTCCCTCCTTAGGAAGCAATGGTCTCCATTGCGTTAAATCCCTTATCATATGTCGAGCTGTGTGTCGAATTGAGCTCTTGGTGCGACATTTACTGAAGTGGAAAGGTTTCCTTACTTTGACATCTTCAGAGGGTTGTAATTGTTGTTGATGGATGCGCTGGAGCTATTCAATAGTTTTGGTTGTTGTGGTATCCTTGGTATGCACCGGTGTGGATGGTTTCTTTTCGGAGGAGCACCTTGAATGAGTGGCCTTGCAATGTAGAGGTACCCGAATAGGCGATGCTGCACTAACTTTGTGTTTTTCTTGTTTCTGCTGAGTAGAAGGATAATATGCAGAGGTTGTGGATGCCTCTACGATCTCATGTTCACCTTTAGTGGCAATTGTGAATAGGAAAAATTTCCCAGTGTGGGAGATTATCTTCCTTCCCTGCTCGTTTGGGGTAGGTGCAACTATCTCTGGTATCCGATAGAGTTGTCCTCCCAAAGTGACAATGACACTACGAGGTCGTGATTCATATATAACACGATGCTTCCACATATATGGTTGTCCTAAAAGAACATCACATACTTCAAGTGTGGCCACATCACACAATACCTCATCTTTGAAGGGCTTGATGCCATACATTGGTGACTGACACGGATCCTTCGTCCTTGGCTTAGCCATCCAATGGTGTATGGTTGTGGGTGTGGCGTGATTGGTAGCTCCAATCTCTTGATGACTTCTTCTGAGATCAGTTTCTTCTGGATGCCGCTGTCCACAACAAAGTGTAGGGTAATTCCCTTCACCCACATCTGTGAGTGGAAAAGGTACTCCTCTGCCTCCGACTCTTCAGGCTCCTCTGGCTGAATCTGTGTGGTGGCAACAACAACACTGGGTTCTACATCAATGATCTGCTTCCCTTTTCGCGCGGCTGTGAAATTAGGTTTCAAGTCAGAATCAAAATTGGGATCTGATTATGAAGCTTTGATCTCAGCCACCAATGACTTTTTTGAGCGACAATCATCAGTGTTGTGCTAGGGGCTTTTGTGGAACTCGCACCACTTCTTGGTGTCCTTCTTTGTCTTTTCTTTACCCTTCTTCGCCTGTGGTTGGGACTGGTTGTCCTTTTCCTGCCCGGTGTTCTGTGAGCCAGATTTTCCCTTACCCTGCTTTTGCGCAGGTCCGAAGTCACGCTTGTTCTTTTGCTGAAATTTCTGCTCAATTTTGACAGCATATCGATAGGCGGATCCGAGTGAAGAGATTTCCAGGAAATCCATCTCTGTTCGGATGTACCGGTGTAGGTCACTGCGATATTTCAGTACTAGGTGCCGCTCAGAGTCCTTGATACCCAGCTTTGTGTGCAAGGTATGAAATTTGTTGGTGTACTCCGACACCGTTTGGTCCCTCTCTTGGTAAAGAATGGTCCATTTTGTGTACTGGTCGTCATAATTTCCAACAGGATAATATTGTTCCTTGACGAAATCTATAAAAGAGGCCCAAGTGGGATTGGAATATTCAAACAATCCTGACTCGTCTGATGAGTTTTGCTCACAATAAGTTTCCCACCAATTTTTGACATGGGGGACAACCTTGAGGAGTGCAAAGACGATCTTTTCCCTGTCGAAAAAATTGTGGATAGAAAAATACCCTTCTAGTAGATTCAACCATTTATCTAGGGCATTGGCATCGATTTGGCCTTCAAATAAAGGGATATCAAAATTAACTTGTACCTTAAAGGGAGTCGTATCTCCGAAATGGCTGCTCGTTGAGGGTGCATTTGCCACTGTTGGCATGCGTTGAAGGATCTGGGCGAAATTATCCATCATCTCGTTCCTCTGTCGCGCGAGGGCTTCCTCGAGCAACAACTTGATAGGATCTACTTCTCCGTCGTCTCTCTTTTCTTCCACCACGAGAGGCCGTTTGGGGCGGCGAGAGTGGTCTTCCCCAAGTGAAACTAGTTCGAGACCCAACTCTCTGTATCCTGACCTCGTCGAGGACATGCACCGAGAAACAATCAAAGAGCAAACTGCTCTAATACCACTGATCCGGATTTATGTGGGAACGAAACAAAAGATAGCATATACAAATATATATTGCAAATAACACAATGATACAGTAAACACATATTCTATTAAATAGTGGAAATAGAACAGACTGTAAAATACAATAGCTAGAATGGTGGTAGCTATCTCTGAGAAGAGATGTGGCCGCTATGCTCATTCGTGCCAAGATGAATACAAAGAGAGGCCGAAAGGGCCTATTTATCATAAGCATGAGGGAAAGAATCCCAAACATCCAAAAGCCTAAACCTAGAAGATGAACCGTCATAAAGTTTGCGGCCCCAAGGTGGTTAGTTGAACAATCAACTTCCCGGGGTCATAACTTTTGCATACGATCTCCGTTTGGGGAGCTCGGTAGCCCGTTGGAAAGGTCTATCCGAGATTTACAACTTACAATTGGGCCCAAATACATGCCATTGGCAACCATTTGGTCCCCCAAATAACCAAAAAATGTCGTTTAGGGCCTTAAAATGGCTCTGGAAGTTTAGGACCCAAAAAACTGCTAAAAATAGTAATTTACCAAAATTGCCAGAAGACTGTTTTCAGCCAGTTGGAAGAGGTGGGCCGCCACCGATATCCACCTGGATCAGTTTTCATCAAAAGTCACATCCTTGCTGATGTCAATCTTCTTGAATCATGGAAAGTAGATTATGTAAGCCTTCGAGATTTCATTGTACCCCACAAATATACCCTTCTTTCCTGAAGGATCTAACTTTCTCCTCTTTTCTTTTGGAACATGTGTATATACTGGACAAACAAATATTATGAGATGGCTAATTTCTGGTCTCTTACCAGAGAAAACTTCTTATGGTGTCTTGTTGTCAGGTATCTTGTGTGGTGTTCTGTTTTGTACATATACTGCAGTTCTTGTTGCTTCTGCCCATAGGTGCATAGGTAGATCTTGGTCATGAAGCATTGCTCGTGCTCCTTCCATGATTGTTCTATTCTTCCTTTCTGCAACCCCATTTTGTTGTGGATTGTAATGAGTGGTCAACTGCCTCTTAATCCCTGAATTACTACATAACTTCTTGAAGTCTCCTGAAGTAAATTATCTGCCATTGTTGGATCTAAAGATCTTGATTTTCTTATCAGTTTGATTTTCTATCAAGGATTTAAATTCCTTGAACTTATCAAACACCTCATCTTTATTCTTCAAGAAATAAACCCAAGTCTTCCTAGAGAAATCATCAATGAAGGAAACATAATATACATACCCACTCAGAGAGCTGGATGACATTGGACCGCATACATCGGAGTGGATAATTTCCAAGGTTCCTTTTGCTTTGCTTTCACTACTTGGAAATGTCTTCTTTGTGTTCTTTCCTTTTACACATCCTTTGGAAACACCTTCATGCTTTGACTGGATTTCAGGAAGACCTTCTACTGCTTTGCTTGCAATTGGTAGTTCCCTATAGTGCACATGAGCAAGCCATCTATGCCAAAGTTCACTTGGCTCCATGGATTCATGTACCATGGCATGTTTAGGTTGTTCCTTTAATTTATACAATCCTCCCTCTTGCTCTCCAATCACTATTGCATCATCTATGGTCTTACCTTTAGGCCACATAAGTACTTGGCCATCCACAAATGCAACTCTCACTCCTTTTGCATCCGAAGATGACATGGAGAGAAGATTCTTCTTGATTCCGGGTACATATAGAACATCTTTCATCTTTAATGAGTTCTCAGAGTCTAGTTTGTAGGAGGCTTCACCACTCCCTTTTATAGGATATTGATAGTCATCCCCAAGTTTCACTTTATGAGGTGACTCATGTTCAGATAGATTTATAAAGGATTCTTTAAACCTAGTCATGTGTTTGGAAGCCCCACTATTAATAATCCAATCATCACACCCATGGGAAATAGTACCTATGAGAGCAGAGATTAGAACTTATTCTTCGTCACTTGAAGAATATTCACTTTCTGCCCTAGTCTTCTTCCTGGGAGGTTCATCATCCTCAGCAGCATGAGCATGATATCTCTTCTTGGTGTTGTTGTTGTTGTTGTTGTTGAAACTTTGTTTATTCTTGGGACATTCTGAGGAATAATGTCCTTTCTCATCACAAGTGAAGCATCGAACACGGGAGAGATCTTTCTTATTCTGATGGAAGTGAGAGCGTTTCTTGCTATAATATTTATCCCTCTTGAACTTACTTCCCTTAGTGTGTGTTTTGAGGGCTTGGTCTTCACTTCCCATATTTTCTTCTCGGGCCACAAGTCTAGTTTCCTCTTGTGAACATTCCTCCCATAGTCCATTGAAAGACATCAATTTCTTCCTATCACAAATACCTTAGATGAAGGAGTCCCATGACCTAGGTAGGCCATTCAAAGTGGTCATCACAATTTCTCCATTCTCCATTACTTCATCCACTGCTTCAAGTTGTTCTTTGATTTGAGAGACCTTAGTAAAGTAGGATTGGATGTTCTATCCATTCTAGAACTTTACCCCTTTCAATTGGTTCCGCAGAGTTATCTTCCAATTTATGTTCTTTTCTTCAAACAACTTGGTCAAGGAGTCAAACATCTCCTTAGGTGTCTTTAGGAAAGACACATGAGGTATGAGATGGTCTTTGATAGAATCAACAATGATTCTCTTAGCCTTGACCAGATTCTTCTTGTGTAAGGCCTTAGCCTCATCTCCCTCTGGAACTGGAACCTCTTCACTTATGTAGGTGTCCAATTCATTCTCTCATAGGATTAACCCAATCCTATACTTCCATGCTCGGAATTTGTTAGCTCCTTCAAGATTATCCTCAAGATTGGTGTGGTGAGACATCTTAATGGGAAACTCAAATGGAAATAAAAGATTTAGGTCTTACCACTTGATTTGCTGAAAATTGTATCTCAAGCTAGATTAGGGTTTGTCAGAGAAACCCTAAAAATTCAAACTTTGAATTCCAAACTTCTGAATGGATGGAAAGATGCACCTTGCTGAGCTGATCAAGCTGGTATCCTTCAATTTTGAAAACTACAAAAATTAACCCCTCAAAAATTGCCTTGAAACTTCTAGATCTTCTCAACGCGATCTTGGACTAGGGTTTGATAAAGCCCGACCTTCTTCGCAACCAAAAATTTTGATCTTGTGCTCTAAAATTTGATTTTTCTGAGGAGAATCCAGCCGTGGTCACAGATTCCAAAAATTTCAACATTTGTAGAAACCCTAATTTTCCACCTTTCTGATCAAAATCTTGATTTAGGGTTTGATGAAGCCCGACCTTCTACCCAACCATAAAATTTGATGTTGGTCTCTAAACTTTGATTTTCTATAGGAGTATCCAGTTGTTGCCTTGGATTCCAAAAATTCCAACTTTCTCTGAAACCCTAATTGCCTGCAGTGGTGAGAGGCCAAAAACTCAAAGTGCTCAGAATTGATTTTTGCCTCGACAGAAAGATGCACCCTTCCAAGGAGAGTTATCCTATCCTCATTCCTTTGATGATCTGTGGAGAGAAACCCAAAAATTAAGAATCCTTGGCTTTCGTAGCCGCACAATGTCTTCTTCTTAGCACCGCTCTGATACCATGCTAATTTTTTGATAATTTCATTCAAACATTATCTAGGATCACTAAGAGAATAACATGCACAACATAACAATCATAAACACAAGAGACACAGAGTTTCCTCAGGGAAAACCAAGAAGGTGAAAAACCCCGCAAATTCCTCAGAGATAGAATAAGCCCAAATACAAAGATCGCAATGATCAAACCCAAAAGATAGATGTCTCCAACAGCTACTCTTCCTCCACTAGTGTGCACTCTCTCAACTAATGCAAGTTGGATGAGTGAGTGAATGAATGGAATGAGAGACAAAACCTCTCTATTTATACATTGACTTGGCCTGGCAATAACCTAACTGGGCTGACTTCCTAAGGAAGCCTAATAACCCATCCACATGACTCAACTAGGTCTCACCCTACACCGGTGGTTTAATAACCCATCAAATATAAGTTGCGACACTTGCAACACTTGCGACACTTTCAAATACAAATGTGGACACTTCTGAATGGAGGAATAATACATCTCCATCAAGAATATAATAAAGTACAAGTGGAATACATAGAAGAATATCTTCCAAAGTTACAAATACATCAACACAATATAGCTACAATTAGGTGTTCAAACTCTGTGAGTGGAGTTCAGTGTTTAAAATGTACCAAGGAAACCTCTGTAGTAGAAGAATGCACCAAGGATATTCTTTAACAAAATAAATATCCAAACCATAATTTAGGTTTAAATCCTTGTTGTTCGATATAAGAATCCACACACTAAACAAGATTACTCCTCATGAAACCGACATATAGCTCAATTGTAGGAGAAACCGAACAACAAAGCAATGGGCAGGTCCTCAGTTTGACTCCTAGCCTTTCTAGACTTCAAAATTGGAAAAGCATTTGATAGAAAAATTATGAACCAACAACAAACTCACCTCACATGGTAACTATTAAAATTTCTATGGAGTCACCTCATGCCCTAACTCTGACAGGAATGTACTCCAGCGAGGCTACTATAATGTTGCTTCTTGTGATAATCAAGAATATAATCTGGTCCACTATTAAGGAACCTTAACAACCCCATTGATCAAATGGGATGGATAAATAAGGAAAAAGCAAAACCCACAATCAATTATTAGGGTTTTGTGTTATATTTCTTTCAATTTTCCAATTCAAGGGTTCTAGTAATTTTCTGGATTTAAGAGTTTTAGAGATTGGTTTTAGATATTTACACTTTCATTATGAACGTGGAACCATAGATTGTTCATAAGTGAATTTGAGAAAGGCCACATTAACAAAAAGGGATGGCGTACTTACAAGGATTCCAAGGTTTTGACGGGGTACCCCAGAAGGAGAGGCTCCTGAAACTTCATGCTGGTTGGTATCCTTTTCTCAACATTATCATCGGCCATTCACTTGTTCCAATTCAATCGATTTTCTCTTCCTTTCTCGTGCGAATGGAGCGTATGACAGAGGGAGCAGATCATGGATCTTAAAACAAAGAAATACAAATGAGTAATTAGATAATTAAAGGAATTGAGCTTTAACAATATATTAATAAAAAAATGACCATATGGAAAGGGGGCTTAACTTTTGTCGTCCCTTCATGGAGAATGGGCATACTATTTTGGAAATAAATATGAAATGTGATGCTGGATGTCATATAAATGACATTGCATTTACAAAGGCAGGCTTCAAATGGAGGGCGTGACTATTGGTATCATTTTAAGGAGGCTTAAAAAGGAAAGCAACAATCTCAAGTGGATATTTACAAAGTAATTTTAAGTGATATCACCATGGAAGGATAGTGGATTGTATTTTATATCAAATTCCCAAGTAAAAGGAAAGCAACAATCTCGAGTGGATATTTACAAAGTAATTTTAAGTGATATCACCATGGAAGGAGAGTGGATTCTATTTTATATCAAATTCCCAAGTAAAAATCATTGTAAATCTTGAAGTGAGTGTTTGGGTGCAAGTTCTTTGGTTGATTTGATTTTATCATTTTTCACTCGTCACATTTTAGTTAGGAGTCATTGCAGCAACATTTGTAAGGGGTGTTCATTTTTTAAATTCAAACTGTATTTTAATAGATAAATAAAGTTTGGTAGTAGGGTCTGAAATAAATAACTACCCAAATGTAATAAAAAATGGGGTGTTACTAATACATAAATGAAAAAAACACATCACTAGCAATTTTGGTGTCATGCCTCATGGGTTAATTTTTTTTTTTTACTTGGGATTGTTATTATGCATAATTGTATGCTCTTGTTATGGTGGCCGATCTCTATGCTGGGATTTTTTCCCACATTAATACACCCCTTCTAAATTGTGTGTGTATGTAAAGATTGTCATTGGCTATATGTTTTGTGACTAATATCATATGCACAACAATTACGAGGAAAATGTGGTTTATATGGGATTACCCACACCAAAATATTTATCATTCATGAGATTCACTTTAGGTGCAAGTCCCTAGTTTGATGTGAGATCATCTTCCACACTCTAAATATTAACATCATCAATATTCTCGTCACCATGCCTTGTGGGTCGTATTTAGCTTATGGTTGTTACATATGTAGGCTATCTTGCTACAGTGGCATATTCCTATATTGTGATTTCATTCCACATTAGTACTCTTTTCTTTCTTTAAATTATGTCTTTAAGGTTTGTATTTACCACTTACAAATTTGTTTTTAACATTGTTTACTCATTTGTGATTTTGTTGATAGCAATCCCAATGACCTAAATAATTCTCCAAAGAATACCCCCTAAGGAGTTGAATAGTTAAAACCCAACACTTCAATTATCCCAAATGAAAGATGTAGAAGTCATATTGAAGTGTAACGAAAAAATTTGTTGGGATATGCCCCTATGAATTAATACGTTTGCATTAATAGTTACAAGGAGACCTACAAAACATATAGACACCTCTAAGTGATGTTAGAAATTGAATGCATGTGATAGTCATATATCACTTCATTATTTAGTGTGCTTGCAATTAGAAGAAATTATAAAGAAGATCATAAAAAGAAAATGACTTGAATATCTGCAAGTACTTTTTAAAGTTAGTATGGAAGGAAAATGTTATCACATCAACCTAGGTACTTGTATCTCAAAGCCAATTCTTAATTAAGAAAAAATCTAATGAAATAATTGTTGGTGTACAATTCTTATATTAATTATTTTTCTAAGTCTTACGTGTGCAGTTAAGCCCGTATTCCTTGATTTTAGGGATAAGGGCACCCTCCTTGGTCATATCCACTTTTATAGGTATGATGTTATGGGTTAGATTAGAGGTGAGTCTCTTTGAGCCTCATCTCTAAAGATGGAAACAAAAAACTCACGCATAACTAATAACCGACAACAATAATACACAAAGGAATTAGAATAAGGCAAGATTAACTTGTTTATTCGACGGATCCACCATACAATGGGTTCTAGTGTTTTTAATTGGCTTGTATAAGAATTAGATCATGTTTGATATAGTTTTCTTAATAATACATTATAATGTTTTGTATATATAGGTGTATTGGTTTTTATATATATATTTTTTTGTTAATATGTGTGTGCAAATATATTGTTATATATTAAATGTTCGGTTAGTATTTAATATATGGTATGTTTTGTAATATTATATGGTAATATGAATGGCTTATTATATGGTATAATGTTTTGTTATTATATTGTATGCTTTTAATATGTATTTTGTAATATTATAATATATGTTTTGTAATTATATAAAAAATATATAATGAAAATTTCTATATTATAAGTTGTTAATACATATTTTAATGATCAAACAAAATAGCTATATTGGGGATATTGGTTGACGTAGCATGGTTAGGATTGAGTTTATGTGAATCGAGCCTATCATTTTGAGTGCATATGATGACAACAATATTGCACTTATAGAAGAGGCTTGAGGCCAACGAACACATCCACCAACATCTGGAGTTGTAGGGACCTCACTGGATGTCAGCTTGAAATTAGAAAATGATGTCGAGTGACACAGGGGATCTCTCATGAATCCATCTACAGTGTTACTATCATTTACTAAATTTTAACATTGGAAATGGATTCAGAGATGCCCTAGAAAGGAGTCTCTGAATCCATCTGCAATGTTAAGATTTAATGAAACGTAACAATTCATTGTCAAAATTGTAATTTTCCATTATCGAGTGACACAATTAACGTCTCTCGAGTCTCTAAATACATTTAGAATTAAACAACATAGAGCGGATATCGTTCATGGAAGATTAAAAAAATATTCCCTTACAGAGCACTCACACTCCTCTAAACACCATATCTGCATAGAAGAAACAAAAGTTATTAGCAACATTGACCATTACACAAAAATATGTGTCCGTGGAGCTATTGAAATTGCTATTGAAATATGGTTGGACCCTCAGTAGCTCTTGGACTCCAATTATTAACCTAACGAAAATTGAAACAACAAAGCATAATATTAAATAAATAAACCTAACAATTTCACATTAAAAATTTACAATTCTTTAATGAAAAATTACAATTAATCAATTAACAAAGTTTTAATAAAAAAATTAATTTTTTTTATATTAATTAATTAACAATATATTAAATTAATCAATTAAAATAGTGCTATTAGTGCTTTTGAAATTAATTAATACCTAATAACACTATTCCAATTAATAAATTAACGAAATTTTCATAAAAAAAATTAAAATTAATTTTTTTTTTAATTTTTTTAAAAATTGATTAATTAACTAAATCTTAAATTAATTAATTAATAAAATATTGAAATATCACCCTTCACAATATTTAAATCATTAATAATATTTCAAATAATAAATTTAAAACCTTTCCTCTTATCGACCTGGTGGACTTCACATTTCTCTTGTCGACCTACCTTGGGGTTTTGTTTGTGCATCATGAATATATTATTAATAGGTTGTGATTGGCTTAATTTCTTGAATATTTTTATGTTTATGAGGATGGGCTATGCTATTTAGCCCGAAACGTTGATTTCAACTCTTTCACCTAGGCTTCCAATCTGATCAAAATACATTTATAATGTTACAATTTATTGAATTTTAACATTGCATGTGGATTCAGACACCCCTTTGAAAGGGGTTCTCTGAATCCATCTACAATGTTAAAATTTAGTAAATTGTACAAATTCATTATCAAAATTGCAATTTTCATTGTTGGGGGATACAACTAAAAATGACTAACATAAATGACTAATCCATGTTATTAGTCATTGTTAGCTAGTCTAATTTGTATATGTGATTAAATTAGTCATTTACGTTAGTCATTTTTATTTTAGTCACTTGTTATCTAGCAATATATTTTATTCCATGACTAAATTAGTCATTTAGCTTAGTCATTTTTAGTTGTCTCACTTAAAAGTGTTCAGATTTAGTCGTTTGTCCCTTGTAAAAACTGTGGTGACTAACCTTTTTAGTCGCCTAGTCACTTATCTCTCATTTTGTACTAGTGTCTGTAATCCCCCATAACTTCGCATCGGGTGAGACCTCAGCCTGTTCGCAGGTTGTTGCCACAAGGGCCGGTGGGAAGGGGTTTGTTTGGTCTAAGAGAAAGAATTTTGCAGAACCCGGGTCAACCAAAGGAAAGAGAGATGACCAACAAAAGCTTGAAGCAATTTTCACCTTGTAAACTACTTTGTGTTCAAGTTGACTTGCAAAGGTCCATATGTATAATTTCCAATGGATTTGGTGTTGATTATTTATTTAACTTGAATCTTGGTGTTATCTTCTTTAGATGCTAACATTTCTTTCAAATAGTCTTTGAAGGTTTGGTGATATTTGACATGTCTCTCACTACTTATTTAGTGCGTGTTTTCACTAGATTATCAAATTTCATATGGCCGATTATTCTATATCATAACCACCATCTTTCAACTATTTGTCCCATATAACATTTTTTTTCATTTGATTTCATTAACAATAGATACATATTTAAGGTTCTAATTGAGTTTGCCACTAATATTTTTAAGCATGCCTTGATTATCTCACGTCATTGAGAATGAAATATGAGGGTGTGTCCTTGATAACACATAACAATGAGTAGATTATGTTTCAAACATTCAACATATAACACACTCTCTATTTCAGTCTTTCCACAACCAAGACTAAGAGAACATTTTATTGCTATTATTTCAATAGTAATATATCCAAATGTTACATTACCTTTGTTTACTTCCTTCAATGTCAGAAATATGGCCTAGTCTCATGTCATGTGGCTTGAGAATATATTATCAATGTACCATTGATTTTCTTTATTTTGTGTATGAAGTAAAATTAGTACAAGCATGGATTTATACTTCTTCTTTCTCTTACACTTTCTTTTTCCAAAATTTGTGGATACTTTCTTTTGTTTGGAAAGGGTATCTTATTCTTTGTTTTGTATAGGAGATTTTACAATTCCACTTCTACAAAAATGTACTATATGATCATAGTTATCTAACTTATAGCATATAAAATTGTAATAAAATAAAATAGAGAATGAATTATAGTTTCTATTTTAGAACCCATAAATACTTATTTAGAAATGATTATTGCATATTCTTTCTTTGCTAGACAAATAATTATTACATGCCCTACAATCTATTTATTTATTATAAAAACAATTACAATAAAATAAAAAACCAAAGAATGAGTTATATGTCTCAGGCCACTTTGGTGTAGAAGATAATATGAATTCATCCTTGTCCTCCTTGTGAGGAGGTTAGGTTTACTGACACCATTCTCTTTCTTTTTCTTGCCTTCATTTTTATGGACCTTTTGAGAACATAAACATAGTTTTTATTTTTTTCTTAATTCACCTTTTTTGGTGACTTTGTAACCTTAGAGTTTTAATTTTATTTAGGACATATAGATTCTTATCTTATACAATATAAACCTTAATATCAACCTTAATGAATGGTGACCTTTGGAAATTTATAATATCATCTAAGATTTAAAGGAGTTTTTAAAACATCAAGCTTCTGAAAAGTTGACTTCTCAAATTTCTTTACTATTTAGATATTTTTTCATTTTGTTTTAATTAGCTTCTCACAATTTCTTCTATATCTTTTGCCTCTTCTAGTTGAATCTTTAAGATAATGGTATTTTATGTTTCTTCAATACTTTGTCATATTTTGTATTTTGAATCAAGATCCTTCTCTTCATATTTCTACAACAACACCTTTTGTTTCAAATTCTTTTCCTAAGATTCTTTATTTTAATTACTGCACAAATGAGCTCTTCTTCAAGATCCACTTTGCTATATGTTTCGACATTTCCTTCTTTTTCTAAATCCATTTTTTCTTTACATGTGTATTCATGATTCAAAGTAGAAATATTTGTTTTGATTTCCATAAAGAGAGTTTCTTCCCTATCATTATCATAAATGCCTTCACTACACCTTTGATATGAGTCGCTAGCCACTTTTGAGTACAAAGTTATTTTGTTTAATAAGAGTTCTTCTTCTTTTCATGTTTTCCCTATTTGTGGTTATTTTTCTATCCATGATATTTTCTCCCCTTCATTAATTTATTCCCTTCGTAATCATCACTAGTTTCATTGTTTTGCATATTGATGCTTAGCCACAAAATTTCCTACTTTTACATAGTTAAATAATTTTAAGGGCATCATACCCTTGTATTTTCGAGACCCCCTTTTTAATTCTCTCCCAAAATGTGTTGGTTGAAAAATCACTTGATTTGAGTTATCTATTATTCATCTTATTTGAGTATTTGAAAGTTGATTGTTTCTTTTATTGTTTTATTTTGGTCCTAATTTCATATTCATTGAGAATCCTATGCAATTTTAACCACTGTCAAATTATCAAGATCCTTTATTTCTTCAATCTCGCAAAAGATGGCATCCAATCCTAATGGGAGTGACCTTAATATTTTTTTGTACAAGATGGTCAACCTTTTCACCAAGTACTATATTTGTGTTGACAATTTCATCCATATCAAGGAGGTAAGTTACAACAATTTATTCGTCTTTCATTTTAACACTCTAGAAGTGTCATCTATGAGTTTGGAGCTTTGGATTCTTAACCTTGTCATCACCTTCATAGATATTTTAATGCTTGTCCCAAGTTTATTTCGGTGATTCACAATGAATCGCCTTGACAAACTAGGATTGTGATAGACCGTAGAAGATGACATTAATGTATTTTGCATTAATTTCACTAGCCTTCTCCAGAGGCAGATATGTTGGTGGAATTGTTGGGGTTGTATAACTAGTCACAAAAAATTATCAAATATAAAACACAAAAGACATTAAGTATGTTTGCATCCTTATGCTCCAAAATGCATATTTTGTTTCATTGAACAATCGATCCCTATTTGTCGAGAAACCTTACTAACCCACCATGTGTGCTCCCAACATCTACACTCCATGACTTAGAGTGTTTATGAGGGAACCCCTTTTATACTAAATGTTGAGTACACTCTTCTACTCACGGGGTAAATTAGTATAAAACAAACTTTTAGTGATTTAAAATCAATTACCAAAATCAAACAATCACTTGAAATCGATCAATTATAAAACATGAAACACAATATTTAAGTGGGAACACTTTTGGGAGAAAACCACATAATATTCTCTTTATAACTCTTAATTCTTGTGCACCAACTTACCTCACATACCAATTCCCACTCATACCAATATTTGTAGTCACAAACCTACTAGTCCGAATGTTCTCAGGCACTAACCTACTAAATACATTAATCTCACTACTAAGCACCAACTTAGCAAGATGTCTTGATTAAAGCCACACCAACACATAGTTACAATTCTTGGTAGATTGAATTTGACTTCTTCAAATAATGAGTTATAATTAGTTAAGTCATTCCACTAGCACATTCTTCACTTCATAAATATTCTTGAAATTTCCTCTTAATATGGAATAATATATTTTTTTGCTTGCCCACATTTCCCTTCAATTCTTGTTGTTCACAATTCATAAAGAGTTGTGTCTATTATCTCAATGAGACATTATCTTCTAATTTTATTTTTTTTATTATCTCAATGAGACACTTCATAAATTTTCATTATCTCAATGAGACATTATCTTCTAGAAAATACAAATTTACCAATAATCTCATGGTTTTCGGAAGCCCACAGTATTTAATAATGAACCCATGCTTTTGAAAACCCATCCTCTCCTATATATTCCAATATAATCCCTTTCCTTTTCCTTCATTCTTCAATAGCTTCCCCTCTTATCATTTAGCTCGTGAGTATGGACCATAATGCAACACTCCCCTCTGCCTCCCTATTGGGCCAACCACATGGGAGGAAGATCAAAATTCTTGTTCTCGAAGACCGGTGGAAGAACTGGGTGGTACCACGAAGAAACTCAGACTGTCCAGCCAACAATCTTATATTTTGGAAGAGTCTTTCAGTGAGAACAAGTTCCGCAAACTTGTAAGATTGATAATCTTATTTACTTACTACTTTGTTCTCTTGTGCTTTATCAGGGGAGCTGTAACATTTTCTTTTTTTATGCATTCATAAAAGCAAGAGTTGGGAACACAAATGAATCTCCATCCTCGACAAGTAAAAGTGTGGTTCTAGAATAAACAAGGTTAGCGCATGCCCTTTCTTTAGTCTTTGTATTTTAGGTATTGGAAACACTATTTTGGTGGGATAAGATACAAACTCCATGTAATTTCAAATGAAAAATATCGACAATATTTTAATGCACAAAAGTGAATTGCTGGGGTGCTCTATATTTTCTCATTTTCTTTTAAACATAAGCTGAATATTGATATGGTTGTTTCAGGACTAAGGTCGAGAGAACGAAGATGGAGTAGCACGGGGCATATCAGAATGTTTGGACTTTGGTGATGACCACTTTACCATTAGTTGCTCGGAACCCAAGATTTTATTAGTAGAGATAGGAAGATGAAGTTGTCAACCCAAGTCTTTTTTGCTTCAATTGATCATCATAGTGAAAAGGTTGAACGGGAGAGTGCTTGCACTTATTTGGTGGTTGTTATTGTTGATTGGTTGCATGATAATACAAATTCCATGCCTATTAAATCTCAGTTTCATACTTTGATTCGAGATGGATCTTTGGAGTGGAGGAATATTTGTGACATAGAAGCTTACAGAGAGAAGTTCCTAGACATGCACTTTGATCTAGAGACAGTATTACAGGAAAAAGGTACGTCTTCTTCTTGTAGCTCTTGGGGAATCCTTTGTTGGATTCTTTCTAGATGAAGGAATGGGAGATTCCTTTGAATTTCTACAAGGGTCTCTGTCTTTTGACAATATATGGGAATAAATCACTTATGAAAGTGCTAAGGAGGCTGAGAACAATGAACCACATATTTATATTGTCAGTTGCAATGGCCATTGTTTTGTGCTCAAGGTTGAAAAAGAGGCATACTACATCATAGATACCCTAGGAGAAAGATTGTTTGAAGGATGCAATGAGGGCTATGTATTGAAGTTTTATGAAGAGACAATTTTCTATCAATCGCCAAAAGAACAAAAGTTGGAAGATGAAAAGTGTAGCAGCACACATCAGTATGCACCAACGGAGAATTCAAAATCATTGTCGACAGATATTTCAAAATTTCCAACAGTAGCCAATGGGAATTGGCCAAAAAAAGTAAACTTCTTGAAATAAAGACACAAATCCATCTAAGATTGTTGGAAAACGAGAGTGAAAAGAAAGGTTGGTTTGTAAGGGGAAGGAGTCATGCAAATATTTTATCAACGGATTTTGGGAAGCTCTCCCACTATGGGAGTTACAGATGGACATTAAAAAGGGGTTGATGGGAAGGACCTCACTACATCATAGACTACAAATTGAGTTTCAGTTTACTGTTCGCTCTTGTTCAACCTCGATGGATTTGGTAGTGACCTAGTGTGTTGGTTTAGTTTGATATTTTTGTAGCTTGTTTATTAACTCAAGCTTAACTTGGTAGAACTACCCATGATACATGTCATACTGACTCATTCTTTTAACTAGAGAAGATTTTGGAATTTCCTTTACATCTTTGTACCTGTATAGATATTGTAATAATCAACAGTTTCTTTTCTTTCTAATTCGAATTAGGAAATGAGAATAGTCTTCTGAACAGGGGTGAGTGGTAAGCATGGGGCTTTAGACATGGATTTTGGATGGGGAAACATGAACAAGTGCTTGGTTCTGGGCATACTGATTGATATCCTTTAGTTCTACTATGCACTGTTGCTCTGTCTTTGGTTTTTGAAAATATTTAATCAGGTCTCTTCTTATATCATCTAGATTCCTTGGCAAGTGGGACTTAAGCTAGTAGTTCTTATAGGGCTAGTAGTTAATTTATCTACAACTAATAGTTATTACTCTACGGGCTGAAGCTAGTACCTTAGAGCTTAATATTGAACTCTGATGAAAGAAATACATCGCTCTCGTAACAACACAAATGGCATCTAGCCAATAACACAACCATCATCAATAAAACAAGGCCCTCTCTAATAAGTGAGTTAATAAATTGTTTAGACAATATTAATTCACATTATCTGGCACTATAGTTTTGCATGAATATATATTTGAGCCAAGAGATAAGTCGAGTTTTCAGGTGATACGTGCTACTTTGGATTAAGGAAATAAGCTTATTTATCATCTCATAAATAAGCTATGCAATCTCAGTGAGGAGGCAGCCTAACAGCCGTGCTATTATCCAATAAACATCTTCCTTGTAGTGGCAACCTTAATTTAAATTCCAACAACAATAAGAAGCAAGTCTAGATGATTAGTAAGTCAAGAAAAACAATAAAAATTTTGTTTTCTCCAAGTCTGAGCATACGTGTGGGGTGAATATGTATTAAAGAGATTATAGACATCATTACAAGTGCAAATGTGGACACAAACAACCATGTTTGACAGTGCAAAAACAAGAAGAGCCAACATACCTATAAGAAGAAACATGCCATGTCTTGAGAAAGCTATCAATTAGAGTGTTCAAAATAACCCCTCTGAGTTGAAACTAGCCAACTGAGCATTGAATCAGATATCCAACACTTCACTATCAGCTTCTATAGGACAGATGCAGAGAATGCAATGGGGTCAAACAAAAGATTAAATAGAATAATTTGAATCCAAAAAAAGTGAAGATTTACCTATAAGTAAAAAGTGCCCTGTCTTGAGAAAGCTATCAATCAAGCCATTCAAAATAACCCCTCTGGGTTGAAATTGGCCAATTGAGCATTGAATCGAATATCCAACACTTCAATATCAGCTTCTATAGGACGAACGCATGGAATGAAATCTGATCAAATAAAAATTTAATTAGAATAATTTGGACCCAAAAAAAACTGAACATTTACCTTTGAAATCGGAGGGTTTCCATTTCCCATTTGCACCAATTTTTTCCAACAATGACAGAGGAACCAAATTTGGACAGCAATGTAGGGTATCGAGTCAAGCCCGCAAGGTTTTTGACATATCCAGTTGAGCCTGCGAATTTTTTGACATATCTAGTCCAACCCACGAAATTTTTGAGAGAATTTTGGCACAAAAAGTTTGACTTGGCAATATTTCTATCAATAATGGCGGATGATACATATCGAGTCCAACCGGCAAAATTTTTGAGATAATTTTGGCACAAAGAGTTTGACTTGGCCATATTACTATCAATAATGGCCGATGAGACATATCTAGTCCAGCCCACGAAATTTTTGAGAGAATTTTGGCAAAAAGAGTTTGACTTGGCCATATTTCTGTCAATAATGGCCAATGAGAGGAGGGTTTCTAGGTTTCCACTCCAATAACATTAGCTCGAGAGTTTTCAATCCAATAACATTCGCGCCAATTTTTTTGGCAATGATGGTAGATGAACAAGGGTTTAGAGGAGGATCTCGAGATCCAATCTTCTAGTAGAGGAACCATTCATTTTTGCTGAACCTCATTGAATCTACAATTATTTTTGCAGTTGTCCACGTGTTCAAACATAGCATCGGGATTAGCCTATTACATTATAGTTATAGTTTAGTGAATTTTAATATAATAATTTATTTATTTTGATATCAAATTAAAACTCACTTTTAATATTGTTTTACATTATATCGAATACTCAATTTCAATATTGTTTTGAATAATTTTTTTAAAATATTCTATTCACTAAAATTATAGTTTGAATAGGTAGGATAATATTCAAAATTTTGAGCTTCTAAAAAAGGTTCCATCTTCTCATTCAATTTATTTATGTGAATTCTATGTTTTCGGCTATAATATTATTGTGTAATATTTTTATTTTGGCTATGTGTTAATGATTATGTGTATATTAAAAATTATGTTTTAATAATATGGTTATGTATAATAAATATTGTATTTTAATAATATTATTGTGTAATATTTTTATTGTTTTGGTAAAAAATTAATGAACAATTTTAATAATTTAGATGAAAACTATAAATCATATTTAAATAATAATATTGAATTAATAAAATTGTAATTTTAAAATTATTGTTATATAATGTTGTATATGTTTTTAAATAAAATGATAGGTGTAATAAAATATAAATTTGGGCATGTATTTTTTTAATAATATGATTGTGTAAAATTATATAATATTTTTAATACGAAGGTAGATGCAATATTATATAATTTTTTTTAATAATATTTAATAGTCTTTGTTGGGTTATGTATAATATTGTATATATTTTTTTAATGAAATTAAATAAATTTTACATTTAGAAACCTTTAGTCAAATTTAACTAAATAAATATTTTTTATATGGAATTAAGTATTAAATTTATTTCCTTATTTTATGTGATTTCTATCTTTATTTTGGGGTGAAACATTTATCAATCTTGGTCCTCAAAATAACTAATTTTTAGATGAAATTATGTATTAAATTTATTTCCTTATTTTAAGTGATTTCTAACATTATTTTGGGGTGAAACACGGTTATCAAAATAACTAATTTTTAGTTGAAATTATGTATTAAATTTCTTTCATTATTTTATGTGATTTCTATTATCACATTTGGGTGAAAAGTTTAATCAAATTCATTCTCATTAATTGATTTTAATATAAAAAATATATCTAGGGAAGCTTTGAAAAAAGTGCAATAATTATGGGCATTTTCCATAAAAGTGAATTAATAGATTAATATATTACAAAAATGTCTACATGGCATTATTTTATCAATTTTCTGATTTTTCCTTAATTGGCTGATTTTGAGTTGAAATTTCCTCTAATGTATGTTTGCATCCCTATGCTACAGAATGCATAGTTTGTTTCATTGAAAAATGGATCCCTATTTGTTGAGAAACCTTACTAACCCACCATGTGTGCTCCCTACATCTACTCTCCATGACTTAAGGTTTTTATGAAGGAGCAACTTTGATACCAAATGTTGAGCACACACTTCTACTCACTCGGTGAATTAGTATAAAACAAACTTTTATTGATTTAAATTCAATTACCAAAATAAAACAATCACTTGAAATCTATCAATTATAAAACACGAAACACAATATCTAAGTGGAAACACTTTTGGGAGAAAACCACATAATATTCTCTTTATAAATCTTAATTCTTGTGCACTAACTTACCTCACACACCAATTCCCACTCATACAAATATTTGTAGTCACAAACCTACTAGTCTCAATGTTCTCAAGCACTAACCTACTAAATGCACTAATCTCACTACTAAGCACCAACTTAGCAAGATGTCTTGATTTAAGCCACACCAACACATAGTTACAATTCTTGGTAGATTGAATTTGACTTCTTCAAATAATCAATTCTAATTAATTAAGTCATTCCACTAACACATTCTTCACTTCATAATTATTCTTGAAATTTCCTCTTAATATGGAGTAATCTATTTTTTTGCTAGCCCACATTTCCTTTCAATTGTTGTTATTCACACTTCATAAAGAGTTGTGTCTATTTGGAACAATCTCTTAATCTTAAAGTAAATTATTATTATTTTTTTATTATCTCAATAAAACATTATCTTCTAGAAAATAAGAATTACCAATAATCCCATGGTTTTCGGCAGCCCACAGCCCACGGTATTTAACAATGACCCATGGTTTTGAAAACCCATCCTCTCCTATATATTCCAATATAATCCCTTGCATTTTCCTTCATTCTTCAATAGCTTCCCCTCTTATCATTTCCCCGCTGAGTATGGACCATAATTGCAACACTTCCCTGAGTATGGACCATAATTGCAACACTCCCCTCTGCCTCCCTACTAGGCCAACCACATGGGAGGAAGATCAAAATTCCTGTTCTGGAAGACCGGTGGATGAAGTGGGTGGTACGAGGAAGAAACTCAAACTGTCCAACCAGCAATCTGCTGTTTTGGAAGAGAGTTTCAGCGATAACAAGTTCCCCAAACTTGTAAGCTTGTTCATCTATTTACTTGCTACTTTGTTCTCTTGTGTATTATTAGGGGAGCTGTAACTTTTTCTTTTTTTATGCAGTCACAGAAGAAAGAGTTGGCAACACAAATGAATCTCCATCCTCGACAAGTTGAAGTCTGGTTCCAGAACAAACGAGCAAGGTTAGCGCATGCCCTTTCTTTAGTCATTGTATTGTAGGTATTGGAAATACTGTTTTGGTGGGGTAAGATACGAACTCCGTGTAATTTCAAATGAAAAATATCGACAATCTTCTAATGCACAAAAGTGAATTGCTGGAGTGCTCTATATTTTCTCGTTTTCTCATAAACATAAGCTGAATATTGATATGGTTGTTCCATTTCTCGTTTTCTCATAAACATAAGCTGAATATTGATATGGTTGTTTCAGGACTAAGCTCAACAAAACGAAAATGGACAACGAGCTTCTTATCAGGAAAACCAAAATGGACAACGAGGTTCTTAAGAGGTTTAACGAGTCACTTGAATACGAGAACAGAAGACTGCACCAAGAGGTGCGGGAACTAAGTGTTCTGAAAATGGAGTGTCCTGTCACCGTGTGCCCCTCCTGTGAAAAAGTTTCAATCGCCAACAATATCGGGGCTTTCACTTGAACTAAAGTGAATTCTATCTCCACAAGAGGCGTTGCTCAACAATGAATTGTCCACTATAGAATCTTTAGATCGATGTTTTTTTCTCTGCAACATTTGAAATATGTTCCAAGGCTATTTGAGTTCCCTTGCAATTTTCGTTTAGTTGAACTTTTAGGGTTTGATAAAAGTTATCGTTCGCTCTTTTCATTTCGTTTAATGAAAAGGCAATCACATAGTTTATTTTGCAGAACCATGTGCTTTTAATTATGAAATCTCAAATGTTTATTTGATTTTCTTATTAATGTTTGATATTTTGTATATGTTTTTTTCTGTCAAGTAATAGAAGAGGAGAATTATGCTAATTTCGATGTGTGTTAGAGCTGTAGTTCTGTATGTGTCTTTTGTATTTGTTTGATTAATAGTTGTACCTGTGTAAATATTGTGTTGTCCCATTTCAACAAAGCTATGTGTGCTCTGGTTCATACCAGGCGAGTATGGTATTGTATTCCTTTTTATTTTCATCTGTGTAACCAAATAGTGAAGTTCGGATTGAGTTATTACAGTTAATATGCTATAAAACTGGAAGTTAGTTATCTTAGGCTTGGATCCGTTTGGATCGAGCCACAGAGGCCGCCTTACCCTGCTGTTATATTTTTTTGTTCCATTAGAATCAGTGAGTCACGATCACGCATGAAAGGTTGATGGGAACCTATACCTGTTATCTGTCTTCTTGTGTATAGTACTGAATAGGTAGCATATATTGGATTGAGTGTGCTCAAAATCTATTGAATACGATCTAGTTGAGTTCCCTTTTACTCTGTGTGAGAAACTATTATTTGTACAAATCTTTTTTCATTTATCCAGATCGACGCTTATCTCAAAATCCGCTTAGTCCAAAATATAGCGAGTTTGCAGAGGTAGACTACGCTCCGGTTGTGTAAATAGGTTCTGGATAAAAATAGGTTCTTCTAAAATTGGAAATCGGTTCAACATACTTTCAACCCAGATGTCGACTTCGCCACTTTTGAACTATGTCTTAGGAATGCATTTTGGTTATTAAATATTTTTTTATGTGATTAAACTATTGTCACATGAACCATAAAAACTGGAATGCAAATTTTCTACTAGCAAGTTTCAGTCAATACTACCCGGCAATCCTATCACATTGTAGCATTTCACCTTAATGGAAATCGAACCAAGGCCTCTGCCAAACGTGCCAAATGCTGATAAATATTTCGAATGGGCGGCCAAATAAAAGGGTCTAAATTCAAATTCAAATTGAAATAAAAGGGTCTGAATTCAAATTGAAATTGAAATGAGTGGATAGTTAATTGCACCGACAATTAATTAATGGAGTGACTGGATCATTTGTCCAGAGAAGTCAGACAAATGACTCACCGAGGGATTGGCATATCATGGTAGCGACTCACCGAGGGATTGGCATATCATGTTTGCCATGGGAGCATTGAGATTCGAGAATGTCATAACGATATGCATGGCATCATAGAGAATGTCAAACTTGTCAGACACCTTGCAGCAGATTTAATTAGTCTGCTGCGGGCTTCCGCACGTATTCAGTTACCAGCACACGCGTAACAATTCCCATGAAATGTTCGAAATGTGTACTCCAAACTGTTTTGTCGCTCCTGGCTTTCTAGCCCTGCTGACATTGGGAACTGATCATTCCCAGTGCACACTGAGAATGCACAACTTCAGACTGTTTCCCTCATTTTCCGTTTACAATGTGAATAAATGTTGAGAATATGAACTGACGTGGTTTAAGGGTGGTTGATAACTGAACCTCCGCTGTGTCGAATTGTTATTAATGTGTACCCAAAAAAGTTTATTAAAACATTTTAATAAAATGATTCATGACCTGTCCTTCCGGCAATGTCGGATCCCATGTTGGTGTGATAGAGTGAAGAAAGAACTTTAAAATTTGGGATGGGTTATCATTGAACTTATATTCAGAGAACATAATTCTCAGGCTGATCTTTTGTTAAGGTTAGCTTTGGTAGATGTTGATGATTACTTATTTTGGGAGGAATTCTGTGAAAATCAGATGACTGACTCGGGTAGCTTATATTTTCTAGGCTGATTTGATGATATATGCCAAAAACATTGATGTCTGTTTTTTGGTTTTTGATGTATATTTTTGCTTACAGAAATACTCTCTTCATGAGAGGAAGATGCCAGTACAGTGTTAATACTGATATCATGTACTATTTGATTCAAAAGTTAATATCAATAGTATGGTTTTTTTCTTGGTGTCAAAAATTGTCAATCAAAATGTCAGGTGAATGATATGGTGATAATATGCATTAATCATCGATAGAAAGAACACCTTTGAAAGTGACAATGATCTTTACAATCCATATTTTATGCCATAAATTATTGTATTATTGTATAAGGTTATTTTAGTTAATAAAATAATATATAAAAATCAACCATAAACGGGAAAATAATGTAATAAATATAAAAAATAAACGGCAAAATAATGTATTAAATATAAAAACTAAGCATAATAAAAAAATAGATAACCAAAATAGATGGATCACATAAAGATGATGATTTTTTTGACAGAAATAAATTAACAAATTCGTAGCCAATTCATCTTGAAAATCTATAAATATAAAAAATTAGCTAAATCCGAAAATGTTTCACAAAGTGAACTTGTAACCAAACACTAAAATGATTCATAATGTATACGAAGCCAAAAATGTTTCACAATGTGAACTTGTAACCAAGCCCTAAAATGATTCACAATGTCTACGAAGTCCAGCTGTTTTATTACAAGATATTACAAAGATGTTGATTGGGTAGAAAAAAACTCTGATTTTCTCCAAAGTGAAATGCGAGCTATTGCTGGCGGCTGAAACTCTTTCACAGGAGGGGCACATGGTAAGGGTTCCCGCAGGCGTGAGAGGAGACGACATCTTCAGCGCTCTTAGTTTTTTCAGCTCGTTGTGCAGTTTCCTGTTCTCGTCCACTTCGGTTTGTTTCACCTTCGTCCTGAAACAAATTCGTATAACACAAAACTTTCAATGAAATAAAATAGAGACCTCAGCACAGAAACTGCCAATTTCTGCCAATAAAATAGGGCTTTCAGCAGATCCCAAGCTTTAAAACAGGATTTTCAACAGATCCAAAGTTTTCTGAATCTTAAATTCCCAGAAATTTTAATTTCGAAATCGCGCTAAATTATGTAACAGTTGATTCGAAAGAGAGGCTATCCAATGTTAATGTCGACATAAAAAATACAATGAATCAATAAAGGGCACCAGCTAACCTTGTTCGCCTATTCTGGAACCAGACTTCAACTTGTCGTAGTCGGAGATTCAGCTGTAAGGCCAAGGCTCGCTTTTGCTTCTGCCCAAGAAAAAGAACTTACAGCAGTCCAAATCATGACGAAACACAAACGACAAAAGCAGTATGCAGTATGCAGTAAGGGGGTCCTGTTCTTTCCGAAGCTTTCTTCCAAAAGGGCGCACTGCTGTCTGGACAGTCTGAGCTTCTTCTTGGAACAGCCCTCCTCGTCTACATCGCTGAGTGCCCCCGGGTCATTCGCCAACTCCTCGGTAGCACCCCGCTTTCCCTTGAACATGGCGTACCCACTCACTGGGTTGGTCGCGTTGGACGACACATTAATGGCGCCCGCGTCTTTGTTGTCGTAACAGGACGCAGAAATTTTGTTGACAACCTTCACCTTTCCAGCAGATCTCTCGCAACAACTATTACTGGCATCTGTACATGACAATTATCATCATCATGATCCGAAATACCAAAACAAAACTACCGACATATCAATTATAAAACTGAATCCTTTCTAAAAAGAATTTATTATCAAGAATTAGGCAGGGCAAGAAATATACTGATCCCGGGTGAGGTTTTCTCCCATGGCGAAGTGCCGCAGCCCGAGTCAGGCGGAAGTAATGGGGCTAACGGAAACAGATCTAACTTCACAGGAAGGCCCTTCACATTTCTCCGAGAAGCGTTTTCGCGATCTTTGTCTCTGGTTATTGTCCCAGTACCAAGGCTCAAACCTAAGGAGAGCCCTGTACTGCAATCCTGATCCATACCACCTTCTTTCGTTAAGGTTTCCACAGAATGCAAATGATTGTAGAATCTCTAAAATCGAAAGGGAATATATAGCAGGGATGATGGGAGAGGGTGGGGGTGGGACTGGGTGATGGATATTCATGGACTCCTCGTCAATCTGGATCTTTGAGCATGACTATAATAATAATTGTGAACTCACGAAATGGTAAAAGGTTGACCGTCAAATATAATGATGTTGGACGGTGCCCATAATGATGCTGACATTAAACAGCCCAAGAGTGCAATATCTTTGACCCGTTAGCATGTTTCTTATTGAGAATTGATGTGATTTAATAATTTATGTTAAGTAATTAAAATGTTTTCATTTAAAATTAATGAGTTGATTTAATAATTTAGAATAAGTACTCAAAATGATAAGATTGGAACTATTTTCGAAGCCTAAGACCAATAGACCAAACCAAGAATCTTAAGAGTATGGTTGAATATTATTAAGAGCACTACCAATTTTCCATCAACAACGAACTATGTCTCCACTAGTAGAAGCCTTACCCTCAAAGAATTTTATACATTTATTTAATATTTTATTAAATTTAATTTAAAACTAAGTTATAAAATATAAATTTAAAAAAAATATATTTAATATCTTATTAAATTTGATCTTATAATAAACTATAAAATATTTTAATTCAATTTATACTTAATTTAAAATAATCGTAGATATTATTATAATAATAAAATTACAATAATTAAGATTCATTCATATGTAAGAATCATGAACTTACATACATAGGCATAGTAAATCCTCATGATGTAAAGGTTGGGCAGATTTTTTTTAATATTTTCATTTTATTTTTATTAAAATATTTTTATATAAAGTAAAATATTATATTAAAAATAAAATATATATATATATATATATATTAATTTTTATAAGTGTGTTTAATTATTTGAATTTATTTATTTTTAATTTTTTTATAAATAAAATAAAAAATATTTATTTATTATGAATATTTGTATATGAAGTTAACTATCATAATCATTATCATAATAAGGAAATTATTATTATTATTATTATATTATTAATACTATTTTTTAACTAATAAAAATAATTAAATCTAGTATACAATATTTTTTAATATACAACAAAGCAATGTGAATTCATAATTTCTCACGTATATTTATAAATAAACATATTCCTATTTTTTGAAAGTGTATATTTTTAACCAAAGTGGGTCTCACTCGAGGTTAATCATCATCATATATATATATATATGATTTTTTTACAATTTGTTGATTGTGAGGGATGTGACTATCTAAATTCCAAGTGTTTCTTGTGTATGTCCTACATAATTTTACTATAATTGATCTTTAGAGTGTTTTGATGAAGTAGCTTTTTTGGGAGTGGATAGATTGTTTTTATGGATCTATCTATTTTTGTTGGTAGTGAACATATGTACTTTTTGACTTCTATAAAATAACAAAAACATGATTTATTTTCTTTAAAAAAATCTAAATTCTAAATGTATGAACTTAATAATAATTCATGCTTATTTGGGTTTTGATTAATTTTCCTTCTCTATATGCATTGAACATTCATCATGCTTAATTATATTTCATGTTATTACATTCATTCAGAGAAATCATTGTAATTGGAATTTATATGTTATTAAATTATTTTTCACTACTAATTAAAAGTTAAAATATCTTCATCATTTATATTTTTTCATTAGGATGTTTTTTTTCAACAGTAACCTTCTTTGTATATTTATGCTTTAAATAACCTCACTTACATGTTAGAAGTAGCCAAAAATTGTTAATGATGTGATGTGGTGAAAATCATACATAAAGTAAAGACATTTTTTATGAAGATATCCAACCTAGAAAACAACACCTACGCACACTTGGGAAAGGGAAATGTGAATGTAAAGCATGTGAAAAAATGGTCCATAGTTCCATTTATGGCTGTAAGCCCAAAAGCACCTATGCACACTTGGGAAAGGGAAATGTTGATGTAAAGCATGTGAAAAAATGGTTCATAGTTCGATTTATGGCTCTAAGCCCAAAAAGTTTGAATCTAATTCAATAGTTAGCACTTTATGACCTTGTATTTTTCAGTGTAAGTATATTTAGATATGGTAAACAATTTTTGAAAAGAGGATGGGAATGAAAAAATGTTCTTAATTTGATTTAGGGGTTGAGGCCCAAAGAATTTGAGTCTAATTCAACAATTATCACCTTTTAGCTTAAACTCAATTTCACCACAAGTATATTTCTAGGTATGGCAAATAATCTTGCAATTTAAGAGGATAGGAAAGACAAAAGACATTCTTCGGGATGAATTGTGACTTTTTAGGGGAATGGAAAGCATGGATTTTTCTTTGAGTAAGGGAGGATGGACAGTTGTTTATTACTATATTGTGGAAAAATATTTGTCTTAATCTATTATTTATAGAAATAATTTGAAAACTACTACAACATTATCTCGGTGTGTAGAGGAAGTTGGGAGCGTACCTGAACTATTGGAGATGCTAAAATATGAAGAGCTAGAGTGAGTGTGTTTTTGCACACACTAAGTCGAGAAGGTATGTGAGTTATATAAGTCTAGATGCCTCTTTACTAAACCATTGTTATTTTAGTTAGTTGTCAACCCCATTGCCATTATTGTGTTTCTCTAAATTTTCATTGAGAAAATCCCTTGGTAAGGGGGAAACTCTTGGTTTTGGTGTTACATTAGTTAAATAGAAAATTTACCACTGGGAGTGATTTCACCCACATTGACATCTTTTCATTAGAGAATAGCTTTGACAAGTACTTGGTCTTCATCATGGTGCATAATTATAGGTATATGTTAATTATGTTGTTTATTTCATTATTTTATTTTAATTATGAAATAAATTGGACCGGTTAGGATAAATTCCCTGTAGATAACCAGCCTACTAGTTAGTTTTTAATGGGATAGGTTGTTACAATGTAGTATTGAAACAAATAACTTTTCATAATTGATTGTATATGGGAAATAGATGGCTTTAGAAGTTAGAAATAGTTTAGTGATTGTTAGTTTATTCTATTTTTTTATTCTTTACTTCTTTGTTATTTTTAGATATTGTATAACATTAATAATAATAAGTATATTTAACTGTATAGCATATCTATTCTTAAAAACTACATTTAATCCTTCCATTTACAATAATTATAATATAATTTTTATTTTTTATAATGTTATGGTGATTATTTTAAATTACATTATTTAAAACCTTTTTTCTAAAGATTAACCAAGCTAGTAACTAAGAGAGAGAGATTTCAAATCAAAATTCCAATTTACTCTTAACCAACAAGAAAAAGAAGGCTAAATGCACGACAAAATCAAAGAAATATCATTTTAGCGTTAGGATTGTGAACCTTTGAAAATAAATCCATTATAATCATTCATTCTTTCTAAATCATGAATAGAACTTGTTAATAACTAGATTCCATATATAGTTCTCTGTTCTAATAATAAGTACATCTAGAAAATCAAAACACATAATTTATGAGCATAGAAAATTGCTCAATTTAGAAACAAGTATACATATAGTGATCTCCCTTAATCAAATGTGGTTTTATAGTATTTGATCTATGAAAAAATTACATGGACTAGAAAATCAACAATCAATCCCACCAAGGAAAACTTGTACAAACTAATTAAAATTGGGTACGAGGACATGTAATGATATGACCCCAAGCCACACAAAATCTCCACCTCATTAGACCAACGAGAGATGAGCAAGGTTAATTTGTAGCCAAAATGTTAAGGATGCAACTATATTACCCTAATTTGGAGAGAGCCACATATAAAATTAAGCCAAGAATGAGAAAAAGCATGTAAGACTGAAAACAATAATGTCTCAAAGTAATCATGACAATGCCAATCAATTTCCCATTAATAGATACATACCAAAAGCTGAAATTCCAAATAATAGAAACCTTTACTGCAACCAAAAATCATGATGAATGCTATAGATTAAGTAGAGAACCATGAACCAATTGTGAAATGGGAAAGAGGATACATACGTTGCAAAAATCATTATGAATGCTATAGATTAAGTAGAGAACCATGAACCAATTGCGAAATGGGAAAGAGGATAGATACCTATTGAACCCAAATAGAGGTTTCAAAATTTACATATTAGAAGAAAAATTATCTATACAATTATATCATACATCATGTGTGTGTGTGCGTGTGGTCACAACAATCCTAACAAAGTCCATAATCAATGGAATGAAATGAAGAGTGAACCATGGTCTAACGATAAAAAAAAAAAAAACAAACATCGTAGGGAAATCCTAGCATTGATGAATTTGTGTAAGTTAATGTCGGTCTCTCATGAGTCATTAGTGGCAATGCAAACCTAGGAAAAGAACAATATTTTAACTTGAAGGGATGATTTGAGATACTTCCACAATGAATTTGAATATGGAATAAAAACGTGACATGTAGGAAAATGAATTAGCTTTCTAAAGATATAATTTTTATGTATAGAAATTGTGTATAGCTAGGTGAAATTTGTGTTTTCCGAACATTAGTATGTTAAGTTTCATGCAAAATATAGTATATATGTGTTTGTTAGTGCAACCTTCTAGTACCTAAACAATGGAATTTCGCTAAAATTTTTGTAGAGATGTAGAGAACACATTGATCTAGTGCATGACTATTTTTCCAAAATTTATATATTTTTTGAAGTTACAAAATTCATTCTATCGTTGAAATGACAAGGCCTTTTGTTACTCCCACCTAAATATGTCTTAACATTATTAAAAACAATTATTGATTGTTTACATCATACGTCTCCATTTGTTATAGTGCATAGTATAATTTTGGTAAACATGTATAAGGTGAAAAAACGTTATAGCAAAAACAAAGGAGGTATGTTTTTTAAGATTCTAATATATGTTTAAAAATAAAAATAAAAACAATATATGTATGTATGCATGTATATATGTATGTATATATATATATATATATATATATATATATATATATGTATGTATATATATATATATATATATGTATGTATATATATATATATATGTATGTATGTATATATTACATACACACACACACACACACATATATAATCTACACAGTCAACTCTTTCTGTGTTTGTAGTTTCATTGTCAAAAGATGTGTCTAGCCTATAAAAAACTAATGTAAAAAATAGAGATATAGATAGATATTCTGAAAATCAGAAGTTTTCATCAATTTGAAATTCAAAGCACCAAGTTTGTCATCTTGAACCTAAATCTCAACCAACCTAGTCACCAAATAAGTAATTTTCCGAGTTATGAAATTCAAATTTAAAAAATCATAAGAGCACTAAAGAGCACACACACTAAAAGAACATGTGCATTAGAATTAAGCATGTGTTCCTAGAGTGTGCACATGCTCTAGGAATGCACATATGTTTCTAATGTGCATGTGTGTTCCTAATGTGCACATGCACTCTTGGATGTATGTTTGGAGGGGGGAGGGGACAGTGCGGGGAACTTGTAGATGGATAAAGAGAATGAGTTCACTAGATGGGGAAGTGTGATAGGTGAAAGGGAAGGGAAAGAGTGAGTAATTAAAATGGAAAGAGAAAGGGACTTATAAATTGAGAGAGAGAGAGGGGGGGCGATGGGGAATAGTGATAGGTCAAGGGGGTCAGAGAGTGAGTGAGTGAGAGGTAGAGAGGAATAAGAGAAAAAGAGTGACTGAGAGGCTAAGAGAGAGATATAGGGTGATAGAGAGAGAGATGTAAAGAGGGTGAGAGAGAGAGAGAGAGAGAGAGAGTTGAGGAGAGAGAGGGAGTAATAGAGATTTGTAGGAGAGATAGGTGGAGAGAGGGATAGAGTTAGATGGAAATAGGAGGTAGATTGATAACTATCAAGGAACATATAGGTAAAGTGAGAGAGACTGATAGGGGGAGAGAGAGAGAGAGAGAGAGAGAGAGAGAGTCGGGGGAAGGGGAGGGAAGGAAGATGGGGTAGTAGTGAGATAGGGAGGGAGAGAGAGAGAGAGACGTAGAATGAGAGAGAGAGAGAGAGAGAGAGAGAGAGAGAGAGAGAGAGAGAGAGAGAGAGCATAGGGTGTTAGTTGGATAAGTAATTCTTGTGTACTACAATATCTGAGGTATTTCTAAGTAAATGATTATTAATATGTTTAGTTAAAAGAACCCAATCCTCCCTGCACAAACCTAATTCAGTTTCCTATTTATTTTCCTATGTGCATCTCAGGTGAGACCTTACTATGATTTTAGAGTATTGAAAATGCTGATGCCTATTGGGTTTTTCGTCGATTGTATAAGTTGAATCCTGGTTCTGATATACTACAACCAGCAGTGGTTTTGTTGTCAAGACTTGATAGGGATTGTGTTAGGAGGAGAAGATGATGAGGTGGAATCCTATCAAAGATGATATTGAAAAATGGTTGGAAATTAAGGAGGATGAATTTGTGTAGAAAGAGACGACATAACTGTAGATCTCACCTCAAGACATAAAAGAAATGTAAATTTACTTTGATATGTGTGAAATTTTCTCTTACAAGTTTCCTATTTTATTGTATGAGTGGGAAAAAAGGCAATTTGAGACAAATAGTACCTAGATAACACCTTGGCCAGTAGTATGGACAGAAGAGAAGATCCAAGAACTAAGAAATTTAGACAATACCTCGTCTAGAGCTATTGATTTTTGGTTCTTGCATGTGAAAGAAGGATATATTATAGAATTTTCTATAGGATCCAGTGAATCATATAGACGTGTAGAAGAAATATTTGAAGAAAGTCCGAGAAGGAGGTTCTTGAAGAAAATTCCATTGTAGATAAAGATGTTGTTCATTGAGAAGGGGCTAATGAAACTGAACCCCAATAGCATGGCAGCGTAAGCCTTGTGCTGTGTGGGTGGGGTATGAAGTAGTGGGAGAAAAACTAGGCACATTAGTGGATTCAGAAGAGCAGAGGATCCATATGGAAAAAATAAATGTGAGAAGGGATGATATAATACAAGCAGTCATGAGAAATAAATAAGAAAATCAGTTGACAAGGAAAGATAAGATAGATGAGAGGAAAGAAAATTTCCAAAGATGGGATTGTGCGGTGAGAATGTGAAGAAGGTTCCTCTCTTCCAGAAGGGTGCACATAGTTTGGTAAATAAGAGTGCTCAAAGGATGAGAAACCTACCGAGAGGCGTGAAAGTGGAGAAAGTGAGAGATCCAGTGAGAATTGTGATATCACACCGCTGAGGCTGAGAGAAAGAATGAATCAAGAAGATGCGAAAGAAGAATAAGTACAGACTAATGGAGGTACTTGCATTATCCTAAGAAATATTGCACAACAATATTTGAGATCCCTTTGACCAAGCATGGTCATAAGACACACACCACAAGGTAACCCACTCTTCGTCCCAACCCCCCAGTTCTCTTTGTCTAATCAAGCAGACCAATTATTAATTGAATTTGCGTGGGAAGAAAGAACCGAAGCTGAACCAGAGGATAGATAAATTCAAGTTAGGGTGAGTCCAAGCTAATGAGGGTCACTTTTGGCGCATTAGATGCAATAGAAAACTGAAAAATCAGGCATCCCTCAACTTACTTGGATTTTTTGAGATACTTACGCAAGATATCTTGCATTGAGTAAAAAATATGAAATGTAGGAAATCTAATCACGTTTTCGAATATATAAGTTTTATGTATTGAAAATATACATAACTATGTGAAAATTCATATTTTCTAACAATCACTTTTTATTGTTTTGGCAAATGATAAGGTATATGTTTTTGTGGGTGCAGCCTTTGAGTGCCTAAATGATGGTTTTGGGATACAAAATTTGGTATGCATGTAGAGAACACATAGCACTAGTGCAAAACTATTTTTCCAAAATTAAATATTTAATTTTTACATTTTGTTTTAATTATATAAGTGACCAAAACTCAAGAATGGTACGTCAAATATGGGTGTGACAATTGAAGGTCTAAATGCAATCATTTCGACTTGGATTTTTTATAGAACGTAGAGGTCGGTGTCTACTAGTGTAGCATACAATTTTTTTTTAAATGGTTGTGAAATGAAAAAGTTACGAAATTAACACTAACAATATGTTTTTTGAATTAAGGAGTGATGATACAAGAAAATTAGGAAAAAAATAGGAAAAATAATATTTTAAAAAAAATACCTATTTGGAATCTACATAAAATTCTATCTATGCCTAAAATTTCGTCAAAAATGGTTGTGTGTGTCATGTTGTAAAGAGTGTTGAAAGGAAAGCATATTGGGAAAAATGGTGGAAATGCCCAATTAGCCTAGGTTTAGAACAATCCATAGCACAGGTTTGGTAAGTCCAAACCAACCACATAATACTTGGATTACATGCGGGCATATGAGGAGGCGCGTTTTAGGTGCTAAGGAACGCTAAAGCGTTTTGTTTAAATTTAAATTTGTATTCCCGCTCTTGGTGTCAACCAAAACGCTCTAGCATTTTGAAGAAACAAAGCTCTAGAGCGTTTTGGAGTTACAAAACATGCTAGCATTTTGGAGAAACAAAATGCTAGATCGTTTCGGAGTTAGAAAACGCTCTATTGTTATAAACCACATAAACTATTTGTTAAGTGTTGAATGGAGATAATGGGTGTGAGAGAGAGAGAAGGGATATTAGGGGGGGGGGAAGAGACATAAATTTATTGTGGAGAGAGGAATGAGGAGAGAGAAAATTAAATGACAAAACCCATAAGTCTTAAGGCCCAAACAACCTAAATCCCTAAAACCCTAAGCACCTAAGCTCAGCACATAATACCTTAACACTTTAACCCCTTGACACTTAATCCTGACATTTTATACCTTACCCCTCCTAATCCTTAAACCCCTAGTCCCTTAATTAAGCCCTTATCTCCCATTCTCGTAGTCCTTATCCTCTAACACCGTAAGACCTTAACCCCTTATAAGCCCTTAACACTATAGCACCTAAGCACTTAATGCCTAACCACTTAAAACCTAATCCTGTATCCATAAATCCCTTTACCCCTAAATACCCTAACCCCTAAACCCCTTAAGTATGTTAATTATTTACCTCCAATCCTTTAAACATTCGTCTCTAAGCTCTCGTTTACCCTGTAGAGGTAAAATAAATGTTTACCTCTACACTGCGTTTGCATGTGCGACCTCCTTTGTGATAGTGCAACCTTCATTTCCTTGTGCGCTCTTTGCTTGCATGTGCACTCCTTGTTTTCATGATATATCTATGTTTGTTTGATCTCTCTCCCTTGGGATTGATGGATCATCTATTGAATTTGAAATTCTTGCTTGGGCTTGTGCACTAGCCTCTAAGCTATAGTTTACTCGTTATAAGCCTTTAACCCTTTAAACCCTTCACCATTAATGTCTAACCTCATAAACCCTAAGAACCTAACCCTAGAGAACTAAATCCCTTACCCCCTAAATCCCCTAACCCTTAAACCCATGAACCACTTTACCTCTAATCTAACAACCCCTAAGACCTAGTCCACCCCTAGCCCCTAAATAACTTAACCCATAATACTTAAAGCCCAAATCTCTAAATACCTAAAGCCTTAATCTCTTAACTCCTAGAAACAATTAAAACTTTAACTACTTGGTACTTAACCCCTAACCCCTTAAACCCTATCCCCCTAACCATTGAGCCCTAAATTACTTAAACCCTAAATCCCATAACCCATAAAACCCCTTAACCCCCTATCTTCTTAACTCCCTAACCCATAAATATTTAAAATTGCAAACCACTTTACACCTTTACCTCTAAAATATTAACCCATAACCCCTAAGTCCTAGTTAACCTGCTAATCATAAAATCCCTAGCTGATACGAACCGTTACACCAAAACCTCAAGGTGTTAGTGAAGGCCGCCCACTAGGATCTTAACATCCCACCACGCTCTGCATTCTAGACTCTGGGATGGATGTGTGCCCATACGGTGGTGTCCCCTTTGAGCCATACGAGCCTCGGACAAACACTGCAATGCCGATGTTGCCACCCGCTCTCTGACTCGAACCTGGGTTGAGGCTCTGATACCAACTGATACGAATCGTTACACCAAAAACTAGAGGTGTTAGTGAAGGCCGCCCACTAGGATCTTAACACCAGCCCATAACCCCCAAATCCCAAAACCCATAAATCCCTCGAAACTCCTAATCCCTCATATTCTAGAATGAATTAATCCCTTAACCCCCAAGCCTTTGATCCTTCAACCCCTTGACAATTAATCCTTAACCAAATCAACCCTAACATCCTAACCCTAAATCCATAAATCCCTTATCCCATAAATCCACTAACCCCTAAAGGACTCACCTCTCAAATAACCACCTATCCCCTAGCCCTTATGTCCTTAACCACTAAGCCCCTAATCCCTTAACACTTAAACGATTCACCTTTAATGCTTAACCTATTGAACCCTAATCCCCTAACATTGGTGTCGTCAATCCCTTAACCCCTAACAGGGATGATTTTAGGGGCGAATTATAGCCCATGGGCGAAATTAGAGGAGTTTCAAAAATTTGGTTGGCGAATTTTGTATATTAAAAAAAATTTGGAAAAAAATAAAAATCGTCCACTATTTATTAACGCAATAATATTTTCAAAGAAAATAGCCTTCCTGTCTAACAACCCTCTGTCCCAAAATCTGGAAATCATCCCCCGAAATTTGCTAAAAATCTCACAAAATCTGGAAATCGCCCCCGAAAATTTGCTAAAAATCTGGCATTCGCCCTCCATTTTGAGTTAGATAGGTAAAAAACATGTCATTCGCCCTAATTTATGGTTCGATCTGTCAAAAATATGGCATTCGCCCCGATATACACTCATTGTTGGGTTCATATGGCTATTTCGCCCCCGATAACCAGTCACGGCGGCTTGAAATGACAAGGGTTCAGGGAAGACTGAAAAGAAGGACTCGGGGCTTGCAAACCAGAGGCGGGCATGTTCTTTGTTGCTGGAATCACTTATTCCACTCCTTCCGGACCCTATCATGAGGGCCGAACGCCCTGTTGTGTCTTCGTGTACTAAGGAACGGGTGAGAGCTATCGCGAATGAGTGGAAATCGAGGATCGATGTTGATGCTGATCTGACCAATGCCTCCAAGCCCTTGGAGGTCCAGGCATTCTTGCAGCTCGTGGCCACTTTCGGCAGGAAGATGATCTTTGTAAGCTTGTTCTTGCGGTCTCATGGCGCAGGCAGATTCTGAAGCTCTATAGGGCTCTAGCGCTTACAGAGAAAATGCCAGGTTTGTTTTTGTAAAACCCTATCGGGTGTTTATGGCGAATTAGTTGTTTTTACACTTAATCTGTTCTTCATTAAACTTTTGTTTAATTTTTTTTCTTCCATATCTACTGTCATCATTTTTCCATATCTGGTTTTAAAACATGGCATAAAATAAAAATAGTACATTGATAATGGGCACTGGTTCACTGGTGAGGTCAGTGGATGCTGCATTTTCCCGGTTGTATGGTCCACTTGCATGCTTAAAGAAATTAAGCTAGGTGCAATGCCCGAATGATTTACATGTTGAAAGAAATGAAGCTAGGTGCAATTCCCAAATAATTTTATATGAACTGATAGAATATAGTAATCCCGTTGACATTTTGTGGTCATTTCTTGGACATTCATAATATTTTATTTTAATCTTATCTGATCACTATTCTAGTCTTCTATCTTATCACTGTTCCAGGCATGTATTTCTGAACATCAGTGAAAAGAGTAACTAGAATTTGATTTTATCAATAAAGAAAACATCTTTGAGTCTATCTAGAAATCTAGACTATAAAAAAGGAACAAGATCAAATTCTATGTATTGAACCTATTTTCTCTCTCACAGGTGCCATTGACTGGCTCCCTTTCAAAGACCCAACTTCGATAATTTGTTTGCCTCTGTATTATTTTCTAGATAGAGATGGTGGAAAGATATTTATATCAAATATTTCTTCAATATCACTTATTCGAGTAGTGACAAGAGAAGAATATTATGTATCTGTGCCAACCCCTTCATCTAGTTAAAAATAAGCTTGGAATCTCCAAAATATGTATATTTGCACTCTTCTACCAATGGGTAGTGACAAAATTAGTTTTAGTGCCAACAATTCTGATTTGTTGTAAGTGCTTGTTCCTATTTCTGCTTTAAACTTTATAAAATGAGTGCGTGAGAAAAATAAAATATTAAAATACCTCCTATACCTGTCACAAGGGATTCTCCTTGAGTTACACCATCAAAATAATCCTATGTCTCAAATTTATCTTCAATTTTAAGAACCTCCAATCTCTGACATTTGCCTGAATATCCTTGTTTAAATCTTTCTAGGATGCTCATGCTTTGGGTAGCTAGTAATTGAGAGGATTTTAACTTACCTTGAAATAATTCACCATTTCTTTCTAGCCACACTCCCCAGAGATAGAGTAGGGGGAGTGCTCTATACTTCTTCAAATTTGAGTTTTCACACCAACTGTTTAGACAACCATTGACTAAGGATCCAACCCGCATATGGATCATTTCATTTCTGCCCAAACAACTACTGATAATAAACATTCAGTAAACAAATGACTTGTGGATTCCAAACTTACCTTACATAGTGGGCATTTTCTATGACCTTGCCAACTCTTTTTCTACTTTAGTTCCCAAGTGGGAACTCTATTATGAGCACAAGCCACAAAAATAACTTGGTTTTCATTGGGCACTTGAATCTCCAAATTAAGGGAACCACCAACACTGCTTCTGCATAGCCTATAGTTCTCTTATAGCTAAGTATGCCAGCTTAGGAGTATACTTCCCTCCACTGGATTCTGATATGTATTGACCTAATACTTTTGATATTATATCCATTCTAGTTGATAATGTCTCCCCTCTAGAGCCCTATATCCTTTGCACTTAGCCATTCCTGGTCCTCATAGTCAATTGGCACCTCTACAACTGCTCATCTTAAAATAAAGCCCAATTGACCTTAAGGAATTAACCAAAGTCCCTACCAGTTTATGATTTTCACTCCCAATCTATTGATATTCTCCAAGCTTGACCCTTGCCCTATCACCCACCTTCCAAACCAACCATCTCCCTAGTACCGAAATTGCAAGCACCATAACTTTCCACACAACTAAAGAGTTATTTGAATATTTCTCAAGGTTTCTTATCCACTCCATATAGATAAGAGCTATATATTTGTTAATCATGAGTGAGAACCACAAAATATTGCCAGTTATAAGCTTCCATACATTCTTCACTGCTAATGTCCTAGCAAAGACAAAACCAATTTTGATTTCCTATCCTCCTACTTTTTTGGGTTTTGTATTTTTTTCCTATGCAACCCAATCAAAGGCGTTTTCTTCCATCCCCATAGCCCACAAAAATATAAAGTTGATATTCCTTACATGGTCCAAGATTCCTTTTGGAAATAATGTGAGTGTCCACATGGCACTCAATCAGCTCCAAATGCAAATGGATTCTACAAACAATGTCCACAAAACAATCCATTTGACCTCCAAGAGGGACTACTTCCATAAAGTGACCTCCAAGTATGTAATACCTCTCATTAATGGCATATAAAAGAGTGTTACCCTTTCATAATAAAGCTGGACATCCCAAGACTAGCTAGGGCATGGAAATACTACTCCAAAGGCCAACGATTTGTTCTACACGTGAGGAGAGGAATGCAAGAAGGGTGTGGCCTTTTGGTGCTTCCTTTAACGGTGAACATTGACTTGAATCTGCTAGTTTATTGCTTATTCCAGTCAAATGCATGATCAGAACCTCCTTAAGACTGTTGTACATGCTTCAAAACCCACCCAGAACTTAACAAAGCTTCGTTTTGTTGTTTTCTATCACAGTTTTAGCCTTTAGGGTTGTTTTGACCCTAAGACATGCCCATATTTGACCTTATTGTTTTTTAAGAGGCTGCAACATGCCTAGAATTTCCATAAAATGCTCAAAAGTGCTAGAAAATGTGTTTTACTGCAACTATGACTCAAAGTGCCACCCAAATTTGAAAACAAAGGCTGTATGAGGGCTGAGAGGAGCCCAGAATTGTAGTTCACTTTAAAAAAAAACAAATTCATCTAAGAAGTTCCCATACTGCCAATAAATATGAATGTATTGTTGTTTTCAGGCTATTTGAGGGTTATTTATTCCCATAATAACATTTTCATTCATTGCCTTCATGAAAACATGGCCGAGACCTGATTTTAGGGTTGTTTGTGCTTATAGAATTTCTCATAATTGCATTTCATGTTGATTTAAGGCCCTTTTTTATTACTAATTTTCTTATCTATGAGAATTTATTTGAGAAGACAGTTAAGATTAAGCAAAAAGTGGCTAAACTCCAAGAGAAAAACAACAAGGAGATCAAAGGCTCCAACATAATGATGGTGCAAACTGAACCCTACAAGAATTGAAAAATCCAAGACTAAGAGTGGCACCCGGGCATGAAATCTTCTTCACAGTAAAATAATAATTTTTAAACCTTTTAGGGTTAAAAATAATATAACAAGAAGCCCAACATAGCCATTTACTAATCATTGCTTGCTCCAAAATGAATCCTAAAATAAAGCATGAGATCAGAGAAAATAATTTGTGTGACTCGAGTAGGGGTATTAATTGCCTCGTGGCTTCTCAAAAAACTCCTCAACAAAGGCTATATTATCATAGGAGCAGTTTGTGGCAATCCTAGTGTAAAACTAGTTCAAGGTAGTTTCTTACAATTCTAAATTCCAAGCAACATTGTTGTAATTTTAGGTTAAATATCATTAGTTGAGGCAAAATTGATCCAACACATAATTTAAATATCATTATTTTAGGCTAAAATGATCGAATACAAGATGTTTCTGAATTGGGAAAAATGTGAATAAAAATACTGTTCAAATTGATCCATGAACAGTAAGCCATTTGGGTCACTAAGCTGGAACAAGAAGGAAAATAATATTAGAATTTAGTAAGATACCCCTTCAGGCCTAAAATCCTATTGCAGGTCTGTTGGAGTGAATTTTTAGGGTGGATTTTTAGGGAATGGCCAAAGATACTCCTTGTTGCACATTTAATTCGTCAAATAAATATCACTATTGGATGGTTGTTGGAGGTTGTTTCACTGCCCAGATATTACCTTCATCAATTATTCCTGCTAATGGGTGCCCTAAATGTCCTAATATTGTTGCTTCTGCCTATTAACGACTGTTTTGAGTGCCCAAAATTGTCGATTTGATCTGCCTGAAACTTCATGAAGGGTCTATTTTACTGGCGCAAATAGTTTTGAATGTGCCCAGAATTATTATCCTATTGTCTATATTTTATCCCAAGTTTTTTCATACTTGTATGTATGGATATTAATTTGCCAATGTAACTCTAAAACACACACTAATAGACACATTGTTTTTCCATGGATTGTTTGATATTAGTTGTATATGAGTGAGTGCATTGGTTGTTTTTCCCTACTAGAGAGTTTCCAGGTTTTTTGTTTCATATTATAGAGTTTATAGCTAATGGATATTTAGCTTGATGTGAATTCACTGGATAAAGGGTTTATTGGTACGTTGTTTTGCCATGCCTATTGAATAAATGGATTTTTTTCATTCATGTTAGTGAATTGGTACATGCCCAGACTTTGCTAATAATAATAATAGTAGACGAGGATATAATGATTAGTCAAGATACAAGTGAATATGTCCTCCATAAACAATGCATATGCAGGTTCTACGCTTTTTAACTACAGTTAGAAGATAGTGCAGGTCTACTTGATAGATTCAAATGTGTTTGGTCAATATTGGGACCTCTGCCACTGTTTTTTGAACCTTTAAAATTGGGTTTCCATCAGGGTTTATATATTCAGTGATTGGATATTTAACTTTTTAAGTATTGGGCACTAAAAGCATGCATAGACATATAAATATGAATATCAACGAGTTTCATGTTTGCAATCAAAATTGTGGAGTCATATTGAGTAATGGAATTTTTAGGAGATGAAGGATTCCTTGTAATAAAGATTACTCTCTGATTAGTAATTTCTATCATCTCAATTGTTGTAGCACTAAGGGTTATGTGAATGGTGTCATGAAAAGATAATGTGTTCTCACTAACAATACCATAAGCGCTTTGCAACACTTGAGCTTCTTGCTAAGACTATCTTGGAATATCTTCCCTAGTTGTCGGTTCTATGGTTTCAAATGTTCTCTCATCAGCCTATATGTTTCCTCTTGCCTCACAAATAGAATCTCCCTTTGGCACTTCATTATATGTATATCCAATAGAATAATTTTCTGAGCCTTCATTGATACCTAGGATCCTGTCTTCTGGTCATCCATATGATGTTGAGCCATTTCTTCTATACATTGTTGATATTAAGTTTTTTTACTTGTGATTTCTTAAGTTTTTGGAGTGGCTCTAGTATGAGGCTATGATGTGTTTTACAGGTTCTCCCCAATGGACTTTTCTTGGTGGATTAAATTATCTACTTATATCATATCTTTCCCTCTTAGGTTTTATTTGTATCAATCACAAAACATACTAAATTTGAGAGATCTATATATAGGTCTTATGAGCCATCATTCTCATTAGCAAAAATCCATAAGATCCACGTCATGCATAATATCAATATGTCTCTTTTTTATTGAAGCATGTTCTGTATCTTTAAGACAATTTTTTGTAGGATGGATGTACTAGTCTTTGTGTTATGTTTATAAGATAATGTTCATTTGAAACATATTTCTATTGTTAAGGCTATGCTAAATCAAAAACTAGTTGTGAGTTCATGATTATCCTATTAACTTTAATTTCTAAAATTGCAGGTTTAGAGATCCAACGACAGATTTAACTGGACTGGAGAAATATATTTCATCTATCAAATTCTTGTTCAATCCAAAAACTCCAAAGAAAGAGTTTCTTTCCATTGGAGTGGTTGATCCACATACAATAGAAGCAAAGTGGCACCTAGAAGGGTAATCTTTAGGTTTATGGCATTCCTTTTCATTTGTTTTGGTACAATTGTTTCTGTTGTTCTCATATTTTCTTTCATGGTTGACAAATCCGTTGAGATGGAAGTGATAAATCCTTGTAGTGTTAGATTCAAATGATGAAGGGTTCATGTAATGCTTCTTCTCAAGTATGAGACTCACCCATCACAATTATACAATTAAAAAGTGGTTAGGTTTTGATTGCTTGATTGTGAATTGAATTCACGAAAGATATGCCTGGAAAGGAAGTATGTTGCATATTATGATCTGTTATGTTTCTCCAAAGTTCACTAAGCCATTGATTTTTTATTCCCAAACAGCTATTTGAATTTTTATTTACATGCAGTATGTGACCAAATAGCTGTTCAAATTGATCCATGAATATGTCAACATCTTCCATGAAATCCTCATCTCATCCCTAATTTCTTTCATTGTCCTCATCATTGATTCATATGTAGAGTTGTATGCATGGTCTACATCATCGTGTTCAAAATAAAATAGAGTAAAAAAAAATGAAAAATTGAAAAATATAAATGTACAGGATAAGTTTCTACTTGTGATGATTGATAAATTCATTGTAATTTGTTGATGAAGTATGAAGAACTGCAACTTCATTTTAAGAGGTGGTTTCATTGGAAAAAACAAGTCATAGCAATTTCATATCATGGTAGGTGAGAAAGAACACCGCATAAAATGAATTACTGCCGGAAAATGTTAAATCTCAGCACGGACAATGAGACTTTCATCCCTGTCGATTCCTTGCTGTTAAATCTGTTTCAATATTTGCACAGAGTAGCACTAAAGTTGCACAGGTTCATATTTATTTATTATATCGGATCCAATCCATTCAACAGATCTAGATCTTTGGTGGTAGAAATCTGTAGAATTCAATTCATCTGAAGTGAAGTACTACAGGTTGCAAGTCTCAGAAATCCAAAGCACTCCTGCACATTGCTTCTTAGTGTATGAAAACAACAAACTATGATTGCTTGGCAGTTGGCAAGCATGAGTGCACAGTAGGAAGAGGATGTATACATCGTTTCAGCAACAACTTGAAGCCTAAGAGGAAGTATCATTTATATTGAAGTTCACAATTTTTTTTCATAGAACTTGGAGCAATATCGCAGCAATTCTCCTTCCTAGTAGAAAATCAATGAGTTCATGGCGCAGATTGTAGTTGAAATTGGAGAAGCATAAATAAGAGCTTTCTACTTTTTATGAACCCTAAGCAACCCAATCTACAATAAGACACTAGTGTTGTAGAAGCATGCAAGGGATCCATCAACTGAGTGCTGCTCAACACTCACAGAGAGTAGAGTCATATGCAAAATCATACGAATTGGAATCTCTAAAGGCTCCAAAGAAAACTTCATGTTGGAATCATAAGGACTTCAAAACCCTTTTCGTTGTACTATAATTTTCAACCTTTGGAGTTGTAATAAACATGGAAATATTGTTGATCGTAAACCTGAAGTTTGACTTGGTTGTTGTAAGAGAAATCAAGCTGCTCAACAATTGTATGTATAATGACGCATTAACCAGCTTTGAATCAATGTTTGATAATTTGAACCCAACTTCTATAGGTATAGATGTTGACCTGCAATTTGCCATACAAAATGTTTCCAATAGACTTCTAGCCTACTTAGTTTAAGAAACAAATGCATAGTCGTCAGTTGGCCAAAATTTTACACCTATTCAATATTGTAAGAGGCCTAAATCATAGCCTTTGGAGCTGTCATAAATCTGGAATATTGTTGACTACGGAACTCAAGTCTGACATGGTTGTTGTAAGATTGATCAAGCTACCCAAAAACTGTGCATACACTAACTCATTAGTCAGTATTGACTCTTAGTCAATAGTGGATAGTAGATAGTTGATAGGTGTAGATGTTGCTTTGCAAGTCAATAGTAGATAGTTGATAGGTGTAGATGTTGCTTTGCAAGCTTCCATAAGAAATCTCTCTAATAGACTTTTAGCATTCTCTAATAGACTGTTGGGTTCTAACTAGAGTGATTTTATTTGCTAAGCAAGTCATTTTTACTGCACTTCAATTGAAGTATGAAAAGTTTGCAACTGGATGTAGAACTTTTGTGTTTAGGATCTCAGATTACTTCATGTCATCCACTGAATACCTAACTACAATGGAAATTCTAGAGTTGAACTTATTTCATATAGTTTATAGTAGTGGAAATGTGTCTTGAATACTGTGATTTGAATGACTTGTCTGGGTAAATGTATCCTGTCACAAAGATGCTTGAAATTACTTAATAAAATCAAGACCAAAATATCACATGGGAAGGTGATCGGAAAGTAGTATAGGTTACTGTAGTATTTTTAGTATCATTTTCTATAATGTGTTGTGTATTTTCCAACTTGATCTTGACATTGAGTTTCTTGTTTGATGAAATTTATCTGATATTGTTCAAATGTGTAGATTTTGCAGAGAGATGACCAGCCATCACTCTCAAGTATATCATCCTTCTATGGGGAATGATTAGGACCTGCAGCCTCTACCTATTGTTGCCAAGCCAGCTCCAAGATATGGGTGAATTTAGAAGTGATAAGGGTTGTTATTTATCAATATATGGATGCTTTAATAGTGTTAGGGCGTTTTAAAACAGTGCTAGGTGAATTTATCACTTGCTAGGGCCAATTTGTGTGGTTTTAAGCATTTTTGTGATTACCTAGGCTATTATATCATTGTTGGGTGTTTTTCTCCCTTGCCTTGGTGATTTTAATCACCACTAGGTTCCTTTCAGGCCTTTTATTTATTCTGAAATACACAGACAACTAGCGTTATAAGTGGAAAGATTCAAATACATTACGTGGCCAATTTCCATTACAAATTTTCCTTGTACGTGGGTGAGCCCTTATCCTTGTATTTCCCATGGACATTGGGTGAGTGTGTTTTGTTGAGAGTGCCTTGCTGAGGAAAAGAGTGTGGGCATAAAGAATGGGAGGAAGGCCATTCTAGGAGTGGAAGGTCCTTGATACAATTGTGGGAGGGAATAAGCAAAGAGAACAAGAGTATTATACATGCCTAGTCAAGATTTAAAACCCATGCCTAGTCAACATTTAGTCTGGGATATTGATCAAGTATTGAAGTGCCTAGGTGCAATTTTGAAGAGCATGGGGAAAATATTGAACTGTACGGGCATTTTTATCATCGTTGGGAGAATTTTGAAGTGACCAACGAAAGTATTGAAGTGCATGGGGCATTTCTATCATCATTGGGTCAATTTAGAAGTGCATGGGGCATGTATTGAAGTGCCTGGGAGGAATTTTGAAGTGCTTGGGGAAAATATTGAAGTGCATGGGTTGTTTTTATCATCCTTGGGAGAATTTAGAAGTTCCTTGGAAAATATTGAAGTTCTTAGGGCATTTTTATCATCTTTCGGAGAATTTTGAAGTGCTCGGGGCAAGTATTGAAGTGAATGGGGTGTTTTTCTCGTCACTTGGTGAACTTAGAAGTGCATGGGGCATTTTTCTCGTCACTAGGTGAATTTAGAAGTGCCTAGGGTTGTTGTTTATCAATGTATGGATGCTTTTATAGTGTTGGGACGTTTTAAAACAGTGATGGGAAAACTTATCACTTGTCGAGGTAAATTTGTCTGGATTGAGGCATTTTTGTGATTGCCTAGGTGATTATATCATTATCGGGTGTTTTTCTCCCTTGCCTAGGGAAAGTATTGAAGTGCCTAGGGCATCTTTATCATCATTGGATGAATTTTGAAGTGTCTAGGGCAAGTACTGAAGTGCCTGGGCAAACATGGATGTGGATGAGGGCGTTTTTATCTTCACTACGAGAATTTTGAAGTGTCTAGGGAAAATATTGAAGTGTATGGGTGTTTTTATCATCATTGGGAGAATTTTGAAGTAGCCGAGGAAAATATTGAAGTGCGCGAGGCGTTTTTCTCATCACTGGGTGAATTTAGAAGTGCATGGGGAAAGTATTGAAGTGCCTTGGGATAATTTTGAAGTGCTTGGGGAAAATATTGAAGTGAATGGGGATTTTTTATCATCCTTGGGAGAATTTTTAAGTGCCTGGGAAAATATTGAAGTGCTTAGGGAATTTTTATCATCTTTTGGAGAATTTTGAAGTGCCCGGGGCAAGTATTGAAGTGCATGGGGCATTTTTCTCGACACTTGGTGAATTTAGAAGTGCATGGGGCATTTTTCTCATCACTAGGTGAATTTAGAAGTGCACGCGGTTGTTGTTTATCAATATATGGATGTTTTTATAGTGTTGGGACGTTTTCAAACAATGATGGGAAAAGTTATCACTTGACGAGGTAAATTTGTGTGGATTGAGGCATTTTGTGATTGTTTGGGTGATTATATCATTGTCGGGTGTTTTTATCCCTTGCCTAGGGTAAGTATTGAAGTGCCTAGGGCATATTTATCATCATTGGACAAATTTTGAAGTGTCTAGGGAAAGTAATGAAGTGCCTAGGAAAACATGGAAGTGGATAGGGGTGTTTTTATCTTCGCTGCAAGAATTTTGAAGTGACTAGGGAAGATATTGAAGTGTATGGGTGTTTTTATCATCGTTGGGAGAATTTTGAAGTGCATAGGGAAGATATTGAAGTGTATGGGTGTTTTTATCATCGTTGGGAGAATTTTGAAGTGACCGAGGAAAGTATTGAAGTGCGCGGGGTGTTTTTCTAATCACTGGGTGAATTTAGAAGTGCACGGGGCAAGTATTGAAGTGCCTTGGGGGAATTTTGAAGTGCTTGGAGAAAATATTGAAGTGCATGGGGAGTTTTTATCATCCTTGGGAGAATTTTGAAGAGCCTCGGAAAATACTGATGTCCCTAGGGCATTTTTATCATCTATGGGAGAATTTTGAAGTGCAAGTGCCCAAGGAAAGTATTGAAGTGCCTAGGGCATTTTTCTCCTCATTAGGTAAATTTAGAAGTGCATGGGGTGTTTTTCTCATCACCAGGTGGATTTAGAAGTGCATGGGACGTTTTTCTCATCACCGGGTGGATTTAAAAGTGCATGGTGCATTTTTCTCATCATTGGGTGAATTTAGAAGTGGATGGGGGCGTTTTTATCTTCGCTTCAAGAATTATGAAGTGCCTAGGGCAAAATTGAAGTTTCTGGGCGTTTTTATCATCGTTGGGAGAATTTTGAAGTGGCCGAGGAAAGTATTGAAGTGCATGGGGCATTTCTATCATCATTGGGTCAACTTAGAAGTGAATGTGGCAAGTATTGAAGTGACTCAGGGGAATTTTGAAGTGCTTTGGGAAAATATTGAAGTGCATGGGGAGTTTTTATCATCCTTGGGAGAATTTAGAAGTTCTTGGGAACATATTGAAGTTCTTAGGGCAATTTTATCATCTTTCGGGAAATTTTGACGTGCCTGGGGAAAGTATTGAAGTGCCTAGGGCGTTTTTCTCGTCATTGGGTGAATTTAGAAGTGCATGGGGTATTTTTCTCAGCATCAGGTGAATTTAGAAGTGCATGTGTCATTTTTCTCCTCACTGCGTGAATTTAGAAGTGCTTGGGGTTGTTATTGTTCAATGTATGAATGATTTTATGGTGTTGGGACGTTTTAAAACAATGATGGACAAAGTTATTACTTGCCGGGGCAAATTTGTGTGGATTGAGGCATTTTTGTGATTGCCTGGTTGATTATATCATTGTCGGTTGTTTTTCTCCCTTGCCTAGGGAAATTATTGAAGTGCATAGGGCATCTTTATCATCATTGGACGAATTTTGAAGTGTCTGGGGCAAGTAATGAAGTGCCTGGGAAATCATGGAAGTGGATGGGAGTGTTTTCATCTTTGTTGGGAGAATTTTGAAGTGCCTGGGGCAAATATTGAAGTGTCTGGGTGTTTTTATCATTGTTGGGAGAAGTTATAAGTGGCTGAGGCAAGTATTGAAGTGCATGGTGCATTTCTATCATCATTGGGTCAATTTAGAATTTCATGGGGTAAGTATTGAAGTGCCTCGAGGGAATTTTGAAGTGCTTGGGGAAAATATTGAAGTGCACAAGGATTTTTTATCATCCTTGGGAAAATTTAGACGTTCCTCGAAAAATATTGAAGTGCTTGGGCATTTTTATCATCTTTGGGAGAATTTTGAAGTGCTCGTGGCAAGTATTGAAGTGTCTGGGGCGTTTTTCTCATCACTGGGTGAATTTAGAAGTGCATGGGGAATTATTCTCATGACTGGGTGAATTTAGAAGTGCATGGGGTTGTTATTTATCAATTTATGGATGATTTTATAGTGTTGGGACGTTTTAAAACAGTGATGGGCGAAGTTATCACTTGCCGAGGAAAATTTGTGTGGATTGAGCCATTTTAAGTATTCACTGAAAAATATGCAACTCTCTTACCATTCGACACCAAAGAGAAGATATTTTGGTGACAAGATTGGTTGGAAGCTTGGAATTGGTCCAAGAAATATCTTTCTATATAAAGGAAGTGGCCTGCTACTAGGATATTCACTTAATTCTATCATTTTGTTGGCCTGTCAAGATTCATGACCCCACATGTCCATTGGACCATTAAGGGATGAGATAACAAGTAGAGTCCCTACTTTCCTTGAATCTAGTTAGTGCAGTCGTGTTTTGTCGACACCTTCTAGTTGTGAGTGATCAAATACTGCTAGTGAAATGTATAAATAAACTCATCCTCTCCTCATTCATACACTTGTTCATTCGAGAGTCTAGGAGTCGAGAGAGTCAAGAGTTGAGTTCCAATGTATTTTCTTCTGTTGCACTACCTTAGTAATCTACATAATCAAAATCTTGAGTCTTATTGGCAAAAGATTCGCCAAATTTTTACCATATTTTATAAATTAGTGAAAGATTCGCCAAGTTTTTACAATTTTTTATAATTAAGTGAAATATTCGCCAATATTTTACAATATCTTATACTTTAGTGAAAGATTCGCCAATATTTTACAGCATTTTATAATGAAATGAAAGATTCGCCGAAAAAATTATATATACATATTATATTATTGATAAAATCGCCTTCATGTTTTCCTTTATATTGGGGAGATTCGCCCATTTTTTATACATATAAATTTTGGGGGGGTTCTTAAAATAATCCCTGACCCCTAAAGCCCCTAACCCCTAAACCCATTTATCTCTAAGCACCTAACACCTAACACCTAATCCCTACTTTATCCACAAACAATTAAGCCATTAATGTATAACATCTAAGTCCCTAAACCCCTAAACATGGAGCCCTAAATCCCTTTTAAGAACTAAATCCCTTAACCCCGAAGCTCCTTGACCCCTAACACCTTGAGCTCTTTACTTGTTTACCTCTAATGCCTCAACCACTAACCACTAACCTCGATTTTAAACCCCATAACCTCTTAGCTCCTTACCCCTCCAACCTCGTAATCACTAAGAACCTAAACCCCTTTATCCCTTTGACTCTAAGACCTTAACCCCTGACCTCAAATCCCTAGTTAACCTCCTAATCCATACAACATGAAGCCCCAAACGCTTGAAGATAAGGAGGGATAGGGAAATAAAGGAAATATTTTCTTAGTAAGGAAATATTAAATAAGGTTTCAAGGATAATGTTTTCTGTATAGATATTAAACATAATGCTAGATCATTATGTATTTCTGTGTAACATCTCCCTGAATTTGTTAGTGTTATTTTGAGAAAATATAAATTTTTGCTCCTCTAGCCATTAACCAAATCTCACTTTAAAATCATAAAAGACCTCAATTTTTATAATACACTTTCTTGATACTGGTTATTATCAAAGAATGAAACATAATGACATAACATACCCATGTGTCGATTCAGTATCTTAAGGGGAACTGTAACAACTCCATATGTAATGACCTCCTAGTTAACTGTTAATATTTTGGTGAAATTATAAGCAAAATAATTTCCTTCTCCCATTAAAATAAAGACCCAAAATCCACCATAAGTAAAGTTGAAATCAGTATGTTATGAAGTTCTCGATTCATAATGTGAACTCTAGCTAAATCACATTTAGACTTTCTACCAATCTTCATTCTCATTTGTTATGCATTATCCTTAGCCTGAACATAATATCAATGAAACCCTTAACTAACATATTTGTATTTTACTTTGGTCGATAACAAAATTTGCTTTCTAAGAGCTACACTTGTACATTGGCATAAACAATCATCCTTGTAGTTATCAAGAAGCATTAAGAAATACATAAGAAACATATATACACCACATAAGAACAGGAGGCAGATATAGGTGGTTCACCCGACTCTTTGGGCTACGTCCACAAGGATGTCATCTTTTTATTCATCAAAAATAAGTCTTGTTACAATCACAACCCAATGGTTGTATTAATCACTTTCCACCTTTTCCAAGGTCTCTTTTATAGTGAGGACCTCCTAAATAATCCAAAGTTGCCTATAATAATTCCTCTCAACATAATATGGGCTTATGTATTTATTTAATAAATGGACGAGGTAAACATAACCCTTTTACTTATGCATTAGTTGGGCTAAGTATTAACATACATGGCTATAGTAATTTCTCTCAACATAATAAAGTATACACTTTATTAATTAAGCCAAAGTGTAACATCCTTTTCAATAAGCAAAAACGTATTACGCAAACAAAATTTAGAGGAAAAGCGATCCAGGATGAAACTCATCCTGTGACAACACACAAGAGGTCAAAAGGTCGTGATAGCATAAGGTATAAAATGATAGGGACAACCCCTCCAGCGCACGCTGCTGTCCTAACTTCCGAGATCAAGTATCGCAGAGTAAGAGATATTTTTAAATAATCACACAAATTCAAGCTAACTCACAACACGATGTAAACGCAATTACAACAATACAGAACATAAGTATTTCTGGGATCACGGAGGAGGGTTTTCCTTGCATCCACATCTGGAAATGATACCGAGCATGAAGCACTTCTGGGATCTAGCAAATCGCTATGCTTCCCAACACATCTACAATTTTACAAGACAGCGGGTGCACTATATGAAATACCTACCATAGATATGTAACATGGAAACTAACAAAACAATGTCCTCTCAATTTCAACGACAACTCATACACGAAGAGTATGCAATATATAAAATACAGTCCAATGAATTAATCTTGGGAATTTAGTAAATTGCTATCCTTCCCATCTCATTGACAATAACATAAGACAGAGTATGCATTATAAGAAACACAGTCCAATAAATTAATCCTGGGAATTTAGTAAATCGCTACCCTTCTCATCTCATTAACAATAACATAAGACAGAGTATGCATTATAAGAAATACATACCATAAGATCTTAAACATGGAAACTAGCAAACCCCACGAATAAGTAGGAAGAAGCGCATCCATAAGCAGGTTCCTTCTCCGTTCATTGGGACACTTCAGCATTTTCAGAAAGTACTGGTAGAGGCATCTCAATAAAATAAAAGGACGTCCTAACCTGGAACCCAACGATGGCAGTCTACAACGCAATTTATTATAGGAGGAAAACTAAGCCGACCAATCCAGAAGAACACTGACATCATACAATCAACTATCGAGGAGGAATGGGGATCGACTTCCACGGCCTTCAAGAACTCCATGCAGCCCTACTAGCAATATCATTAATATGATAGCTAAGCTACGGGGATCTATCCTCTCGGCTATCCCACACGCAACCATCATCATAAAAATAAACTATTGACAGGGTTGGGATCGGCTCCCATGGCCTCTTCCCAAGCTTTCCGCAGCCAAAATGACAAGGGTTAGATCCCAAACAAAGTAAAACCCCAAGCATAAAATCTTTCTCCTCCGAGATTTACGGTGCAAGTTTAAAAACTGGTATACAATACTATCTATTACAACATAGAGAAATACTATTCGGGATCTGCCAGAAGCTTCTCCTATCACAGCAATATAACCGATAACAATAGATCTCTACATTTTAATACCAGCAACAACGACTAAACAGAACCACTTTAGGTATTCCATGGAACTTCACGTAGGAGTACGATTTACGACTTGAGCATCTAGCATGAAACTTCAACCGAAAATACATTTCGGATAGCAACATATCTACGCAGAACAATATACATGATCCGGGGAATAACACATCTATCTAGTATATAGAGTATAAACATAAATTAAGAACTACAGAGATCAGGCTTGCAACCAAGCCGTCCTTTCTCCTTATGCATGCGCAGAAACGAAGTACAGCAAGAACATATCCATAACCACCAGAACCGTCCACAACGCAGATAAAACTATTGTGATAGGGAAGGAGTACCTTAAGCGTTTATCTACGCGGATCGATGTCTAAGATCTATCAGTACTCAAAATGTAAAATAAAACTATTGTGACAGGGAAATACCAAGAGCGTTTAACCACGCAGGAGAAAGTGCCGAGAAGTTTGACACAGTACTCTGGCTCTACGATATGTGCACTTCCATTCAAAACCAGCAATGGCAAAACTATCGACCGTTTTCCGCAATACATCTACCAGATGGTCTCAGCATCAAGTCAATCTCCAACGAGTCGTTCCCCTAGAGGATCCGCTTATCATAATCCTGATCGGCAAAAGGTATCCGCAGGTACTCACCGAGATCCTCTCCACATCGCCCGAATTAGAGAACTTATATGTATATTTTTATGAGTCACCTCTCAGGTCGCAAGTCCAAGGGTGGATCTGTATGCGGAGATCTATTACCAGAATTTTTTCCCGCCGCGAAAGGATGGACAGTCCGATCTTATGCGCACCGATGGAAAATCTTCAGCCGAACAGTCCCAGTTCTTGTTTTTTCCTCCCCCCTTACTACCAACTCTACCTTCATATAACGAGAGTCTTTCCTTCCACCTACATGACAACTGGCGATAGCTGAGGGACAAGTGGCGGTTTTTAACTTTAGATAGGAGACAAACTCCCTCATAGTTCTCAACGAGGTTTCCCCACTACATAACTAACTACTCGTTTATGCCTTGTGTGCTTGCCATTAAAGCAACTAAAGTGGGGGTTTGCACCGAATTCTCCATGTAGTTTTTTCCCCATTAAAACAAATCAGCAAGTGGCGGTGGAAGAATCCCTCAACTCCAGCTACATGTTCTTCATACTTAATCAAAATAGGAAGTGGAGAGTTTAAGAATGAATGGGCCCTTTTAACTGTTTAGGGTTTGAATTTAACAAGTATTACTTCTCAATGTTAACTCACATCCGTTAAGTGAAAAATATCCTTACCCCCTAGGTTACATAAAGGATGGTGATTTTCTCATTATAGAGATAGGTTAACAAGAATACATATATAGAATAGTTGATTATCACATATACTATATATATTTTTTTTAAAGAAATTCTCTTGGCCTTGATTCTAAGTTTATCATTTTACGAGTAATGAGTTAAACCTCATGAATCTCAAACCTTAATGATGGCCTTGGCCTTCAGTTCCTCACCAATGTCGCTTACACAATAACAATTACATTTATTAAAAATACCAACAATAAAGATTTAAATAGGTCATAAAGGAGGAATATCACATTCTGTAACGCTCTAGCGTTATGTGCTTCTATGACGCTCTAGCATTATAGAAACACATAATGCTAGAGCGATATGTATTTCCATAATGCTCTAGCATTTTTGTTTCCTGTCATGCATGTTAAATTACATGGCAGGCTCGGGTCCTCCCATGCCTAGTTCAAAGAAACGCTTGCACGTTTTCATTTCACTAAACTTTCGCGCGTTTCATGAAACTAAGATTGCATCTAAAAGGTCCCTCAACTTTGTACGAGGGCCCATTAATCTAAGAGAAGGGATTAACCCATATCTTGAAAGTTTAAGAAGCAATAGTATTGTTATGAATCCACGAGTCACAAGTAGGAGTATTAGTCTTCGTATTCCTACAAGGATGGTAATGGCATCATATTCCACCTTTAGATTGCTTGCATTTCATGGGATGGGTAAAGATGATGCACAACATCATTGGTTAACCTGTGGGGCGATATGGGTTGTGAATAATATTACATATGTGGTTTCCAAGATCGTGCATCTAGAGACCACGCTTAGATACATAACTTTGTCCCGGTATATGAATTATTATAGCATTGGTGCCACAGGTTAGACCCATTCGTTGGATACAATTAATGTTAGGAACCCATGTCTTTACTTTGTTAGTATATTGTTGTTGGAAGCATATGCTTTCTAAGTCGTCCCGTAGTATTTGTTGATCCATAGTTTGTGTTATTGTTGTTGGCGCATATGCTTTGTAAGTCGCCCGTAGTATTGTTGATCCATAGTTTGTAGTGGCCCATGGTTTTGACCCATAGTATTGGCGCCTAGACTTAGTATATAAGTGTGTGTTAAGGGCTATGAAGGCACCGTGAAGTTAATTGTATTGAGCTTGATCAAAGGAGGTTGCCCCCTCGAAGTGGCCTGCGATCAATATAAAAGTGATTCTGAGTTCTATTATTTCTGATATCTCATGTATTTGCATTAATTAATTATTGCAAGTTCATCACATCTCGTATCAGAGCACTTTCTTGGGCTCGCTGGGTGAAATTTTTGTCAATTTTTTTTTCTCATCTATTGCAAGTTCGGATTTGGGAATAATCCCTATCCGCTTAACTGTGGGAAGTACTTGGGCATAAGCCCTAAAACTCATTGTGAGGAGTACCACAGGAACCCCAAAGTAGTTGGCCCATTGAGAGGACCTGCTAGCGAAAAGGGCAATGACCCCTATCTGATTGACTAGTTCCCACCCGTGAGGTAAACCAATAGCTGTCATTTGTGGCAAAGAGGTTATCAGTTTTACTTGAGCCATAGAGTGAGGGGTACTGCCCCAATACGCAAGCCATCAGACAACATTGGTGGCCGAGTGAAACCCCTAAACTATTAGGAAGACACACATACCTGGGGTCCATATCTATTTTCAACTGAACTGTTGCCGATCACTGCTCCACCGTTTCAGATCCATTCTGAAAGTCATTCTAGATCCAGCCGTTTAAGATCTATTTCGGATCAAGTTGTTTAGATCCATTTTGAAAGTCGTTCCAGATCCAGCCATTTTAGATCTATTTTAGATCCAGTCGTTTTCGATCCATTTGGCGTCGTTTCAGATCCCTCTAGTTCTGCTCACTTCGAGGCCATTGCAGATCTATCTATTTTAGATCCCTTCCAAGCCATAACCGCTCCATTCTAAAAATAAAAAAAAGGGTATAAAATTTAGTTTTTTCTCCATATCTCCCTTGTTTTCACTCTGTTTCCCTTGAAACTTCCTGGGAACCCCTGTACTCTCATTTTGGATATTTCATTCCTAAGGACCCTATCCCCAATTCCACTTCCCAAAGCCCAAAATCCCACATTTGTCTATTTTTATGGTTTTCCATAACTTTCTCAAATTTCACCCAATCACCTTCAAATTTTACCAGAGAGTTCCTTTCCTAATTCTGCTTCTTTGTCCCTCTCTGCCAAATTTTCTCATTCTTTCACCCCACTTCTGAAATCATCCTTTTCTACTTCCGTGTTCATTCGACAATGTCCAAAACCTAGTCAAACCCTAATTACCCTTCAGATTTTTTCCCAAATCCAGATTTTCCTTTACTGAAACAGTTTTTGTTTAGTTTTTCTACCCAGTCAACCTAAAAAAACTCCTAGTTATGCTTGTCACCCGTGCAGGAGCAAAAACCACGGAAGAAGCACTTGCAGCCATCCAAGCCAAACTCCAGGATCTGGATGAAAAATTTCTCGACCTCCATCTTGAACATTCAGCCATGAACGAAAAATGGCAGTCCGAGTCTTCATCAGACAATGGGTTCTCTTCTTCCAGCAATTTCTGTGGTCCGAAGCTTGATTTTCCTCGCTTCAATGGTACTGATCCAAATGGATGGATCTATCGTGCAGAACAATATTTCAGTCTGCATAATACTTTTGATGTCAACAAATTTCCGCTTGCATCCTTTCATTTGGAACAGGAATCTCTTCGATGGTACCGTTGGTACATCAAGGATCATGAAGAGCCAAAATGGCCAGATGTTTGCCAGCTCCTTTTGCAATGATTTGGTCCTAGTGCTTTTGATGACTTCACAAGAGCCCTCACTAAACTTTGCCAAATTGGCACGGTGAGAGAGTATCAAACCGAATTTGAGAAACTAGCCAACCACACTGAAGGATTGTCTGATGACTTTTACCACAGTTGTTTTATCAGTGGTCTAAAGGATGCCATCTGCTCTGAGGTCAAAATGTTCTATCCCAACACAATGATGGAAGCCCTGGGGTTGGCTAAATTGGCACAAGACAAGATTGCAACCCAACAGCTCTCCAAGCCCACTTTTGTTCCCTTCTGGAATATGGGTTCTCAACGACCATCCATACCGCAGGCTCCTTGACCAACTCCTATCAAGCATTTGTATGAAACAGAGATGCAAGCATGCAGAGAAAAGGGGCTTTGCTATAATTGTGATGATAAATTCACTTGGGGACATAGATGTGTTCAGCAAAAGATCTATCTCTTGGATGTGGATTCTACGCCTTCCTCTGAAATTGGTGATGAAGATCCAGATACAATGGATGCTCAGGCAGACATTCAGGAACCGCCTATTGACCCTCCATCTCAGGATGACCAACCAGAGATATATCTCCATGCGTTAGCTGGAATCACCACCCCCCAAACAATGCGGGTCAGGGGTTACTTCAAAAAGCTTCCTCTTACAATACTCATTGATTCTGGTAGCAATCATAATTTCGTTGACCCTCGGATCGCCAAACAAGCCGATTGTTTTATCCATCCTTAATCCAACTTTGAAGTCATGGTTGCCAATGGGGGCACCTTACCTTGCAAAGGGAAGTGTCGAAATGTGCATATCTCTATGGGAGATTATACCTTGCACTCTGACATGTTTTCCTTGACCTTAGGCGGATGTGATGTGGTTTTTGACGCTCAATGGCTACGCACACTTTGCCCTATATTATGGGATTTTGCTGAACTTTGGATGCAGTTTTCCCTTAATGGGAAAAAATACACATTGACAGGATTACAACCAGGGTCTCTCAGCATCATCAGTTCACATCGCATGGAAAAAACGCTTCAAGAAGAATTCACATGGTGTCATCGCTCAGATCCATTCCATTCAGATGCAACCATAAGTGGTCACCACTACTCCTTTGGATCTACAACAAATTCTGGATCGATATGCAGGTGTCTTTGCTGAACCAGTGGGATTGCCACCTTTAAGGGTAGAAGACCATCGTATTCAGCTCCTTCCTGGCAGCTTTCCTCCCAACATCAGGCCCTATCGCTACCCATTTCACTAAAAAACAGAGATTGAAATGCTCATTCGGGACTTATTGAAGCAAGGTATTATTCGCCCAAGCACTAGTTCCTTTTCTTCTCCAGTTCTTCTTGTTCGCAAAAAAGATGGGTCATGGTGCCTCTACATTGACTTCTGAGCACTTAATCACCTCACCATAAAGGATAAGTTTCCAATTCCTGTTGTTGATGAGCTTCATGGGGCTCAATTTTTCTCCAAGTTGGATCTTCGTTCTAGGTATCATCAAATTCGGGTTCATGAGGATGATATCCCTAAAACAGCTTTCCGCACACATGATGGCCACTGAGTTTTTGGTCATGCCCTTTGGCCTCACTATTGCTCCTTCCACATTCTGGGCCTTAATGAATAAAATATTTCATCCCTACTTGCGGAAATTCATTCTCGTATTCTTTGATGATATCCTCATCTACAGTAAAACATGGGCTGAACATCTCCAGCATCTGGATCTTGTCATGCAACTTTTCTTTGACCATCATCTCCATGCCAAACAGTCTAAATGTGTTTTTGGACAGAATGAAGTTGAGTATCTCAGGCACATTATCTCAGCACAAGGGGTTTGCGCGGATCCTGCCAAAATCGATGCCATGAACAATTGACCGCATCCTAGAACACTCAAGAGCCTTCATGGTTTTTTGGGGTTGACTGGCTACTACCGCAAGATTCTCAAGGATTATGGGAATATTGCAGCTCCATTAATTGCTCTATTGAAAAAGGATGGTTTTACATGGACACACGCTACTCAGTGTGCATTTAACAAACTGAAACAAGCTATGTGTACTGCACCTATTCTAGCTATGCCCGATTTTTCCAAGCCCTTCACGATTGAGAGTGATGCTTGCGGAAATGGACTTGGTGTTGTTCTCCTTCAATATGAACACCCCATTGCATTCACCAGCAAATCCCTTTCAGGTAAGAATTTAGCTGCCTCTACATATGAGAAGGAAATGATGGCTATTTTGCATGCAGTACAGAAGTGGTGACCATACCTATTAGGGAATCATTTCTGCATCAAGACTGATCACCAGAGTCTGAAATATTTCTTGGAACAGCATGTCTCCTCCCTAGCAAAACAGAAATGGGTTACCAAACTCATGGGTTATGACTATGAGATCACTTACAAGAAGGGTAAGGACAATATTGTGGCAGATGCTCTTTCTCGCACATTTGATGCCCAAGGTTCTCTTTCATCTATTTCTATACCTATTCCAAATTGGTTGCAATCTGTTCAACAGGGTTATGTCAATGACTCTTCCTTATCTCAAATCATCTAATGCTTGACCAACAACCCTTCTGTTGTACCACATTACTCTTGGGATGGTGCTTCCCTGAGGTACAAGGGTCGTCTGGTGCTTCCCCGGAGCACAGATCTTCAACAGGCTATCTTCTCTGAAATCCATGCTTCTCCATCGGCAAGGCACTCTTGGTTCCTCAAAACGTATGAACGAGCACGTGTAACTTCTTTTGGAAGGGCATGAAAAGTACAATTCAAAAGATGGTGTCTGAATGTTATACCTGCCAGCTCAATAAGGGTCAAACAACACTCCTTCCAAGATTGCTCGAACCCTTGCCGATACCTACACGGATTTGGACAGATATTTCTATGGATTTCATTGAAGGGCTCCCTAAATCTGGTGGGAAGACAATGATTCTCGTTTTTGTTGATCGCCTCTCTAAATATAGTCATTTTTTTTCCCTCATCCATCCCTATATAGCCTCCTCAGTCGCTCAAATTTTCCTGGACCAGATCTTTCGTCTTCATGGCATCCCTTCTTCCATTGTCTCGGATCGTGATGTGACTTTCACTAGTCATTTTTGGACAGAACTATTTCTCCACACTGGAACCAAATTGAAGATGAGTTCGAGGTATCACCCACAAACAGATGGTCAGAATGAAATTATCAATAAATTCTTGGAAACTTATCTTCGTTGCTTCACCTCTGAACAACAACATCAGTGGGAAAAGTGGCTCCCTCTCGCTGAATGGTGGTACAATACCTCTTACCACACTGCCTCTAAAATTACCCCATATGAAGTAGTCTATGGTCAGGCACCTCCAGTTCTTCTTCCATACACCCCCAGAAGTTCACCAGTTCAGGAAGTTGGCACAGTCCTTCGAAACCGCGATCAGATTCTTCGCATTTTGTGGGACAATCTTCACATGGCAAGAAATCGCATGAAACAACAAGCTAATCAACACCATTTCGAGCGCACTTTTCAAGCAGGCGATATGGTTTTTCTTCGTCTCCAACCGTACAAGCAATCCTCCCTGAAACTCAAAGGGCGTCATAAGCTCACTCCAAAGTTCTATGGGCCATATCGAATTCTTCAGAAGATTGGGTCCGTTGCTTATAAATTGGGACTTCCTCCTTCTTCCCGCATTTATCTAGTATTTCATGTATCTTGCCTGAAGAAAGTTCTTGGCACCAACATCAATGGACAAACTATTATACCCGAACTGGATAATGAAGGATCCATCCTTTTGGAGCTGGAGGCTATCCTCAATCGGTGCACTCAACAGCTTTGCTCTCGCTCTATCACAGAGGTCTTAATTCAGTGGCATGGCATGCAACCAAAGGATGCTACATGGGAACCACTCCTTCAGATTCAACAACAATTTCCACATCTAAAGGTTTGAGGACCAATATTTTTTTGAAGGGGGAGGGGATGTTAGGAACCCATGTCTTTACTTTGTTAGTATATTGTTGTTGGACGCATATGCTTTGTAAGTCGTCCCGTAGTATTTGTTGATCCATAGTTTGTGTTATTGTTGTTGGCGCATATGCTTTGTAAGTCGCTCGTAGTATTGTTGATCCATAGTTTGTAGTGGCCCATGGTTTTGACCCATAGTATTGGTGCCTAGACTTAGTATATAAGTGTGTGTTAAGGCCTATGAAGGCACCGTGAAGTTAATTGTATTGAGCTTGCTCAAAGGAGGTTTCCCCCTCGAAGTGGCCTATGATCAATATAAAAGTAATTATGAGTTTTGTTATTTCTGATATCTCGTGTATTTGCATTAATTAATTATTGCAGGTTCATCACAATTAAATCCCACCTTTTGAATGAATTCTAGAAGTCGAAGACTAAGTCATAGTGTATTACTGAGATCAAGGAGATCAAGCAAAGAGTTGGCGAGTCTGTCTGTGTGATGAACCTGCAATAATTAATTAATGCAAATACACGAGATATCAGAAATAATAGAACTTCGAGGGGGCAATCTCCTTTGAGCAAGCTCAATACAATTAACTTCAGGGTGCCTTCATAGGCCTCAACACACATTTATATACTAAGTCTAGGCACCAATACCATGGGTCAATACTATGTGTCAATACAAACCATGGGCTAAGTCTAGGCGCCAATACTATGAGTCAAAACCATGGTATATATAATACTATGGGACGACTTACAAAGCATATGCATCCAATACTATGGGTCAATACTATGGGCTAATATAAACTATGGATCAACAAATACTACGGGACGAATTACAAATCATATGCGTCTAACAATAATATACTGACAAAGTAAAGACATGGGTTCCTAACATCCCCTCTCCCTTAGAAAAAGCTTTGTCCTCAAAGCTTTAGATGTGGAAATTGATGTAGAATCTGAAGGAGTGGGTCCCCTGTAGCATCCTCGGGTTGCATTCCGAGCCACTGGCGCCTTTGGAGTTTTAGGGAGGATTGCATGGAAGGATGTAGACGAAGATGAACCATATCAGCGATGTGAAAAGTGTGCGCAGAACGGTGCTGATCGGCTTCTTGTTTCAGTCGAATTCTTGCCATGTGAAAATTGTCCTGCAGAATGAGAAGAAGCTAATCACGGTTTCGAAGAATTGAGTCAATTGCCTAAACTGGGGAGCTGCTAAGGGTGTATGGAAAAAGAACTGGCGGTGTTTATCCATAGACTGCTTCATATTGTGTCCTTTGAGATGTGGTATTGTACCACCAGAGCGTTGCTAGGAGATCCATAGAAATAGTTGGCCAAAGCTATGTAGGGATGGGCAAGGGTTTGAGCAATCCCGAAAAGAGCATCGTTTCACCCTTGTTGACCTGGAAAGTATCACAGTTAGCCACCATCTGTTGAATTGTCATTTTCAGTCCCTGCCAAAAGAAGTTACATTGTTCCCGGTCATACATTTTGAAGAACCCAGAGTTCCCTGTTGATGAAGAAGCATGGAGTTCATAGAAGAGATAGCCCTGTTAAACATATTGCAACCAATTTGGAACAAGCAGAGAAAGAGCTGTAAGAGAAATTGGGTCATCAATTGTGCAAGAAGGAGCATCTGCCACCATATTGTCCCGACCCTTCTTGTAAGTGATCGCATAGGGATAACACATGAGTTGGATAACCCATTTCAGGTGTGTTGGGGAGGAGACCCATTGTTCCAGAAAATTTTCCAGACTCTGGAGATTAGTCTTGATGCAGAAATAATTCCCTAATAGGTATGGCTTCCACTTCTGTACTACATGCAAAATAGCCATCAGCTCCTGCTGAGAGGTAGATGCGGCTAAATTCTTACCGGAAAGGTCTCTTGACGGCGGAAATCTCATTGGTTCAGCAAAGACACCTGCATACCTATCCAAGGAAGTAGTGGAGACCGTTGATGGGTGCATCTAAAGGGAATGGAATTGAGCGATGTTACCATGTGAATTCTTCTTAAGGATTTTTTTCAGGTGATGTGAACTGATGATGCAAAGAGACCCTTGTTGTAAGCCCATTAATTTGTGTTGTGCCCCATTTACTAAAAACTGCATCCAAAGTTCTGAAAAATCCCATAAGATGGGGCCAAGTGTGCGTAACCATTGAAAGCCCAAAACCACATCACATCCTCCTAAGGACAAGGCAAACATGTCAGAGCGCAGGTTATAATATTCCATAGAGATACGCACATTGTGACACTTCCCCTTGCAAGGTAAGGTGCCCCCATTGGAAACCATGACTTCAAAGTTGGACCAAGGATGGACAAAACAATCAGCCTATTTGGCAATCCGAGGGTCAATGAAGTTATGAGTGCTACCAGAATCAATGAGTATGGTAAGAGGGAGCTTCTTGAAGTATCCCCTGACTCGCATTGTTTGTGGGGTGGTGACATCGGTTACAGCATGGAGAGAGAGCTCGGGTGGGTCGTCTTGAGATGGGCTGTCAACAGGCGGGTGTTGAATGTCGACCTGATCATCTACTGTATCTAGAGCTTCTTCATCAAGTTCTGAGGCAAGCGGAGAATCCACATCCAAGAGATAGAGCTTTTGTTGAACACATCTATGTCCCTGAATGAATTTCTCATCACAATTATAACAAATCCCTTTTTCTCGATGTGCCTGCATCTCTGTTTCATACAAATTCTTGATAGGAGTGGGTTGTGGGGCAGGTGTGATGGGAGGTCGTTGGGAACCCATATTTCTGAAGGGAACAAATGTGGGTTTGGAGCATTATTGAGCTGTGATCTTGTCCTCTGCCAACTTAGCCAACCCTAGGACTTCCATCATTGTGTTGGGACATAAAATTTTGACCTCTGAGCGGATTTCATCTTTGAGACCATTGATAAAAACAACTCCTATAGAATTCATCAGACAATCCTTCTGTGTGATTGGCTAGTTTCTCAAATTCCGTCTGATACTCTCTCACTGTGCCAGTTTGGTGAAGTTTAGTGAGTGCTCCTGTGAAGTCATCAAAAGCACTAGGACCAAATCATGGCAAAAGGAGTTGGAAAAAATATGTCCAGTTTGGCTCGGGATGAGCTTGGATTTACCAATGGTACCATTGAAGGGTTTCCTGTTCCAAATGAAAGGATGCAAGTGGAACTTTCTGGACATCAAAAGTATTATGCAGACTGAAATATTGTTCTTCTCGGTATATTCATCCAGTCGGATTAGTACCATTGAAGCGAGGAAAATCAAGCTTCGGCCCACGAAAATTGCTGGAAGAAGAGAACCAGGTGGCTGCAAAAGATTCTGGCTGTCGGTTATTGTTCATGGCTGAATGTTGAAGATGGAGGCTGAGAAATTTTTCATCCAGATCTTGGAGTTTGGTTTGGATGGCTGCAAGTGCTTCCTCCATGGTGTTTGCTCCTGTGCGAGTGACAACCATAACCAGTCATTTTTTATTTTTTTTGTGGGGGGGGAATGGATAGAAAAACACAAACACAAGCATTTAGTAAGGGGAAATTTGGATTTGGGAAAAACTCAGAGGGGTAATTGAGGTTTGACTAGGTTTTCGACACTTTCTGAGGGACAGGGAAGCAAAAAATGGGGATTTTAGAAGCGGGAACTCTATGGTAAAATTTGAAGGCAATCGGGTGAAAATTGAAGAAGTTATGGCAAACCCTAAAAATAGACAAATGTGGGATTTCTGGTCTTGGGAAGTGGAATTTGGGATAGGGTCTTCAGGAATGAAATATGCAGAATGGGATTGCAGGGATGTCAGTGAAGTTTCAGGAAAAACAGAGTTGAAACAAGGGAGATATGGCCGAAATATATATATATATATATATATAATTTTTTTTTCCAGAAATGGATTGGCAACAGCGGTGCGGAAGGGATCCACAACAAATGGATCTGCAATGGCGCGGAAGAGATAAAAAATGGATGGATCTAAAACAGCGACTGGATCTGGAACGACTTTCAGAATAGATCTGAAACGGTTGGATCTGGAGTTGGAAGTGATCGACAACAGTTCAACTGAAAATAGATATGGACCCTAGGTATGTACGACTTCCTAACAGTTCAGGTGTTTCACTCGGCCACCAATGCTGTTTGACGGCTTGCGTATTGGGGAAGTACCCCTCACTCCACGGCTCAGGTAAAACTGATAACCGCTTTGCCACAAACGACAGCTCTTAGTTTACCTCACGGGTGGGAACTAGTCAATCAGGTAGGGGTCGTTGGCCTTTTCGCTGGCAGGTCCTCTCAATGGGCCAGCTACTTTGGGGTTACTGTGGTACTCCTCACAATGATTTTTAGGGCTTATGCCCAAGTACTTCCAACAGTTAAGCGGATAGGGATTATTCCCAACTCTGAAGTTGCAACAGATGCGAAAAAAAATTTTGGCAGAAATTCCACCCAACGAGCCCAAGAAAGTACTCCGATACCAAATGTGATGGACCTGCAATAATTAATTAATGCAAATACATGAGATATCAGAAATAATAGAACTCAAAATCACTTTTATATTGATCACGGGCCACTTCGAGGGGGCAACCTCCTTTGAGCAAGATCAATACAATTAACTTCACGGTGCTTTCATAGGCCTCAACACACACTTATATACTAAGTCTAGGTGCCAATACCATGGGTCAATACTATGTGTCAATACAAACCATGGGTTAAGTCTAGGCACCAATACTATGAGTCAAAACCATGGGACAGATAATACTATGGGACGACTTACAAAGCATATGCGTCCAATACTATGGGTCAATACTATGGGCTAATATAAACTATGGATCAACAAATACTACGGGACGACTTACAAAGCATATGCGTCCAACCACAATATACTAACAAAGTAAAGACATGGGTTCCTAACAGTCTGGGACTACGACCAATGGTTTAATATTTTGTTCTATTGATTGAGCTTTCATTTATTATACATCTAACCCTATGAATGGATCATTCCACGTTTTCTTCCACATATCAGAATTCCACTAACACAATAGAAGGTGGAGACTAAGTTGAATTCCCTTGAGGTAAATATAAGGTTGGAAGTAGCTCTTGGAAGGGAGGCATCATTAGGAATCGTGTAGGTTCAGAGGAAACTTGTTGCATTGACCTTGCAGCTACAACAATTATTATCTACTTGAAAGGTAGTTAGATAAAGTTTATGGTCTAGATTCTGTAGAACAACAGGCAATCACAAGAATAAATTCCCAACACTAAATAATTATCTAGGTATTAGTATGCCTAGTCTATTTCCTAAGGAACTGAATATTGAATGGTGAGATATTTGTAAAACTTGGGGCCATGCACCTCCCAATTTCCAAATGTAGCAGAAGTAATACAGCTCTATGCATGCACCATTCTATGAGTTTTTCTATTCTACCGACCATGATATGAACAACTATCATGCTTTGTAGTTGATGAAATACAATATAGAGTATGCCTACCGAGTTTAGGACATACAAGAGAATAGAGCACCTGACCTAGGAGAATAGCAGGGAGTAGCGTAGTGGGTTTCGAGGTCGTGGAATACTCTATGGTGGTGGTGGAATGTAATATGCTAGCCAATATCTGACCAAGATATTGTCTTCCACTCAGAGTTTTAATAAAATTTTACTAGCAATTTTTAAGGCCAAATTCCCAAACTGAGCAGGATGTAAGTGATGGGGATTGAAACTATGAATGGGGATATTAGGAATGAGATTAGGTTCTGGAATTTATAAGTATGAGTGTACAACAACATATAAACATGGTCGGGGCAGAATTCCTTGGCACCAAGTACTAGATCCATTCACTTTTCAGCAATAAAGCAATTCTATTGCCTACTTCGAGGCTTCCTGGGCTTATAGCATATGCCAACAATACTCGGTGAGGGTAATCAGAGTTTATGGAATATTTATATCAGTCATTTAACTTATAAATTATGCTGGGATAAGGTCTTAGTGAACTTGGGAAGGTTTGGAGTGATTGGGAGGTCCAATGCACACTGTGGACTATTGAGCTGATCAAATTGTAGGATTTTCGAAATGAGGGTAAATGCATCAAAATTATTAATAAAGGGGATGATATGGGAATTATACTGAGTTATTAACCTCCCCCAACTGACATAATGAAAAATGCATGCTCATAATTGATTGAGAAGTCATAATGGTGAAACTAGTATAGAATAAGCACCCAACTAGCTAGTCTTGCATTTTAATTCATCAAACTACTCCAATAAAAAATAACCTATGTTTTGATATTAAATAAATATCTGATATATGATATTCAACATATATAAGTCGAAATATAACTTCATAACACTTCTTTTTTTATTATCTGATTTCCTTCCAAAGTACAATGCCTCACATGCTAGATTTTCGTTACAATAGAGGGAGAATGAAGATGAGAAGTAGAAAATTAATTTGGCTCTATTATGAAGTGGGTTATCAGACCATCTATAGGTTAGATGTATGATATTTCTTCACTCTGAGCTTCTGATCTTCACTAAGGTGCATTCACCAAACTAGCTCTCTCCTCCAAGATAAAATCCTCCATATCTAGCTGAGAAAGATGCAGAAGTGGAGATCAGATATGAAGCTGATATTTGAGTATGGGAAGCCTTTGTTCTCTGCAAATAATAGCCTACTGGGCTCTCTGAATTTTCTGGGTGCATTCATTGAATACTATCTTCTTCTTCTGGTGATTCTCCTCCAAAACTAGCTGCAAATCTCCTGTAGATATGATCTCCTCTTCAAGCTAACTGTAGATCTTCAATGGTGGAATGATATGAATGTTATTGGCTACAATAACATATTCTGGACCTGCATATTACTCACTGAAACGCATGGGGCCTTCGGGCACATCTCCCAAGAAAAACTGTTGAGGCACATCACTCAACCAAGAGAGGCTCAGAGCTCTCAATACAAAAATGCAAATGACAAAAGTTCTTAATGGGAGTTGGAAGCATTCTTTTATAGAATTCATGTTGACCTGTTGAGAAAGTTACTTGTCTTGGTGACCCGTGAGAATAGGTCACCCATGAGTGGACATACTTTCCTTGCTTTTCTTTGCTTTCGTTTTCCTTCTTTTTCCTCTTTTTTTTTTTACTTTCCTTCTTTTGTGAACTTTACTGCTTTTCATACTTTCCTGCTTTTTGGATTTATGCTTCTTTGTTTCTGAAATATTCCTCTTTTCTCATTTTTGGCATCATTTTTGGACTCTAGTGGTTTCTTGACTTCTACTCCAAGTAATTCCCCCAGCCTTATCCACAAATTCGAATTGGTGGGCCAATTTTTCCATTTATTCGGCATAACATATAAAATATTAATAAATGAGAATAATTAATAAAATTAATTAATTCCTTCTCCCAAAATTCAAAACCATTAATTATTTAATTAAACTTATAATCCTGGCTCAAAACTTCCCAATTACTTAATAATTCATCTTATATACTTAGTTTGGGGTTTAATATCTTCTGGGACCCACCTTATCCATTTAATCACCTAAATACACCCTTAGGCATATTCCATAAGATAATTTCCACATTCACCCATTAACTAATTAATTAATGCCTAAGTGACTTAGGCCAAAATCACCCCCATGGACCATAGCAAAAATTGAGGACATGACAATCCTCCCTTCCCAAGATTGCTTGTCCTCAAGCAATGTTAGGATTCGACCAAGCTTCTACTGCACCACTCTGATTATAATTGTCCCCATCCATTGATCAATCTGAAAATTACACATGGGGCCTTCAAAAATATCTAAAAAAAATGCAAGATGACTATGAGGAATAAATTGCACTTCAAACTCTATCTGCACTAAATCATGAACAAAAATATTAACCCAGTTAATATAACTGAGTAGAATTCCTGGGTCCCACTGCTTCCTCTGTAAGGACCCAAATTTTTCTACTACCTTTGGAAAGTTGTCACTACAATGAATTCCTGGATCCCATGATCCCTGATGAATACCATCTATCATCACTGTTACTTGTGTCAACTTGTCACTCCAGGGTATGCTAGGATCCATCTACCAAGCTGGAAGTGTGCCACTCCCAATGCAAAACTTAATAGTTGTGAGACTTCTCCACCAAACATAGAACTTCTTGAGAGCATGCAAATCGGAATGCATCTCTTGTGCATGTGTACTGGAGATATCTAATGGCTGCAAAATATATCTTTATTGCTCCTCACAATTCAAGACAATGTCAGTTATAACAAAAAAATTATTGTAGAAACAAGAAAACCTTTTACCTCCCAATGTCTTCATTGCAATGATGCATGTACCCATCCAACCAATTGATGAATAAGAACTTTTATTTGCTGAACCATATGGAATGTGTTCAGCCATATTTGTGTCTTCCTCAAATAAAGAGATCTCATTATCTCTATGGAACTCTACAAGTGCTCCTCTCTTCATCCAGTGGCTCAACTCTCTGCAATTGATCCAAGGGTGCAAAACTTCATCAATTAACCCACACATTGAAGGTAAGTGTAGATTTGATGTATTTTTGTCGAAATTGGCTGCACACACATGCATGGGATGCCTCAATTGCTACGGGTTAAGGAACATGTCATCAACCTCAACTCTAGGATCCTTCTGCTCATCATGTGACACAAAAAGGAATAATCCTTTTACCCAATTTTCAATCCCAAAATTTGTGGTTGAATGTGAAGTGGGGAATGAAGGATGGTGAGCCATGCTTCTGAACATTTCATCCACTAAAGTTCTGTATGAATCCTCTCCATTGATGGATGACCCATCTATGGTGAACTCATCTTCCTCTTCCTTGGAAGAGGGACCTTCTTCAATGAACTTCTTAGGTTCATTTTGGAAAAAATAATGTGCTTGTTTTTCATCCACTTTTTATGCACATTCTTCAAGCACATACCGAATAGACTGCTCCTCATGGTCCACCGACTCTTGAGGTTCCTCAATGGAAATTTTTATGTCATTTACCCAAAAGGGATGACTCTCAGGAAAAATTGAAGATTCAGTCAATTCTTGCGACTCTTGTTGGGATTGTTCTATCTTCTTTTGTGATTCTAAGAGGGCACTTTTAATGTATCTCAGAGAATATTGGGTGGCCAACAAATCACCTTTGAGCTTGTAGTTCTCTTATTCATATATGCAAATACTTTCTTCATCATGCAATGATGCTTCCCGCAACAACTCAACAAGCTCAAACATGTCATTTTTATCTTAAAGCAATTGTAAGAAATTACCTTTGATTGTGGACATTGCTTTCTGGATATTCTCCATGGCTTCAAAGGAAGATTGATCTTCCATTAAAGAAGCTTCCCAACACAACTTTGACACTGAAGCATGAGTGTCATGGAGAATTTCCAGGGGCTCTTGGATCTTCTGTTCATCCATCTTCAGTGACCCTACAAGAAGATGAGGTTCTTGTAGATGTTTCTCCTCTTCTTTTTCCATCACCGGATCAATTTCATGCAGTGCACTCGATGTTTTGAAATATGATCCATATGTTGTTGTTGCAATATATTCATCTTTTAGGTCCTCAAAAACATAATATGGGCTGAAACTTAAGTGCTCATTCCTCCTTGTTTCACTAGAAATATCTTCTCTCAAAGTTTCAGCCTTCACACTGCATTCCTTTTTTACAACAGAATTCTAAACCTCATCACTATGGGGCTCAAGCATTCTGAAATTTTCACTAGAAGTAGCTGCCATATCAGATTGAAATAATGACACATAAAAATCAGAAATTAATAAATCACCATGTGTCATGTTATCCTCCGTATGTAGTTGAATTATGATGGCTTGTTCATCCACCCATTTCTCTGCTTCACACCCTACTGAGGTTTGCTCAATTTTTGCTTCCTTGTGAGGCTCAAGGGGTGACTGTAAATCTGAATTGTGTCCCTCCTTTGGATCAGATCCAAAAGATGTCTCACCATCATTAAGAGTACCAATCTCTTCTGCACTTATCTTGGAATCAAACACAAAGAAATTGGGAGTGATTTCACCTTCCACATTACAAACAATCAAATGTTTGACTGCTGGATCTTCCATTACATACATTGACCTTCTTTATGTTCTTCTGATGAAAAATTTGGTAATTCATCAACATTATGGATGCTAAAAATAGGCTGATTTATGTTTGCAGGCTCTTCCTCATGGTATGATGGCTCTGATGACCAATCAAATTTTTGATCATACATATGACTAGTATTTCCTCCTTTATGAACTCATGTCTTAGGGAATAAACTGGAAGAGCTATTTGATCCTTCTCTCTGCTGCAACAGATGATTCACTTCTTTGCACACCTTATAAACATTAAGTGCAGCAATATTTTTTTTTTGTATCATCCTACCTACCTCAAGTTCACAGTAATCTCGGAAAGATAAGAGATCCCGGATCTCTTCCTTCAAGGCATAGTATTCCATGAGATATTGGAATGATCCCTTTACCTTATTTCCACATGAAACTTTTCCATTTTCCCATTTAGACATAGGTATATCAGATCCTATGTCCTATTCAATTATATAATCAGCAAGGTTAGCATCTTCAAACCTATGAAAACAATAATCTATGACAGAGGACATCTCCTCTTCTTCATCTGGCTCAAAATCAAATTCTTCAATTATAGGTAGGAGCCTCATACTACAACTTTGAAGAATTAGATATGCAATAGTATTCCATCAAGGAGATTCTTCCTTTCCAAAGGGGTGGAGGAAAGTGCTCTGATACCATTGTAATATCCTAGCCAAGATCTTACCAAGATATTTTCTTCCATTCAAATTTTTAATAAAAATTTACTAGCAATTTTTAAGGCCAAATTCCCAAACTAAGCATGATGTAAGTGACGGGTATTGAAACTCTGAATGGGGATAGTAGGAATGACATCGCGTTATGGAATTTATAATAATGAGTGTGCAATAGCATATAAACATGGTCGGGGAAGAATTCCTTGGAACCAAGTACTAAAGCATTCACTTTTCAACAATAGAGCAATTATATTGCCTACTTCGAGGCTTCCTGGGCTTCTAGCATATGCCAACAAGACTAGGTGATGGTAATCAGAGCTTATGGTAGATTTATATCAGTCATTTAACTTATAAAATATACTGGGATAAGGTATTAGTGAAATTGGGAAGGTTTGGACTGATTGGGAGGTCGAATGCACACTATGGACTGTTGAGCTAGTCAAATTGTAGGCTTTTCCAAATGAGGCTAAATGCATCCAAATTATTAATACAAGGGATGATATGGGAATTATATTGAGTCATTAACCTCCTCGAACTGAAATAATGGAAAATGGATGCTCATAATTGATTTAGCAGTCATAATGGTGAAACTAGTCTAGAATAAGCACCCAACTAGCTAGTCTTGAATTTTAATTCATCAAACTGCTCCAATAAATCATAAAATCTGTTCTGATATTAAATTAAGATCTGGTATATGATATTCAACAAATATAAGTCGAAATATAACTTCAGAACACTTCCTTTTTATTATCTGATTTCCTTCCAAAGTACAATGCCTCACGGGCTAGATTTTCATTACAATAGAGGGAGAATGAAGATGAGAAGTAGGAAATTACTTTGGCTTTGTTCTAAAGTGGATTATCAAACCATCTACAGGTCATATGTCTGATATTGCTGCAATCTGAGCTTCTGATCTTCACTGGGGCGCATTCACCAAACTAACTCTCTCCTCCAAGAGAAACTCCTCCAAATCTAGCTGAGAAAGATGTAGAAGTGGGAGAAGAAGTGGATATCAGATATGAAGCTGATATCTGAGCATGGGAAGCCTATATTCTCTTCAAATAATATCCTATTGGGCTCTCTGAAGTTCCTGGGTGCATCCACTGAATACTATCTTCTTCTTCTGGTGATTCTCCTCCAACACTAGCTACAAATCTTTTGTAGAAATGATCTCCTCTTCAAGCTGACTATGGATATTCAATGGTGGAATTATATGAATGTTATTGGCTGCAATAAGATATTTTGGACCTGCATATTACTCACTGAAACTCATGGGGCCTTGAGGCACATCTCCCAAGAAAAAATGTTGAGGCACATCACTCAACCGAGAGAGGCTCGGAGCTCTCAATACAAAAATGCAAATGACAAAAGCTCTTAATGGGAGTTGGAAGCATTGTTTTATAAAATTCATGTTGACCTGTTGAAAAGTTACTTGGCTTGGTGACCTGTGAGAATAGGTCACCAATGAGTGGACATACTTTCCTTGCTTTGCTTTGCTTTTCCTTCTTTTTCCTCTTTTTCTGACTTTCCTTCTTTTCTGAACTTTCCTGCTTTTCATACTTTCCTTCTTTCTGGATTTATGCTATTTTTTTTTTTCTGAAATATTCCTCTTTTCTCATTTTTAGCATCATTTTTGGACTCTAGTGCTTACTTGACTTCTACTCCATGTAATTCCTCCAACCTTATCCACTAATTCGAATTGGTGGACCAATTTCTCCATTTATTCAGCATAACAAATAAAATATTAATAAATGAGGATAATTAATCAAATTAATTAATTCCGTGTCCCAAAATTCAAAACTGTTAATTATTTAATTAAACTTATAAGCCTGGCTCAAAACTCCCCAATTAATTAATAATTCATCTTAGATACTTAGTTTGGGGTTTAATATCTTCTGGGGGCTTACCTTATCCATTTAATCACCCAAATACACCCTTAGGCATATTCCATAAGATAATTTCCACATTCACCCATTAATTAATTAATTAATGCCTAGGTGACTTAGGCCAAAATCACCCCCATGGACCATAGCAAAAATTGGGGACATGACATGGAAGGCAAGTAATTTTCTTTAAATATATAGAGCTAGGACACTTAGTGAAATTTTGTACTAAGACTCATGATTTGTGTGCATATTTCCATAGCACAAACCATGCAACAAAGGAATGAATAAACCTATTGAAGAAATGGGAAGATAAGAAATATCAATGTAATATGGTGACCAATGAACCAATGAAAGGGAACAATGGAAAAAATATGGTGCAAGTAAATATAGTGACTCAAGGAGACACTTAGACAAGTAAAGATATTTTTGGATATTGCAGTGCTAGAATACCAATAGAGTAGAAGGATAGGAAAGCTACGCATCCCCCACCTATTTTTCAAGCAAAGGACTAGCTATATATCCTACGTGAGGCGTAGATAGAGGTAGAGGAAGCTGCACAACACAAAGAAAAATTGCACCAAGATGGTATGCTCAAAGAAGATGAATTGTATAGACTACATGAAGAAGAGGATCACAGAAGAAGAATACACGAGGAAGAGATACTGCGTATCCTGTGTGATGAGGAAATGAGGCGTACCACATAGCACGAAGTTATACAACACAAAGAATAACAACCGAAAGGAATGTACAAGACTCACTAGGAAGATCCAGTAAGTACATTTCTACGAAGTTGTACAAATATATTGAATGATCATCATAGTGTCAATAAAGTAACAATTATGCTTGCGAAGTTACTAATGTCTAAAGAAGCTAAAGAACCTATTTCAATGCCACTTTCCAAAACGAATGCATGCATAGTGGGAAAGAAAAGAAGAACTGGAATGGATCTCATGTTGTCCCTTGAGTTGGAGGTATTTGAAATGAAATATGTAATGATCGACTTGAGGGTATATGTGAACATTCTTCCGAAGAAGAATTGGGAGTTGATGGGAAATCCAAAGCTGGTGTCGTCGCCATTGGAAGGTTGAGCAATGTGGAAATAAACATTGATGGAGTGAAGAAAGTGGTAGAATTTGAAGTGATTGATATACTTGAGGATACTGATCCATACCCCTCACTGTTGGGGATATATTGGACGTTAGATAATAATGCTATTATGAACCTCATGAAAATTTGCATGTCCTTTGAATCGAATGAACTATGTGTGGTAGCTCCACTAAATGAAATGAAAGGAGAAATATATATAGAGTTAGTTCAAGATGACATTGGCAGTGTGGAGAGAAAGAACATATACAATGTTACTTCTAGGAAATAAGACTATATAAACCCCACTGTGAATGGAGAGATTAGTTGGCGCAGTTTCCATTTGTTTGACACATATTCGCAAGATGTGATGGATCGTTGGTAGAACCAACTGTATAAAGTATCCAAAAGGAGATATGAGTGCATTACAAATTCTGTGTGATTTATTGTGTCAAAACTGCATGATCTACCAGTGTTTGATGGAATAGAGAAATTAGATACTTTCCTAAAAAAAATGCAAGGCCAAGTTCTAAAGGAACGAAATGTAGAAGTAATGGATTTCGTCACCCATGGAACACCTATGCGTTGGTGGAAGATGCACAGAGAGGAGCTGAGCAACTGGGAACTTTTGGAAACATGTATTAAGGAGAGGTTCCATCCTGTTACAAACTTGTATCTTGTTAACAGATTGAAGGGAACTGAGAACCCCATAGAGCATTGTTGTGGGAAAATTTGCACAAAAGTGTGAAACCCTTCACACTTTGGATTTAAGACTTTGAGGTTATCAACAAGGTGTGAAGTGTTGATGGGAAGGACACCACTACATCATAGACTGCAAATTGAGTTCCAGTTTACCGTTCGCTCTTGTTCAACCTCGATGGATTTGGTAGTGACCTAGTGTGTTGGTTTAGTTTGATATTTATGTAGCTTGTTTATTAACTCAATCTTAACTGGGTAAAACTACCTATGATACATCATACTGACTCATTCTTTTAATTACAGAAGATTTGGGACTTTCCTTTACATCTTTGTACTTGTATAGATATTGTAATAATCAACAATGTCTTTTCTTTCTAATTCGAATTAGGAAACGACAACAATCTTCTGAACAGGGCTGAGTGGTAGACATGGGGCTTTAGACTTGGAGTTTGGATGGGGCAAGAGGAACAAGTGCTTGGTTCTTGGCATCCTGCTTGATATCCTTTAGTTCTACTATGCATTGTTTCTCTGTCTTGGGTTTTTGAAAATATTTAATGAGGTCTCTTCTTATATCATCCAGATTCCTTGGCAAGTGGGACTGAAGCTAGTAGTTGTTATAGGGATAGCAGTTAATTTATCTACAGCTAATAGTTATTACTCTACGGGCTAAAGCTAGTACGTTACAGCTTAAGATTGAACTCTTATGAAAGAAATACATCGCTCCAGTAACAACACAAATGGTTTCTAGCCAATAACATAGCCATCATCAATAAAACAAGGCCCCTCTATAATAAGTGAGTTAATAAATTGTTCAAACAATATTAATTCACATTCTCTGGCACTATAGTTTTGTGTGAATACAGATCTAAGCTGAGGTTTCAGGTGATACCTATTACTTTGAATTATGGAAATAATCTTACTTATCAACTCATAAATAAGCTACGCAGTTTCAGTGAGCAGGTAGCCTGACAGCCATGTTGTTATCCAATGAACAACTTCCTTGTAGTGGCAACCTTAATTTAAAAATTTCAACAACAATGAGAAGCAAGTCTACGTGATTAGCAATTGAAGAAAAAAAATAAAAAAATTGTTTTCTCCAAATCTCAGCATACATGTGGGGTGAATCTGTATTAAAGAGATTATAGACAACATTAAAAGTGCAAATCTGGACACAAAAAAACATGTTTGACAGTGCAAAAACAAGAAGAGCCAACATACCTATAAGAAGAAACATGCTTTGTCTTGAGAAAGCTATCAATCATGGTGTTCAAAATAATCCCTTTGAGTTGAAACTCGCAAACTGAGCATTGAATCGAATATCCAACACTTCACTATCAGCTTCTATAGGATAGACAAAGAGAATGCAATGGGGTCAAATGAAATTTTTAATTAGAATAATTTGAATCCAAAAAAATTGAATATTTACCTATAAGTAGAAACGTACCATGTCTTGAGAAAGCTATCAATCAAGGCATTCAAAATAACCCCTCTGAGTTGAAACTGGCCAACTGAGCATTGAATCGAATATCCAACACTTCACTATTAGCTTCTATAGGATAGATGCATGGAATGAAATGGGATCAAATGAAAATTTAAATACAATAATTTGGACCCAAAAAAAACTAAATATTTACCTTTGAAATCCGACAGTTTCCATTTCCCATTTGCACCAATTTTTTCCATTAATGGCTGAGGAACCAAATTTGGACAGCAATGTAGGGTATCCAGTCGGACCCGTGAACTTTTTGACATATCCAGTCCAGCCCACGAAATGTTTGAGAGAAATTTGGCACAAAGAGTTTGACTTGGCCATATTTCGGTCAATAATGGCGGATGAGACATATCCAGTCCAACCCGCGAAATTTTTGAGAGAATTTTGGCACAAAGAGTTTGACTTGGCCATATTTCTGTCAATAATGGCTGATGAGACATATCTAGTCCAACCCGTGAAATTTTTGAGAGAATTTTGGAAAAAAGAGTTTGACTTGGCCCTATTTCTGTCAATAATGACCGATGAGAGGAGGGTTTTTAGGTTTCCACTCCAATAATATTGGTTCCATTGTTTTCACTCCAATAACATTCGTGTCAATTTTTTGGCAATGATGGCAGATGAACAAGGGTTTAGAGGAGGATCTTCAGATCCAATCTTCTAGGAGAGGAACTGTTCATTTTTGTTGAATCTCATTCAATCTGCAATTTTTTTTGCATTTGTCCACGTGTTCAAACATATCATCGGGATTATCCTATATTACATTATAGTTATAGTTTAGTGAATTTTAATATAATTATTTATTTATTTTACTATCAAATTAAAACTCACTTTTAATATTGTATCTTACATTATATGGAATACTCAATTTTAATATTGTTTTGAATATTTTTAAAAAAATATTCTATTCATGAAAATTACAGTTTCAATAGGTAGGATAATATTCGAAATTTCGAGCTTCTAAAAAAGGTTCCATCTTCTCATTCAATTTATTTATGTGAATTCTATGTATTCGACTATAATATTATTGTGTAATATTTTTATTTTGGCTATGTGTTAATGATTATGTGTATATTAAAAATTATTTTTTAATAATATGACTATGTATAATAAATATTGTATTTTAATAATATTATTGTGTAATATTTGAATTGTTTTGGTAAAAAATTAATGAAGAATTTTAATAATTTAGATGAAAACTATAAATCATATTTAAATAATAATATTGAATTATTAAAATTGTAATTTTAAAATTATTATTATATAATATTGTATATGTTTTAAAATAAAATGATAGGTGTAATAAAATATAAATTTGGGCATGTATTTTTTTAATAATATGATCATGTAAAATGATATAAGATTTTTAATACAAAGGTAGATGCAATATTATATAATTATTTTTAATAAAATTTAATAGTCTTTGTTGGGTTATGTATAATATTGTATATTTTCTTCATAAAATTAAATAAATTAATAACTAAATAATTACTTTTATATGGAATTAAGTATTAAAATTATTTTCTTATTTTATGTGATTTCTATCTTTATTTTGGGGTGAAACATTTATCAATCTTGGTCCTCAAAATAACTAATTTTTAGATGAAATTATGTATTAAATTTATTTCCTTATTTTAAGTGATTTCTAACATTATTTTGGGGTGAAACACGGTTCTCAAAATAACTAATTTTTAGTTGAAATTATGTATTAAATTTTTTTCATTATTTTATGTGATTTCTATTATTACATCTGGGTGAAAAGTTTCATCGAAATTCGTTATCATTAATTGATTTTAATATAAAATATATATCGAGGGCAACTTTGAAAAAAATGTAATAATTATGGGCAGCTTTGATAAAAGTGAAATAATAGATTAATATATTAAAAAAGTGTCTACACGGCACTATTTTATCAATTTATTGATTTTTCCTTATGAGGCTGATTTTGAGTTGAAATTTCCTCTAATGTATGTTTGCATCCTTATGCTCCAAAATGCATAGTTTGTTTCATTTAACCATCGATCCCTCTTTGTCGAGAAACATTACTAACCCACCATGTGTGCTCCCAACATCTACTCTCCATGACTTAAAGTGTTTATGAAGGAACCACATTGATACCAAATGTTGAGCACACATTTCTACTCATGGGGTAAATTGGTATAAAACAAACTTTTATTGATTTAAGTTCAATTACCAAAATAAAACAATCACTTAAAATCTATCAATTATAGAACATGAAACACAATATTTAAGTGGGAACACTTTTGGGAGAAAACCACATAATTTTCGCTTTATAACTCTTAATTCTTGTGCACCAACTTACCTCACACACCAATTCCCACTCATACAAATATTTGTAGTCACAAACCTACTAGTCCCAATGTTCTCAAGCACTAACCTACTAAATGCACTAATCTCACTACTAAGCACCAACTTAATAAGATCTCTTCAATTTAAGCCACACCAACACATAGTTACAATTCTTGGTAGATTGAATTTGACTTCTTCAAATAATCAGTTATAATTAGTTAAGTCATTCCACTAACACATTCTTCACTGCATAGTTATTCTTGAAATTTCTTCTTAATATGGAATAATCTATTTTTTTGCTAGCCCACATTTCCTTTCAATTCTTGTTGTTCACACTTCATAAAGAGTTGTGTCTATTTGGAACAATCCCTTAACCTTATTTAAGTAAATTATTATTATTTTTTTATTACCTGAATGAGACATTATCTTCTAGAAAATAGAAATTTACCAATAATCCCATGGTTTTCAGCAGCCCACGGTATTTAACAATGAACCCATGGTTTTGAAAACCTATCCTCTCCTATATATTCCAATATAATCCCTTGCCTTTTCCTTCATTCTTCAATAGCTTCCCCTCTTATCATTTCCCCGCTGAGTATGGACCATAATTGCAACACTCCCCTCTGCCTCCCTATTGGGCCAACCACATGGGAGTCAGATCAAAATTCCTGTTCTGGAAGACCGGTGGATGAAGTGGGTAGTACCAGGAAGAAACTCAGACTGTCCAACCAGCAATCTGCTGTTTTGGAAGAGACTTTCAGCGATAACAAGTTCCCCAAACTTGTAAGATTGTTCATCTATTTACTTACTACTTTGTTCTCTTGCGCATTATTAGGGGAGCTGTAACTTTTTCTTTTATTATGCAGTCACAGAAGAAAGAGTTGGCAACACAAATGAATCTCCATCCTCGACAAGTTGAAGTCTGGTTCCAGAATAAACGAGCAAGGTTAGCCCATGCCCTTTCTTTAGTCATTGTATTCTAGGTATTGGAAATACTGTTTTGGTGGGGTAAGATACGAACTCCGTGTAATTTCAAATGAAAAATATCGATAATTTTCTAATGCACAAAAGTGAATTGCTGGGGTGCTCTATATTTTCTCGTTTTCTCATAAACATAAGCTGAATATTGATATGGTTGTTTCAGGACTAAGATCAACAAAACGAAAATGGAAAACGAGGTTCTTATCAGGAAAACGAAAATGGACAACGAGGTTCTTAAGAGGTTTAACGAGTCACTTGAATACGAGAACAGAAGACTGCACAAAGAGGTGCGGGAACTAAGTGTTCTGAAAATGGAGTGTCCCGTCACCGTGTGCCCCTCCTGTGAAAAAGTTTCAATCGCCAACAATATCGGGGCTTTCACTTTAAGTAAAGTGAATTCTATCTCCACAAGAGGCGTTGCTCAGCAATGAATTGTCCACTATAGAATCTTTAGATCGATGTTTTTTTCTCTGCAACATTTGAAATATGTTCCAAGGCTATTTGGGTTCCCTTGCAATTTTCGTTTAGTTGAACTTTTAGGGTTTGATAAAAGTTACCGTTCGCTTTTTTCATTTCGTTTAATGAAAAGGCAATCACAGTTTATTTACTGTGATGTAGTTTGTGTCAAAAGCTATCATATATGCAGCAGAACCATGTGCTTTTAATAATGAAATCTCAAATGTTTATTTGATTTTTTTTTGTTAATGTTTGATATTTTGTATATGTTTATTTTATATTTTTTTTTTCTGTCAATTAATAGAAGTGAGAATTATGCTCATTTCGATGTGTGTTAGAGCTGTAGCTCTGTATGTGTCTTTTGTATTTGTCTGATTAATAGTTGTACCTGTGTAAATATTATGTTGTCCCATTTCAACAAAGCTATGTGTGCTCTGGTTCATACCAGGCGAGTATGGTATTGTATTCCTTTTTATTTTCATCTGTGTAACCAAATAGTGAAGTTTGGATCGAGCCACAGAGGCCGCCTTACCCTCCTGTTATATTTTTTTGTTCCATTAGAATCAGTGAGTCACGATCACGCATGAAAGGTTGATGGGAAGCTATACTTGGTATCTGTCTTCTTGTATAGTACTGAATAGGTAGCATAGATTGGATTGAGTGTGCTCAATATCTATTGAATACGATCTAGTTGAGTTCCCTTTTACTCTGTGTGAGAAACTATTCTTTGTACAGATATTTTTCGTTTATCCAGATCGACGCTTATCTAATCCGCTTAGTCCAAAATATAGCGAGTTTGCATAGGTAGACTACGCTCCTGTTGTGTAAATAGGTTCTCGATAGAAATAGGTTCTTCTAAAATTGGAAATCGGTTCAACATACTTTCAACCCATCGACTTCGTCACTTTTGAACTATTTCTTAGGAATGCATTTTGGTTATTAATTTTTTTTTTATTTGATTAAACTATGTTCACATGAGCCATAAAAACTGGAATGCAAATTTTCTACTACGCAAGTTTCAGTCAATATTACCCGGCAGTCCTTTCACATTATAACGTTTCACCCGAATGGAAATCGAACCAGACAACAAGGGCATCTTTGAACCAAGGCCTGTGCCAAACGTGCCAAATGCTGATAAATATTTCGAATGGGCGGCCAAATAAAAGGGTCTAAATTCAAATTGAAATTGGAATGAGTGGATAGTTAATTGCACCGATAGTTAATTAATGGAGGAGTGACTGGATCATTTGTTCAGAGGAGTCAGAGATCCAAGAATCATAGAGAATGTCAAACTTGTCAGACACCCTGCAGACTTAATTACTCTGCACGTATTAAGTTACCAGCACACGCGTAACAATTCCCATGAAATACCAAAGATGTCATCAGGTTCGAAATGTGTACTCCAAACTGATTTGTCGCTCCTGGCTTTCTAGCCCTGTTGACATTGGGAACCGATCATTCCCAGTGCACAGTAAGAATGCACAACTTCAGTCTGTTTCCCTTGTTTTCCGTTTACAATTTGAAGAAATGTTGAACTGACGTGGTTTAAGAGTGCTTGATCACTGAACCTCCGCTGTGTCGAATTGTTATTAATGTGTACCGAAAAAAGTTTATTAAAACATTTTAATAAAATAATTCATGACCTGTCCTTCCGGCAATGTCGGATCCGATGGTCACCAATATCAAAGACTCTCGATGAAAGCGTCCCGTGAATGATATCGTGATGATGTCCATTGATCATCGATGGAAAGTTTAGAAGTACACCTTTGAAAGTGACAACGATCTTTCCAATCCATATTTTATGCCATAAATTATCGTATTAACTTATTTTAGTTAATAAAATAATATATAAAAACCAACACTAAACCGGAAAATAATGTAATAAATATAAACAATAAACGGCAAAATAATGTATTAAATATAAAAACTAAACATAATAAAACTAGCAGTTGCCCCAAAGGTGCAAAGGAACACCGAAAGGAAAAAAAAAAGGAAGGTAAAGTAGATGCAATTAAGTGAAAAAAGAGTAGTAAAACAAATGTCATGAAGATCTTGTTATGTTGTTTCCTTGACTAGTATAAGGGTGGTTCAATCTCTTGATTTGGTTCAAAAAAATTCCTTTGAAAGGAAGGTAGTTCTATTCCAATTCTACTTTTTCACGGTTGCTTGGAAAAATAAGTTTGTATTTAAATCCTCTGTTTTAGCCACTCTGTGGAGAAATTTTGACTCTAGAAAAATCTCCTCTTTCTCCTCCAAGCCCTCCTCATGAATAAGTTATATCTCATTTAGACTTAGAGACTTGATTATTCTTTGTTAATTGGTAAGTGTGTAGTTTTGATATCTCCATATATGTTCATCCTCTAAAATATATAGTAGAATATTATTTTATTCTATACCTTAATGTAAATGTAGAGATATTTTGACTTTTATTGAAATGCATGCATTTTGGATTTGTTCCCATCACTATTGAAATCAGTGTCCCTAAGGCCTGGAAAGGAGGTCCATACCATTTCGAAGCAAACAAATTGTTATGTGACCTAAAATTGACACTGTAGAGAAGGACAAGTCAATGGTCTGAAAGAACCAAAAGAGATAGACATATATAGTAGAGTTGTGGATTGTATAATAAATAGGCAATCACCCAAAATTGGTTAAACCAATGAGCGATCTAGTGGGAGCCACCCAACATATATTGTAGGTATACAAACAATTTTGGGGGAGAGCATACACCACTTGGTGTTGATCTATCACATCTTAGAGACCTTCGTGAACTACATCCCCTCTTTGAACAATAACCTTATTTTCCCCTCGTTTAATCAAATCATTTAAAGCACTTGCAACAATACATGGTTGATATGACAAAGATTGAATATATTCTAACAATGTTTATAAGAATTTTTCTATGGATTTAGTAAGTAAAAGGAAACATAAGCATATTGTTGCTACAACTTGTCTCTTGATTGAACAAATTTTGTTGTGTAACCATGTTTCTATTGTGCTTTAGCAAGTTTCTATTTTTAGATAGCTTGCTTTTAACGTTAAGTGGGGAAGACCCAATCTAATGCTTTTTGTTAATGGCTTCTTAACCATTTTCAAGGAGAATGTTGTGCATAAGGCCAACCTTATGTTGACCCTCTAGTAAAGTGTAAATGATTGAGCTTGATTAAACTCAATTTTTTCACTCACTTTATTATTAGGGTGGGCCTTATGTAATCTAAGAAAGAAGTCCCCCACTTATCAACAACCCTATCTCGCCAATAGCATCAGTCTCTTCTAGGTTGCAACCAATATAGACATGATGTAGTGCACACAATTTATGAACATTGTAACCAACACAACAATTGGTTGTGATTCATGATAATTTCCCTTCCTTATTCAATGATAAATTCCCACATTTAGGCCTTAACACCTCTAAGACAAAGAAATCATGCCACAAAATGTCACCTAGGAAATCAATCCACATTATAATGAGTTCTCAAATAACAAAAGGGGAGATTAGTCCCATGTTGTTCATTGCACCAAAGACATTTTTTATCAGTGTGTAAATGCGCCACTTTTGGTAGTGTGTTCCTTAACTTTATGGTTTTTAAAATTTGGACCTTTATATGAACTCACTCTTATTGATACTTATGGTTGTTAAGTACTAACATTAGTTTTATGATGCCCACTAAATTTTGATATAAGCATGCACCTTTAGGCTTTACTTTACACCAACTCAATTTGTTGAATCAAGAAGTCTTCTTCGACTACCATTTGAAAATGGATTTCTATATAAGTTAACTCCTATATTCCAATAAGGAAAGAGTACTCCAAAAGGCACACTCTTCCTAGCATGTTACATTTCAAAGATATTTTTATTGGCCAACAAGTGCAAGATGTAGTGTTGTGCATTATCTCAATAAATCAGTTCTTTATGAAAAGCATAGGTCATGTCACCCCCTTTTATTGTCATTTAGTTCTTGAAAGGAATCCCTTTAAAGTACATAAATGGTTTGGATTTTACTCAAAGGCAATATGAGTGAACTTTTGTAGTGGTTTCCAAATTGTATAAATTAATAATCTTTATTCCTTCAGGATTTGATATTATTTTTTGCAACACATGTTCGTTTTTGCATGAACATATACATGGCTTTCCCATTGCCATCCCCCCCCATCAGTTCTAGGAGGGAGTGTAATGTATAGATACTCATATAGAGATATATGCACCAAAGCTTGTAACTAAATAACACACCAATGCAATATGAAACAAATGACACTAGTGCAGATCATGTTTGTTTAGGAATGAGAATAGCACATTACTATAGGCCCCTTGATGCTCTTAAATATGAATATGCATTCAAGCATCCATATTGTAATGTACGCATTAAGGATCCATACTAAAATGCCCACACGAAGGTTCCATATTGTAATGTGTGCACTGGTGCAACCATGGTGAATACTGGTTCCAAAACTTGGCTCAACATTCTAAATATGATCACCTTTGTGTGAGTGTGTCAATGTGCACAATTCTATAAGACAAGTGCACATGGATATATACTACACTAGTGCTAACACACTAAGGTAAAAGAAACCTACACAAAAACCTCCATTCATTGAGAGTTTTTAATTTATAAGTAACCTCTGGAAAGGTTTCTGCGACCACTAATAGAGAATTTTATAAATGTAAATTTGATAATTTTGGTCAATCTTATATGAGTAATTTTTTTTCAATCCATACAATTAATTGAAAAAAATAGCCATTGTCATAGATAGGGACTAATAACAAAGAAAAAGAGGAATTAAAAAAAAAGTCTTTAGTAACCATTGACCATACATTAAGTATAACCCATAATTGAAAATGTGACCTCTCAACCATTCCTATTATTACACTTCAACATCAACATTTATGTTTACTAATAAAGTACAACTTTCAATAATTATAAAAGTACTATCATTATGAAGAACATGAACAAATTTAAATCACTCATCGAGAGAAGCAAGGTGATGTACAACCCAATATGGGGGAGACTTCTTTACCTAGTTGTGGAACCATGTTTCTATTGTGTTTTAGTGAGTTTCATCTTTAGATAGCCTGCATTTAACATTAAGTGGGGAAGATGCAATCTAATGCTTTCTCTTCATGGCTTCTTAACCATCTTCAAGGAGGATGTTGTGCATAAGGCCAACCTTATGTTGACCCTCTCACTTCTTTTCAACTATGGTCAACCATGCTTTCTAATTGGATATACACACACCAACTCTCGTATTTGCATTAGGTGTTTATAAACCTGATCTTATCTTATATTCAACCTTCCTTTTGAGTTTCTCTCTATGATATGCACTTGTGATGAGTATCCATAAACCCACGCCACTATTGTATTTGAGCACACTTGGTCATATTAAAGCTCTTTCATATATATGGAGTTGGATTGTCTCATTCTCACTTCAACTACAATCGATCGTATTTGATGTGGGTATTCCAATCTCCTCTCTATCAAAGGGTGTTTCTTCCAACACCTCTTCAAATGGACAATTCAATACCATTCTCTTAGTAGATTTGTAGTATCACAAGGTTAGATCTTCATGCCCTCCTTTATTGGATGAGCATGTTAGCAATTGTTGTGACCATAACCCTTTCAATGTCCTTAGCTAACTACATCTTGCAAGGTCCAAATTCCAATGTCTGTAATTGTCATGGATGACAAGCACAAACAACCAATGCCAAAATATTATGCCTCATCATTCACAAAATTTCAAAGATGGCCAAAGAAAATTATATTTATAAAATTTATGAGAAAATAAACTTGATGTCAAAGATGATATGTATGAATGATTACTTTCTCTTAAAACTAAGAAAATATGATAAATACAAATGCATAAATGATATGTATGAATTTTGAAATCTTATTTTATTCAAATTATTAATGATAGAAAATAATTTTATAAAATGGAGTTTTATACATCTGATTAAAACTTTTTATAAGGTTGGTAAATATTTATTTAGTTATAGTTATATTTTTATAAGGTTGATAAACATTTATTTAGTTATAGTTATAAGACTATTAAATGGAATGATAGAAACATTTAGATTAATTAATTAAAAAGGAAAAATAAAAATATTTTTGGAATTTTTAACATAAAATCATTTTGATGAGTTTTAAAAAAGAATAAAAATAATTAATTATAAATTGTGTTTAGGTGGATATGGTTGTTTTTACTTTTGAAAATATTTAATATTTAAAAGGAGAAGAAAATTAATGATTATCTTAAAATAAGATGAGAAAATTTTAATATGAATACAATTTTAATGTAAAAACTAAATAACAGTGTAGAAAAACAAAAGAAAAAGTATTATTATGAAATAAAATTGTAATATAAAAAATTTTGAAGCAAAATTTCTTAAAAAAAATAAAGATATATGAGAAGATAATAATATTAATGTAAATTATAATTTATATTTTTTTAATATTATATTAATTTAATATAAATTATAATTTTAAATTTCAATCATTTAAATGTTTCTATGTATATACAAGTTTTTATTTTAAAAATTGAAATTTTAATCAAGTTTAAACATAAATTTTTATTTTAAAATTTAAGTTTGTTATTAATTTAGATTATTATATATATATTTTTTAAAGATATTGTTATAAAAAATTCATGAATTACATTTCTAATATTAACAATATGCAGTGGAACGTTAAGATGTATTGATATTGTATGTCAATTCTTACACTAAGTTAAATCTAAGTTATCACAATATGTTATAATTTGTCTTAGACCCAATATTAAATGCTTATTTATAATAATAATCTATTAAGTTTAGAGACGTGTACATATCATATTTCTTCTTGATTTGAACCTATAATTGTTTAAGAAGAAACACATGTTTCTTAACCATTAGATCTGTGTACCAAACTATATATATATATATATATATATATATATATATATATATATATATATATGTATATATATGTATATATATACATATATATATATATATGTATATGTCTGCAAAACCATAAAATTGAATTAAATAAGAGATGAAACACATATAGAGAACTACACTTGCAATCATCTTCAATCTTATGTATATGTGACTCACTAATTCAAATTTATACTTCAATATTTAATATCAAACTCATATATAACCTAACATAGTCTTATATATATTTAACTCATTAATTCAAATATTTACTTAGATACTTAATACCAAACTAATATACCCTAACCTAGATATAGATTAATAGTTCAGGTTTCATCTATTTTCTTTTTAGCTTTACTGAATAGTTTCTAGGATAAAATGGAACTAAAATAGCTTGATCTTACTCTGCAACTGTACTACATAAGTCCTCCTATCTTTTTGTAGAAAGTTAATTCTGTGCATTGTTTTGTAGTTGTGTGGAGCCATTCTTCATGTTGCAGGTCGTGTGTCCATTCTTGTTGGAGTTGAGAATCATTTAGTTATTGACTTCTTAACAAAAACAAACATAAGCATAGGCATTTTCTCAAGTGTCTTAACAAAGACAAATTTAAGCATAGTCATTTTCTCAAGTGTCTTAACAAAGACAAATTTAAGCATAGGCATTTTCTCAAGTGACATAATAGGGAAATGTTTTCTATAAGAACATTTTAACTTTGTATAGTTTGGACACCAGATTCTTAAACATTGGGCTTCTATTCAAAATATGCATACATTTAGGCGTGTATACAAAAGGAAAGATAAACACTGGTCTTCTATTCAAAATATGCGTACATTTAGCAGTGTATACAAAAGGATATTATCTTTGCTTTCACATTAATATCATTAAAAAAATTGCATTTCAAGTTCAAATATGAACAACAAATGTGAAAGCTTGCACCTTGTGTCAAAGGGATTTATGTATTATCTTCCAATGGTTAGATACAACAATTATGATTTTGGAAGATCAAAGAAATGTCTCAAAGCTCATCTCTGTAGGAAAATTTAATTTTTTTTATTTAGTTCTATAATTTAGTATTTTGAAATTGTAATATGCAGTTGAATTTATGTCTTTTTGAGAAAGTTTACATATATGATCAGATATCTTTACATGATTATTTGAGGCTAGCCATTTTATTTATATTTTTTTTATCTAATGCTTCCTTTAAATCTCTGTGATTGATGTTAGTTTCTCTCTAATATGTGGTCAATGACCACATATTCAACCAAAGATTATATTTATAATCTTAATTATAATTGGTACCACATATTCACATGTACCAATACAGTCTTCATGGATGGTATATTCACATGTACACTTAACAAAGCAAAGTATATTTTACAGCCCAAGGGTGGTTTGTATAATCTATAATATCTTACCATGTTTATATGGAACAGTACATTAATCCTTAACAATGCATTAAGTGCATTGAATATATATATAAAATCAAGATATGCAACCTTAAGCAAATATGTGATCACAGTAATTTATTTTCTCATTAAAATTGCTCAATTATCTATAAGATAATTGCTATAATTCAATATTCCATGTTATGGAAAGCATAAACTCAATGAATAAATAATATCGTATTTACATTATTTCAAGACAAGTTGAATCTGTTTGAATATTTTAATTGGCATTCTTTAACCATAAACCATGTTAATATTCTTACGAGTGTTTAATTTATAATCCTTTAAGTGCTTGATTATCCACCTGCAAGTACTATAAGGTGTATTCAATGTACTATTAAGGTATATTCAATACAACATAATTTCAATGAAAAGTCTAAATAAATAGGTATATACAAGAACTTGATCTAATTTCAATGATCAAATAGATGCAGCATTGAAAACCATGTTATTAATTCCACAAATGTTATACCCTCTGCAAAGCTTGTTGAAACCATTTTCTCCCCGGTTGGATCCCATGAGTTCTTTATGATCAATAAGGAATGTCCTTCATTCTAATGGGAGCAAAGCCTGCAGCACCATATCCTACCATGAGTACATCATGATCCAAGTTGCGCTTGCTGCAAATGTATGGGAAAGATACTCCTACATATGTCTGCATAAACGTGGCATTGATTCCAACTGCAAATAATACAATGATGCCCTCAACATATATTTGATGAAAAACATCAATACATGCATATAAAATAAATGACTATAAAAAGCAACCAAGTTATCAGACCAGATTCTTGTTTTCTATTTCCTAGTCCAAATTCTTTAATGTCCATAAGGGTCATGATTTCAAGCAACAAAAATTGAAATATCATCAATGTCAAGGTTGGGCTCTCCTACGTGGATTGATCACTCAGGGATCATTATTAGCAACTAGGGTTTTATTGGCATTCAGAATACTATAAAAATATGGCAAAATGATGACAATAATCCTTGCTCTTTGATGAGTCTGAATATTGTTGTAAACCAAAATTTTCAATCATATCCGAAAGTAGTCTTTTTACCTGCAAAATGGCAATGAAAAAGGGTAAAGCTAGAGTAAACTACGATTAAATTTTTTTTATAAAAAATTGGCAAATCTTATCATTGAAAAAATCATGGAAAATTAAGCCATGGGAAAAATTTAGCCCAACATTTAACCATGGAACATAGAAAAGTATGTACCCGATGATGACATATTGAACTTTGGAGTTCCATGACCTCCATTGTGATCTCCATGATTGTAACATACCCTTTAAGCGAGGAAAACATTTTGTGTTTAGAAACATTATGATAACTTTTATTGTAAAGTTTATATTGGACAGGTGTCCAAGGATGACTGTAATTTGCACAATATATTATTATTTAATAAATAAAATAGGAGACAAACACCTAAGAGGACTGTTGAAAGAGTGGTTACTTATCCACTAGGTGGAATCGAATCTGGGGTAGAAGGCAATGGACAAGTGGCAGCATCATGATGCAAATAACTAGCTGTTGGTATGGGACAACTCCCTTGAAATGTGGTCATAGTGCCCTGAAATATGGGATTGGAGCTTGAGGCTCATTTCTTCTAAATTGACCGCTAAAAGACCTAGGTAGTCTATACAATAGCCATCAAATTATGAACTGAGGTTCATCACTGTTCCTGACAAGGAAATTTACCTTGGGGTTTTGCTGTGTTGCACCCAAGAGATTTGATGAGGGGATATGTTGTTGTTGATCATGTTGTGAGTCTACCAAACTCTTATTGAGTTCAGGAGTTTGATGCTGAGTGGAGAAGGAATTTGTTTCAAGAGGTTGATACCGAGTGGAGAAGGTATTTTTGAGTGCCTTGCTTCTACACAGATTCCACCCACATACTGGATCAGTAAGCAGGCTTGGGGGTTCATTAGAAGTCAACAGATGAGTTGCTTCTTCTGAAGCAAGTTGGGAGGAATAGGCCTCCTTGGGTGTTTGTCAGCCTATCGTCAGTTATAGGTTCTATTGTCTTATCTGTTTTATTTTTAATTTCTGTTATCTATTTTGCATATTACAGTTTTGCTGTTTATTAAAACTTTCACTGTTTAATTTATACGTTATTTCATTTTCCTGTATAAGTTAGTAATTCTGCATAAATGTGAAATGATTGAATAGAGTGGTTTCTGTATTTTTTCCCATGCAAAAAGGAACAACATCGTACTCCAGTACATAAACAGATTAAAAATAGATAGGTCTGATAGGGAAATAGGCAAGTGAATGGGAAGATTTAATTTATTTTAATTCCTCAAAGTTTCTACTTCCTATTAAATTCCTGTATTTATATTTTAGTATTCTAATTATTAACTATTCTTATTTAGCAGTATTCATAGTTTATACACAATAATTATGTTTATAAATGTCATTGTTTTCAAGTAATTATATTCTGTTCTAACAGTATAAGATTTATTTATCCATACTCAGCAGTTAAGATGTTTTTGTTTAACTAGGATAGATAAAGATTAAATTTCAAAATATAGCAGAATGATATTCTTCTACAAACATCATGTAATTTTCCATGTTCATATTCACTTTCATACATTTATTTAAATCCCATTTCCATAGTGAAAATCCAGTTATTTGTTATTTCTATCAAAAACCTAATAGAGTTATTATTCACTAGCATATAGTAAACATTTTCATTTCCACAATAGGTTTAACTTTATTTCTTTATACTTACAAAAGCAGTATCATGTAAATAGGATCAAGTATTAATGTCAACAATTCATAGTAGAAAACCTGGTTAACATTATCAGTTTGAATAACATTCTGATGTTCTTTTCTTTTAAACGTTAGACAACCATTTCAGACAGAAGTATCGAGATAGGAAAGCTTGACTATCGTTATTATAACAAGACTAAAGACAAAATCGTTTACACCATAAACATGCCTGTAGATCGACTAGTTGGGATTGAATTAACAAAACAACCACAAGACATTTTACAAACAATTTAATGAACACAGGTTTATGCCGAGAGCTCATCTTAGAGCTTAGTAAAAGCCTTTTATTTCCAAATCAAGGGATAAACCCTAGCACATGAAACACTTCCCTATTCGTATAAGACACAACAACAACTTTAGAAAGCAAATGAAGCATATAAAGGTTGTAAGCCTTGTCAACAATTACATTTATCCATTGTTCTTTTAAAAACAAACAGTACAGTTTCATAAAAGTATTCACTCATCAGTCGATAACCAAAATAAACACAAGGTTGCCAAAAACATTGCTTATTCTCATACCATCGAGGAGTTACAGATCTTGTTCACAGGTCAAACCCTAAAAACAGGATCATAATTATAACATAAAACAAAACTTCATACATGTCGTAGGTCAAACCTAGTTACAAGTTATCAAGCCTGTAGCAAATAGACGCATTGTTTTTTACAGACTTTAAACACTTATATTTTAACCTTATACAAAATAAAAACGATAACAAGTAGTCGAGAAACACCATGAAGTGAATTATTCAAGTCTGAGGGTAAAACCCTTGTTATAAAAACATTGCCAGCATGACCATTGCCTTATGGGTCGCGGTACATCCTCCCCATTCTTTCAAAACTCGCTGAGTTACAAATACAACAGACAGAATGTCACACAGCCGAACACCATCTCATCAACCCAGAGTTTTCAAAGCTACTGTTGAGGCTTACTGGTTGGTATAGCTTTCCAACCTTCAACGCCAGATTCGAGTAGCCATTCCTTAGCTATACCTGCAATGAAAATCACGAGATTAAAACAGTATCTGAATGAAAAAGACTTCAGTATTAGAAGGTTGATAAACTAATAAACATATTGTGGAAATATTACAGTGGAGGAAGGTGAATACATTACTTCGCAGATTGTTAGCTCTAAAATCGACAAACGCCAAGTCTGTAGTCACTGCAACGAAACCCTACCACGTTAAAATTCTGAAGTAACCGGAGCCAACACCCAACCAACAACTATCTATCACAGCAACGCAGTGCCAGGAAATGTAACAACTATGGCGAGGCCTTGGGCCATTTCTTTTCAAATCCTAAGCTTAAAAAAACAAATCCTCAACAAGTCGGGTTATCGAATCCATTGACAAATCAATTTCTAAACTGATAACCTAAACCGTCAACACTATACAGACTGAAGAAGCTTGGCTTCACATTATACAAAGATCATAAGTTCAAAACTCAGAATTTACAGGTAGAACAACAAGGCTAAAAACCAGTAGCCTGTCGGCCGCGCAGAGCCTCCACTACCAAAGGATTGGAACACAATAACTCATCAAAAGCATAGCAAGATAGGATTAAACCCTTGAATTGAAACCCTCGAAAGATCAACGGTGCAGATTGATAGATGGAATCATGAAATCCCAATACAACTACCTTATTTATTGTTGTATCATTACAATTGCCACGATGAGCCACGGTGGAAGTATGGTGGAGCCAGCTCATCAACAGGTGAACCTGTATGTTACACCTCAACAATTAAAAGGGCTATATTCACGGTGGCAACACATGGTCGAGCACACTAAGCATTACCACATCGAAAACCCACTGACTCGGCAGTTATGAACATTCAATGCCTAGGTTATGTTACGACTGCCAACCTGTATGGCATTTCCAAGATTCATATCACATTAATAATTGCATGGGATTTGCATATCATATGGTTGAAAGCTTATGCCTTGTTACAACATGTTTGCTCTTAGTTAAATTGATAGTCCCATAGTTCTCATAGCAACGTATAATCACATAGTTTGCATATAGTCCACATAATATATAATTGCATAGATTTCCACTATCATATAGTATTGCAATATGTGCATATTATCAAATAGGTTGTATAGTATTGTCACACAACTTTATAATGCGAACAATTCATAATGTTTGCATATAGATATTGGAATTTGCATATAATTCATATCATTTGTAGGAATCGTTATTAAGAATAATTATAGTGTCACATAAGTATCACATAAGGTAATACCATGCACACAACCCACATTACATACATGCGATAGTGAGTAAAATGGCAATAAACTTTACCTGCAAGGAATTTGATAACAATCCTACAACATTTTAAACAGTCCACAGGGTTAAACTTGGTGAACGGACTTAGATATACACTTACTCACATGATATTGTATTTCGAAAGAAGAACATTTCAATACCAATACTATCATTTGCAGGCTATAGGCCCTAAACAAGTTAACAAACCGTTGTGCATATAACCTCCACAAATTACCATGGAATTAGAAGGTAGAAGTTTACATATAGTCAACTTGGATGAAAACCAAAATAAATCTGGGTACAACACTGCGATACGAACATGATAGATCTCCGTAGATAAACTGTTGATTACTTGTCACAACTTAATCTCTTACCTGTAAATCTGTCACAAGTATAAATCAACATGCTTTAGCACGAATGCTAAGTAAGCCTCGGGGCATACGAAGAACCCTTTCATCAATCAAACAAGAGAATATTAGTCAAACAGTGGAATCAACATTTATAAACAACAACAGTAGAGATGTGCAGCAGCATAACTATTTTTGGGATAACATCAAAACTTAAGCAGAAATCTGTTGTCGCCAATGATTACTTAATAAGCGAGCAGGGAATTTAATATAGCAAGACGACATTTTGTATATTGTTCTATTTCCGTATTATTAAATAGCATTTATTTTCACGTAGAAAAGTTTTAAATTTTTACGATTTTTCTGGGATGTTACATGTGGTATCAGAGCGAGGTTCAAACTCTAGGCTTGAATGAGGCTCATGCACGCAAACAAAAAAATAAATCAGAAAGTTTATGTTACTAACTTTTACAATTTAATTTAATTTTTGCATGGAACAGATTTAATTTTAATTGTAGGTATGGAAATACCAGAGGAATCAACAGAGGACATATCTCCTCATAATGAACAAATTAATCATAATAACACTGAAGGAATTTACGTTGAGTTAACCAACTAGTCTTCTGAAATTTTACGCACTATCCAGTATTTAAAATCTGAGTTAAAAGCTGTTAAGGAAGAAAATGAACGGATCTTAAAGGCATAGGAAGAGTTACAACAGAATTTAGAAGGAAACTGTCACAATGATGGAAGAGGCAGAAAATCAGAATTTAGAGCTGATTCTGAAATCATGTCCCACCAACATAAGCATAAGAAAACAAGAAATGATAAAAGGAACAGTTACTCTTCTTCTAAGTTTGATTCAGGTAATGATGATGTAAATTATGACAGTAGTAACAGGGAATGCTGCTCTAAAAAGAGAAACATAAGCATCATGAACAAATTACCGGTGAATTTAAAAAGATTAAGCCACCTACTTTTAATGGCGAAAGTGAGAAGGGTGAGACAGTAGAAGCCTGGCTATCAGGGATGAAAAAGTATTTTAATATTTATGACTACTCTTCTCAAATGAAAGCCAAGATGGCTATTTACAATCTGACCGGAAAGGAAGATATCTGGTGGCAAAATCTTAAAAGAATCAAGAGCATAAAAGAAAAAGAAGTAACTTGGACTATGTTTAAAAGTTTGTTTAAAAACAAGTTCTTGTCTGAACAGAATTTTGAGGATAAATCGAAGGAGTTTTACGACTTAAAGTTGGGTACAATGAACATGAAAGAACTTTGCAGCAATTTTCTTAGCTTGTTGAGGTATGTACCCTACATGGTTGAAGAAAATCCTAAAGTGCAAAGGTTTCTCAGTTGTTTACCGTTTAATATAAAAGATCGTATTGAGTATGATAATCCTTCCAGTTTGGAAGAGGCCATGAGGAAGGAAAAATTTTGTTTTGACCAAAATAGAAAAAGAGAAGGAACAACTGGCTGGAAGAATAGTAAAACTAATCAGTATGACTATAAAAAGAAGAATTTTAATCAGAATGCTCGAGGTTTTAAGAAAAACTTTAATAACAAAAATTTTTCTAATAATTATCGGAATAATACATCTCAGAACACTACTACTGCAAGGAATGTACCTAACAATCACACCAATAATAATAACAACAATAACAACAGGCATGCTGAGCAGAAAGGACCCATAAAGTGCTATGAATGTGGCGGACCACACAAGAGAGAAGATTGCCCATGCAACAAGAGGACAGCCAACAACATACATACTATGCAAGCAGAACCTACAGTTGGAGATATCGCAAGTGAAATTTCCAGGATAAACGCAGCATTGGAGAACCGTCAAGCGGACCATCAAACATCCATGGTCGAAATTGAAGGTATGATACAAAACGAGTCTATTTCTATTTTGATAGATCCTGGTGCTAATTTAAGTTATATTTCACCTACTTTAGTAAACCATTGCAAGCTAGAAACATAAATATTCGATAATGCATGGTTAGTTCAGCTTGCAATAGGAACTAAAAGAAAGGTTATAGATTTTGTTCAGAATTGTGAAGTATTTTTAAATCAGTTGAAAACGCAAGTTAATCTGAATGTTTTACCCTTAGGTTCATATGATCTGTTAATTGGCATGGATTGGCTTGAACAGCATAGAGTTATATTGAATTGTTATGATAAATCTTTTACTTGTATAAATAATGAGGGTAATTCAGAAACAATGAAAGGAATTCATAGACAGATTTCTGCCTTACAAGTAAAGAGAGCTGCTAGAAAAGGTTGTAAACTATTTGTTGTTAATGTTGTTAATGATGAATGTACATCTAAAGAAGACAAGTTAAAACTAGAAGATATTCCCATCCTTAGGGACTTTTCTGATGTATTCCCGGAAGAAATTCCAGGATTACCTCCAAAAAGAGAACTTGACTTCACCATTGAGTTAGTACCCGGTGCGGTACCAAACTCAAAGGGACCCTATAGGATGAATATTCTAGAGTTAAATGAGTTAAAATATCAACTGAAAGAATTAATAGATAAAAACTACATACGGCCCAGTGTGTCCCCTTAGGGATCACTAGTAATATTTGTTAAAAAGAAGGACGGTACTATGCGTTTGTGCGTTGACTACCGTCAGCTTAATAAAATGACAATTAAGAACCGGTATCCCTTACCCCGCATAGATGATCTATTTGATCAAGTACAAGGAGCAGAGATATTCACTAAAATTGATCTAAGATCAGGTTATCATTAAGTCCGGATAAAAGACGAGGATATATTCAAAACTACATTCAGAACGCGTTATGGACACTACGAGTTTGTAGTTATGCCTTTTGGGCTAACTAACGCACCAACAATGTTCATGTGTTTAATGAACAATGTTCTGCATAAATATTTGGATAAGTTCGTAGTGGTATTCATTGATGATATCCTGATTTACTCAAAGACTAAAGAAAAGCATGATGAACATCTAAGAATCATTTTACAAGTATTTAGAGATCACCAACTTTATGCTAAGTTCAGTAAGTGTGATTTCTATAAAGATAAAATTCAGTATTTGGGTCATATAATTTCAAAAGATGGTATTTCTGTTGATGCTGATAAAATAAAAGCAATAAATGAATGGCTTGTCCCAAAAGATGTAACTGATGTATGGTCATTCATGGGAATAACGGGGTATTATATAAATTTTATCGAAGGGTTCTCTAGAATTGCTAACCCCATCACTTATTTGCAGAAGAAAGGGAAGAAATTCATATGGGATCAAAAGTGTCAAGACAACTTTAATAAGTTGAAAGAATTGTTAACTACTGCACCCATCTTAAAAATTGTAGATCCTAATAAGGATTTCGTCGTATGTACTGATGCATGCAACGAAGGACTTGGAGGGGTCTTAAGTCAAGAAGGTCATGCAATTGCTTTTGAGTCAAGGAAGTTAAAAATACATGAAAAGAATTACGCTATGTATGATCTTGAGTTGGCATCCGTGATACATTCTTTAAAGATGTGGCGCCATCACTTGATCGGTAGAAAATTCATTTTAATGACTGATAATAAGGGGTTAAAGTATTTACTGGATCAAACAAATCTGAACGTAAGGCAAGCTAGGTGGTTAGCTTTCCTTAGCGAGTACGATTTTGAGATCCATCACATTAATGGAAAGGAAAATAAGGTTGTTGTTGAGTTGAGTAGAAACGCTAGATTAAGTTTTGTGGCAGCAATCAGTACTTTTAAAACTGATCTGAAAAATCAGATCGAAAAAGGAATTAAGCAAGACAAAAATTACCAAAAATTACATGATAAAGTGGCTGAAAATTCATGTGAAAATGTTATAACAGATTACAGTATTAATGAAAAAGGCTTCTTAACTTACAAAAACAGAATTTATATGCCTAATTTTTTGAAGGTTAAGTTGTTGATTTTAGATGAAATTCACAAGAGTCCTTATTCAGGACATCTTGGTTATCAGAAAATGATAACTATGTGAAGAAAAGAGTATTTTTGGCCTAACATGAAGAGTGAAGTTGTTGAATATATAGCTAGATTCTTTGACTGTCAGACTATTAAAGCTGAACATCAACATCCAACTGGGCTATTGCAGCCCTTACCAATTCCAGAATGGAAGTGGGAGAACATAAGCATTGACTTTATTATAGGTTTGCCTAAAAATCAGAAGCAGAATGACTCAATTATGGTTGTTGTTGATAAACTTAGCAAAGCTGCTCATTTTATTCCTGTTAAAACTACTTTCAAGGCTTCTAACATTGCAGATATTTTCATGAAGCAAATTTTTCGCTTGCATGGAATTCCAAAGGTAATTATTTCAGACCGAGACTCTAAGTTTACTGGTAAAGTTTGGACAGCACTATTTAAAGGATTAAATACTAAGTTAAATTTCAGCACTTCTTTCCACCCACAAACTCATGGTCAAACAGAAATAGTAAATCAGATTTTGGATAATATGTTAAGATTATATGTTAAAGATCAGCCATCTAAATGCGAGGATTACTTGCGCTTAGCAGAATTTGCCTACAATAATAATTATCAAGCATCTGCTAAGTTAAGTCCATTTGAAATTTTGTATGGAAGAAAATGTTGTACTCCAATTTCGTGGGATAATCCTGTAGACAGATTGATGTTAGGACCAGATCTATTGAAAGAAATGGAGCTAACTGTGAAACAGGTTCAAGGTAACTTAAAAGTTTCCCAAGATCGGCAGAAAAGCTATGTTGATTTGAAACGCACAGAAATAGAATTTCAGGTAGGAGACCATGTTATCATAAAGGTAAAGCCCAAGAAAAGTTCTTTGAAGCTTGGGATCTTTGCTAAATTAGCACCGAGGTATTGTGGACCATTTGAAATCCTATCAAGAATAGGAGTTGTTGCATATCAATTGGCATTGCCATACAATTTAAAAATCCACAATGTTTTTCATGTTTCTGTTTTAAAGAAGTATGTGCACGATGCTACTCATGTGCTGAATTGGAATGACATACAGGTGGAACCCGAAGGATATTTTCAGGTGGAACCATAATGTATTCTAGACCGGAGGGAAATTATGCTTCGGAATCGCACCACAGGGAAGGTAAAGGTGCAATGGAAGCACCTTAGCCTTGATGAAGCTACTTGGTAGCTGGAAAGTAATATGCGGACAACATATCTAATTTTGTTCCATGAGGAACTTGATGATGAATAAGAAACATCGAGGACGATGTTGATCTTAAGAGGGGGTGTTTGTAACATACCCTTTAAGCTGGAAAAACATTTTTTGTTTAGAAACATTATGATAACTTTTATTGTAAAGTTTATATTGGACAGGTGTCCAAGGATGACTATAATTTGCACAATATATTATTATTTAATAAATAAAATAGGAGACAAAGACCTAAGGGGACTGTTGAAAGAGTGGTTACTGATACACTAGGTGGAATGGAATCTAGGGTAGAAGGAAATGGACAAGTGGCAACATCATGATGCAACTAACTAGTTGTTGGTATGGGACAACTCCCTTGAAATGTGGTCATAGTGCCCTGAAAGACGGGACTGGAGCTTGGGGCTTATTTATTCTAAACTGGCCACTAAAAGACCTAGGCAGTCTATATAATAGCCATCAAATTATGAACTGAGATTCATCACTTTTCCTGACGAGGAAATTTACCTTGGGGTTTTGCTGTGTTGCACCCAAGAGATTTGATGAGGGGATATGCTGTTGTTGATCATGTTGTGAGTCTGCCAAACTCTTATTGAGTTCAGGATTTTGATGCTAAGTGGAGAAGGAATTTGTTTGAGGAGGTTGATATCGAGTGGAGAAGGTATTTTTGAGTGCCTTTCTTTTACACAGATTCCACCCACTTACTAGATCAGTAAGCAGGCTCGGGGGTTCATTAGAAGTTAGCAGATGAGCTGCTTCTTCTGAAGAAGGTTGGAAGGAACATGCCTCCTTGGGTGTTTGTCGGCCTATCGTCATTTACAGGTTCTATTGTCTTATCTGTTTTATTTTTAATTTCTGTTATCTATTTTGCATATTACAGTTCTGCTGTTTATTAAAATTTCATTGTTTAATTTATAAGTTATTTCATTTTCCTCTATAAGTTAGTAATTCTGCATAAATGTAGAATGATTGAATATAATGGTTTCTTTATTTTTTTCCATGCAAAAAGGAACGGCATCGTACTCCAGTACAGAAACAGATTAAAAATAGATAGGTCTGATAGGAAAATATCCAAGTGAATGGGAAGATTTAATTTATTTTAATTCCTCAAAGTTTCTACTTCCTATTAAATTCCTGTATTTATATTTCAGTATTCTAATTATTAACTATTCTTATTTAGCAGTATTCATAGTTTATATACAATAATTCTGATTACAAATGTCATTGTTTTCAAGTAATTATATTCTGTTCTAACAGTATAGGATATATTTATCCATACTCAACAGTTAATATGTTTTTGTTTAACTAGGATAGATAAAGATTAAATTTCAAAATATAGCAGAATGATATTCTTCTACAGACATCATGTAATTTTCCATGTTCATATTCACTTTCATACATTTATTTAAATCCCATTTCCACAGTGAAAATCTAGTTATTTGTTATTTCTGTCAAAACCCTAATAGAGTTATTATTCACTAGCACATAGTAAACATTTTCATTTCCACAACAGGTTTAACTTTATTTCTTTATACTTACAAAAGCAGTATCATGTAAATAGGATCAAGTATTAATCTCAACAATTCATAGTAGAAAACCTGGTTAACATTATCAGTTTGAATAACATTCTCATGTTCTTTTCTTTTAAACGTTAGACAACCGTTTCAGACAGAAGTATCAAGACAGGCAAGCTTGACTATCGTTATTATAACAAGACTAAAGACAAAATCGTTTACACCATAAACATGCCTGTAGATTGACTAGTTAGGATTGAGTTAACAAAAAAACCACGGGAGATTTTACAAACAATTTAATGAACATAGGTTTATGCCGAGGGCTCATCTCAGAGCTTAGTAAAAGCCTTTTATTTTCAAATCAAGGGCTAAACCCTAGCACAGGAAACACTTCCCTATTCGTATAAGACACAACAATAGCTTTAGAAAGAAAAAGAAGCATATACAGGCTGTAAGCCTTGTCAACAATTACATTTATCCATTGTTCTTAAAAAAAAAAAAGTCATATTACAGTTTCATAAAAGTATTCACTCATCGGTCGATAACCAAAATAAACACAAGGTTGCCAAAAACAATGCTTATTCTCATAACATCTACGAGTTACAGATCTTGTTCACAGGTCAAACCCTAAACACAGGATCAAAATTATAACATAAAACAAAACTTCATACAGGCCGTAGGTCAAACCTAGATACAAGTTATCAAGCCTGTAGCAAATAGACGCATTGTTTTTGCAGACTTTAAACACTTATATTTTAACCTTATACAAAAGAAAAACGACAACAAGTGGTCGAGAAATACCATGAAGTGCATTATTCAAGTATGAGGGTAAAACCCTTGTTATAAAAACATTGCAAGAACGACCATTGCCTTATGGGTCGAGGTACATCCTCCCCATTCTTTCAAAAAGAATGCAAACCCTATCTATGTTTTACAAAACTCGCTGAGTTACAAATACAACAGACAGAATATCACACAGCCAAACACCATCTCATCAACCAAGAGTTTTCAAAGCTACCGCCGAGGCTTACCGGTTGGTATAGCTTTCCAACCTTCAATGCCAGATTCGAGTAGCCATTCCTTAGCTATACTTGCAACGAAAATCGTGAGAGATTAAAACAGTATCTGAATAAAAAAGATTTCAGTATTAGACGGTTGATAAACTAATAAAAATATTGTGGAAATATTACAGTGGAGGAAGGTGAATACATTACCTCGTAGATTGTTAGCTGTAAAATCGACAAACGCCAAGTCTGTAGTCACTGCAATGAAACCCTACCACGTTAAAATGTTAAAGTAATCGGAGCCAACACCCAACCAACAACTATCTATCACAACAATGCAGTGCCAAGAAATGTAACAACTGTGGCGAGGACTTGGGCCATTTCTTTTAAAATCCCAAGCTCAAAAGAACAAATCCTCAACAAGTCGAGTTATCGAATCCATTTACAAATCAATTTCTAAATTGATAACCTAAACCTTCAACACTATACAGACTGAAGAAGCTCAGCTTCACATTATACAGAGATCATTAGTTCAAAACTCAGAAGTTACTGCAGAACAACGAGGCTAAAAGCCAGTAGCCTGTTGGCCGCGCAGAGCCTCCACTACCAAAGGATTGGAACACAATAACACATCAAAAGAATAGTAATATAGGATTAAACCCTTGCATTGAAACCCTCAAAATATCAACGGTGCAGATTGATAGATGGAAGCACGAAATCCCAATACAACTACCCTATTTATTGTTGTATCATTACAATTGCCACGATGATCCACGGTGGAAGTATGGTGGAGCCATCTCATCAACAGGTGAACCCGTATGCTACACCTCAACACTTAAAAGGGCTATATTCACGGTGGCCGCACATGGTCGAGCACACTAAGCAGTGCCACATCGAAAACCCACCGACTCGGCAGTTACGAACATTCAATGCCTATGTTATGTTACGCTGCCAACCTGTATGGCATTTCCAAGATTCACATCACATTAATAATTGCATGGGATTCGCATATCATATGGTCGAAAGCTTACGCCTTGTTACAACACATTTGCTCTTAGTTAAATTGATAGTCCCATAGTTCTCATAGCAATGTATAATCACATAGTTTGCATATAGTCCACATAATATATAATTGCATAAATTTCCACTATCATATAGTATTGCAATATGTGCATATTATCAAATAGGTAGTATAGTATTGTCAAACAACTTTATAACGCGAACAATTCATAATGTTTGCATATAGATATTGGAATTTCTATATAATTCATATCATTTGTAGAATAGTTATTAAGAATAATTATAGTATCACATAAGTATCACATAAGGTAATACCATGCACACAACCCACATTACATACATGCGATAGTGAGTAAAATGGCAATAAACTTTACTTGCAAGGAATTTGATAACAATCCTACAACATTTTAAACAGTCCACAAGGTTAAACTTGGTGAATGGACTTAGATATACACTTACTCACATGATATTGTATTTTGAAAGAAGAACATTTCAATACCAATACTATCATTTGCAGGTTATAGGCGCTAAACAAGTTAAACAACCGATGTGCATAGAACTTCCACAAATTACCATGGAATTAGAAGGTAGAAGTTTACATACAGTCAGCTTGTATGAAAACCAAAATAAATCTCGGTACAACATTGCGATATGAACATGATAGATCTTCATAGATAAACTGTTGATTACTTGTTGCAACTTAATCTCTTACGTGTAAATCTGTCACAAGTACAAATCAACATGCTTTAGAACGAATGCTAAGTAAGCCTCGGGGCGTCTGAAGAACCCCTTCATCAATCAAACAAGAGAATATTAGTTAAAAAGTGGAATCAATATTTATAAACAACAATAGTAGAGATGTGCACTAGCATAACTATATTTGGGATAACATCAAAACTTAAGTAGAAATCTATTGTTGCCAATCATTACTTAATAAGCCAGTAGGGCATTTAATACACCAAGACGACATTTTGTATATTGTTCGATTTCCACATTATTAAATAGCATTTATTTTCATGTAGAAAATTTTTAAATTTTTATGATTTTTCGGGATGTTACAATGACCACGACCTCGAGGAGTGCCACTACCACCACCACCACGATCTCGCACTGTAGAAAGGTGGTATAAGAGTCTTAATAAACTAAACCGTATATTTATTAAGACCGAAAATGTGAGTGATTGCCTGCATAAGCGAGGTACACCAAGAGAAACAAGGTATTATCTTTAACTCTAATGACATATTTTTAATTTGGAACCAGAAAGAAAAACAAAAACAATTATGTAAAGGATACCACAGAGAAAGTCCACAAAAAAGGACCATCTGCAAACAGTGCAGTGTGTTGGTAACTGAGACAACTCTATACCACAACAAAATGTACTCACACATTTAACGTGGATTCCTACAGAATGTAGGGACTTAAAATAATATCATATTGATGTTCAAGAAATGCCTACTGAATTTGGGTACACTTTACTTCAAATTTGATCCGCAACTCAAGAATAAAACAAAAACCAACAGACAAAACGAGCAAATCAAATTCATACATAAGAATAAAATATCATGCATTCAATTCCTGCCTTACAATATACAAGACTGAAATCCTTACCTCCAGAGAATCTACCGCCTCCGCCACTAAAGCCTCTGCCTCCTCTTCTACCACTTCCACCATCATGTCCTCCACTTCTTGCCATTGTTTCTTCAACATATAACTCATCAGTTCCCAACTCCAGTGCCTTTGATAGAGAAGCACCGTCCTTGAATTCAACATAAGCGAACCTGTGACACAGTTTCATAAAGTACAATAAGAAAAAGCATCAGATGACTCCATGGCTCCTAACTCCTAGTTTAGTATGAATATCTATTTGTAAAAAGCAAATCATAAACTCACCCTTTAAAGGTTCCTGAGTCGTAGTACTTGGGAATTTGAATATTCTCAATACTTCCACAGTCTCCGAAATGCTCTTGCAAGCTATTATGAATCTAAATTTCATAAAAAAATACAACATGGTGCAGTCAGTGGTTGCGAGGGATGTCAGAAGAAGAGTTCAGAAAAGAAAAGAAAAGAAAAAAAAAAAGACCTTACAAAACTTACATCCTCCTCCTCTTGATTCTTGTCAAATCCCCTAACAAAAACAGTACAGCCATATTTCTAATCCTGTTGATTCCTGCATTACATTAAATCATTTAGTAATCGGTCTATTTTAACCCCAATAACAATATTGACACAAAAGCAATGACAATCTTATACATGGACTTAATATCCGGTTTTGTTCCAGGAGCACCACGCTCCGCAGCAAAATCAAGTCTGACAGCACGCCCAAGCAAATCTTGCCCATTTTTTTCCATTGCCTGAAAGCCAATACATAAAGCGCCACTCAGCCTGGCATGTACAGAAACCACCTTCATTACTAAGGAAATGAAAAAAATCTGATCCATGAAAAACCACTAGTGAAGCTACTCAATATTATGAAAACCAAAGAGAATGCTTGCTTCTCTAATACATGTTTTAGCAATGATAGGATTTCATGGCAAAGAATACTATGCTGTAGGAATACTTCAAAAAAACAACTTCAAATCTATTAGTTGTTCCCTAATTTGGAAATTCCGGCTCCAACATTATTTAAAGTTTTTCAGATACAAGATGATTGGAGAATCCATGACTAATGACAAAAACAGTAGTCATTTGAGAAAACAAATTAATTCAATACATAAGATCTATTTAAAAAACAATGTTACAAGTTACTCTGACAAAATGAACAAACATTTAAATATCTAGCAATTTCATTTTATATGAAACAAAATATACAATCATAATTAAACATAATTGACTCTAGCCTACATAGGTAGAAAAGATAAACCCATCTAATTTCTATTAAAAAGAATGATCACAATTTTATACTTTAAATGTCTCTGGCCTAGACAAGTGGAAAAGGTAAACCTTTACAGGTAAAAAGAATGACACAATGTAAGGTGTTCAAGAAATAAAAAAATGTTACAAAACCCCAAAACAGTTGAAAACAACAAACTAGAAACGAGCAGAACAGAGTATAGAAGACAGAACAGAGCAGGACAAAGTATTGAAGACATAGCCAAAAATGATATTAGGAAAACCACACACAATCTACGGAGAGTAGCTCGATCCGTTTATATTAAATGAAATGAACATAAAGCAGTTACAACGACTACCGATAAAATAGGATATAGTTAGACGAACTCTAGTTCGTCTAACTGTCTAATTAATACTCCATTATTTCAAGTCCTCCCCTTAATGGAGAATGGATTAACTGCTACACCTAACATGTCCCTAAACAATTCAAATTTGACCTTTCCGAGAGGCTTTGTGAAAATGTCAGCAGTATTTTCACAGGTATTACAATATATGAGATCTATTTCATTGGATTGTAGCTTCTCTCTAACAAAATGATACTGAGCATCAACATGCTTTGTCCTTGCATGAAAAATCATATTATTTGCCAACTTGATTGAACTTTGGTTATCACATTTGATCACTGTAGGTTCTTTTTGTTCTTCTCCTACATCTTGAAGAAGTCTTCTCAGCCAAACAGCTTCACAAGTCGCTGCACACAGAGCTTTGTATTCTGCTTCAGTAGAGGACAGAGATACAGTAGGCTGCTTTTTACTGCTCCATGAGACAATTCTGGATCCTATGCTAAATGCATATCCAGTGGTTGATCTTCGATCATCCGGATTCCCAGCCCAATCAGAATCTGAATAACCTGTCAGCTCAACAATAGAAGCATCAATATATTTAATACCATAATCAAGTGTTCCTTTTAGATACCTGAGTACTGCCTTTGCTGCATTCCAATGGCTTTCTTTTGGTTTTGCCATAAACTGACTTAACACACTCACAGAGTATGCAATGTCAGGTCTGGTTGTGGTGAGGTAATTCAAACTACCCACCATCTGTCTGTACATCATGTCATTCACTTCCTTTGAACCATCATCACAAGAAAGTTTCATATTCTGCTGCATGGGAACAGTAGAAGATTTACACTCATCCATTTTAAATCTTTTAAGTACATCTCTGACATACTTACTCTGACAAACAAAAGTCTGGCCTGCATTTCTCAAAATTTCAAGACCTAGGCAGTAATGGAGGTCACCAAGGTCTTTCATATCAAAAACTTGTGACAGCTGCTCCTTGATTTCATCAATAAGATTCTCTGCATTTCCTGTAATTATTAAGTCATCAACATATACAGAAATCAATACTATATACTCCTGCTCATCATATTTGATATATAGATTTGGATCACTCTTGCTCCTCATAAATCCCTGTTGAAGAAAGAAGGAGTCTATCTTATCATACCATGACCTAGGAGTAACATCTCCACAATTTGTGAGTTAGTATTTTGGTGAAAATTAAAATTTCTTCCCTTAAAGATCTTCACAATAAAACATTATAAGAAAACAGCCAGCATGTCATTTGTAACATCCCCAAAATTATTAGTGGATTGTTCAAAAATACTTTATAAAACATAAGAGTTCTCCCTAATGAACTTTATGTGCAATAAGGATCAAAATCCCTTCATTCTTGCTTGAAAAAGACTATTAATAAGAAGGGAACAAACGTCTTACATAGTTATGTAAGTTTCATCTTTCCCATAACTAGTAAAACTGGTAAACCATAATTACCTATGCAAGGGTCTTCCAACTTTTATACTAGTCCAAAAGAAAACATTAGCTCAAAACTTGAATACATCTATGCCAACATCACATGGTGGCATGAACAAATCTAAACACATGCACGACATAGTTAATCATAAATTATATTTGTCCAAGCATTTCTTGATAAAGGCATATACTCATAACTCAACAAAACCCATTATAATCATTCACAATGCACAAAAGACAGAGGCCGATATACACGTGGTTCACCCAAAACTTTTGGGATACGTCCACCAAATAGATGTCGCGTCTTGTAATATTTATCAAAGGATTACATCCTGGCAACGTCATTGTTGCTCTTACATCTTATCTCAAGGAGATTATCTTTTTCATTACCTTTGTCGGTAAACATAATTACACAAATGCAGAGGACTTCCTCTGTACTTTATAAATTTGAACTTTACATATCTGCAAGCTCTAGCATTAGTACAAACTCTCACACCAGTAGTGAGTCCTATCTAAAACTGCAATTACAGAGATTGCTTGAGTACTAACTCGATCCATCAGAGATGGAGTTATGAAAAGTACAAAACCGTCAAAGCATGGATCGCATTTTAGACCGAGGTGTGGATCAAGATCCGGATACAATTAAGAATGTTCGAGAATTTTTGTCAACAAACTCAGATCTATGATTGACAGTCTAATTCATTAATGAAAACCAAGTGCTGCGACTTTATTAATCATCAATGAATACATCCTGGAAATCGATTTTATTAACAACACTCAGACCTACGTTTTGACAGTCTAAAATCATTAATAAAACCAAGTGCTGCAACTTTATTAATCATCAATGAATACATCCTGGAAATCGATTTATTAACAACACTCAGACCTACGTTTTGATAGTCTTAAATCATTAATAAAACAAGTACTGCGTTTTCATCCGTCATCAATGAACAGGAATTTCAATAAGACAACCATCAATGATAGACTCTAAGTGAACAGAGGACAATCAAAAATGCATAGATCCCTATTAATGTTCTATACCACAGAGGTCACAAACTAGATGGGTGTCTATCTCTAACAGAGATCCAAAAATTCAAATAAAGAGATATACAAACTCCTGAAACAATATTCGTAGATTCTATAGATAAACGAAAACGATTTCAATACCCTGGAGTGCTATGACTGCCATTTAACATAGATCCCCGATTTAGCATCACAATACCAATTAAAAAGAGGGATCTATGATTTAGCAACACCATACATCACCATACAACTGAGCTATCTGAGAAGACCAGACATCTTTAGAATGGTAATACCGATATAAAAGAAGGATCTACAATTAACATCTCAATACATATTTAAAAGCAGGGATCTATGATTCAGGAGAAATAGCCATTGTGTTCCTACAGGCATAAGCAAACATATGAAATCCGAATTCAACCCACAGAGGAGAGATGACAGCGATTTCAATACCATAATTTGCTTCGACTGCAATTTAAACGTATATATGTAGATCCAAGATTTAACATCACCATACCGAACCACAATAATATAGCTATGTTTCAATATAGTACAGGGCTTCAAGATTGATCTATGGTCCAATATGCATTGAGATCACTAAGAAGAACAACACGCAAAGCTAAAATCCTAAACTCCGAGTTCCACGAATGATCTACGATTTCCATTGAATCTAGATCCATACTGGAATAACACAAAATACGGCATGCTCTGAATGATCTACGATTCCATTGAATCTAGATCCAAACTAGACAGCACACACACTTCTACACTTCATGAAAATACAGAGTTCGCTGGAGGTCTATGATTTCGAAATCGGCGTATAAAGCCGACTATGGCTTCCATCCAAGATAGGGCTATCGTTTGCATTTAAAAGTAAGCATAGAAACAAAGCATGGCAATCGAGGCAGAGATCTTCCTTTTCAGTCAGATCGGGTCTATACCGCCGAGATCTATGAATTCTATCAGAGATGAACAGTAACAACATGAAAACAGACAGGGACTCGTCTCAGGGGTGATAACCTATTCGCTGAAAACCCTCAATCGATAGTATGAAGGAATTTTCATTACGGTGCATTCTAAAATGGAGAACAAGTTAGGGATTCTTTCTCTAAGATCTACACGCAGAAGTAATTTACCTATTTCCAAAATGGAAAAACAAGCTAGAGTGGAGATCTCTTACATCTAAGACAGCAACGGCTACCCACCATTCTGCCGTGTAATGATGGCATCTTAAGCTACCATTGGTTCGTGTCCCGATTTGATTGGTTTGAACAGAAGTACTTCCTATCGCGTGGAGTGCACCCAAAGGAGGATGCGGTTAACAGTCGTCCCGTTCTCACCGCATTCCCCAAAATTTCCAATGCTGCGAACTCTGGCGATCTCGATCAACATCATACACAAATATCTAAACAAATAGTTGCGCCATGGAAAGGAAGGCCAACTCGACGCTTCAGCCGGAGAGAAAACCGAAGTTTTCCAAAAATGAGAAAACCCCCTCCATTAAATAATACTAATGACTAGAATTTATCGCCGAATCAGTGGCCAGATGGAAGTTAAGGAACTTGGAGTTCTTGGCATCAAGGAGACAACACCTGGCGTAATTCTCCTAAAAAATGCCAAGTTTCTCCATCGTTTAGGAGAGTGGTAGATATCTAAAGGTTATATAAACATATATATTTAAATATCCATTTTTTAACCATTGTTACTCTTCCATATGTTTTACCCACAACTTATTTATAAAATACAATTACCTGTAACCCACGAGTATGCTTAAATGTTAACACTCTTGCATAAGTATAATATATTTAAATGCCCACTACTTTTAAATATCATTACTCTTCTGTATTTATTATACTTAAGTATCCTTTATATTTACCTCTTGTTACTCATTCATATTCATCGATATGATTTAAAGGTTACTTGAATATAATTGGTAGTAATTATAGAAAATATACTTATATAGGAAGTTGAGCTTACCTAATATATAATCTAAGCTTATTTTAGCTTTACTAGAGTTCTCTAGCACTCTACTATCAGAGTACGATTTTTTTTTAAGAATAGAATAACTATTTGGAAGTTATTTGCAATACCAAGCGCCATGCTAGCACCTAGTCCATACGTACGGTCTATTTCTGTTGTATCCAGAGGCTACCGTCCTCCATTTAGTTGTGTCATCCCCGCTTAGTCTACTAGGTTTACAATTTTACAATTTAGGGTTAGGCCACATAAGATATAAGGTTTGCTGGCGGGGCCTTAGCCTTGAGCTCCTCAAAAGAAAATAGTACCATGACCAATTACATTCTCAGAAGAATAGGGCATAAAGGAGGGATATCACATCCTCCTCCCCTTAAAATTAACACCGTCCTCGGTGTTCATACTATCTGCAATTAGTCTTCTCTTCTAGAATCATCATTGTCTTGCTTCGTCATTTCGGTTTTACTTTCTTTGAACTTTCATGATTCCTGTACATTAGTATTGCTCGTAACCTGCATTTTCAACTTCAAAATTGGAAAAATATTGTTTAGTAAAACACATCATTTATCCCATAATCAACTTTAGAAACATAAACAATGCGCCCCATATCATTTGTAATCCATGGAATAACTTTAGTGTTTGTTTGTGCTTTTATCATCACAAGCACACATAATTCCAGTGCTTCCAAGAATGTAGATTGTTAATTAATTAAAACACATCATTCACTTGATCCAGGGAATTATTGCCTAGCACTCCAGTGCTCACAGAGCAATCCCTTCGAAAATTCTCGCCTAACACCTCAGTGCTCACACATCGATTCTTTCGGAGACTCTTGCCTAACACCATAGTGCTCACACAGCAATACTGTCTCTCATGCATACTAAGCAGTGTCCTGCCTCCCGCATATGCATTCTCTTATAGTTTGCCTAGGTCTTTATAGCCTGCTGATTCATTCGAGAATCCTGGCAGCTATCAACTCCCTGATTTCTAGGGAGTGATTTAGTGCTTTTAATGCACTCTTACATAATTCCCCTCAAGCCTTCTCGCTTGAGTCCCGGAATCTATTTTCCCTCAAGCCGCCTTGCTTGAGTCTAGAAAAATCTCTTTCAAATTAATCGATTATTTCGTCATATTACATTTTGTAACCATACGATTACTCTTACCAATTTGGGTTGAGTTTCCTGATTAAAAAAAAAAAAAAAAAAAATTAAAAGAACCTGTAACAGTTGCGATGTGGATCTTAAATCCTCACCACCCTTATTTTACCATGCATAATATCTATGTTCTTGCATTTTCACAAGCTTCACAGAAATTTCACCATCTGCCAAATTTCACTTGTTAGTATCACTTTATATACAAAATAAAATATTGTAAGAAGATCCCTTCCTTAAACAAAAAAAAAAAAAATCATCTTTCTTAATAAAATATCTATATGTGATCATCTAAGATGTTATTTCCTACATAACTAGCTTATATGATTACATAGTGTTTTGAACACGATATAACATTCTTTCTATCATGATCCATGGGCATTATGATCATTTTTACCCCGAAATGTTAGCTTTCACCATTTCCACACAATTTCTATTTTAGTTATACACCCTTTTTGTATACCCTAACATCATATAGAGATAACCAATTGTCTAAACAACTTACATACCTTATACAGATAACCATGTACCTTCGTAAAGGCGACCGCATAGCTCACCTTCATCTGTCGAGGTTCCATTTTACTTGTATCATCATGCATTAGTATTATACATGAATCGATATATATATATCCCACATTCACCCATTGATGGGTGTCAGGCAATGATATGTGGGAAAATAACATTTGCTCGATCACAAGATTCAAAGTGTTAGTCGTATAAAGGTAATTAAATCATAAGAACAATCATAGATATAACATATGTTCAAACATCATTTTTACCTGTTTCAAAAAAGCTTATACCTCGATTACTGTCTCGAAGATCGCTTCCGATCTACCCTGCAAATTTCATGTCATCAATGTTTTCCTTAACACATAATAAATAAAAACAGTCATTCCTTGTGGTAACATAAGGATGTCAAAAGATTACAGCATACTACAAACCTGTATTTATCTCATGTTGGTTCTAGACTTAAAATAATCACTTTGAGGAAACATATAGTTGTACATGGATGGCAAGTCGTCATAAATATTGAATAATAAAAGTATAACTATTACTCATTGTTTCCCACGTCTATCTTAGTGGAAATTACTGAAATAAGAGGTATATATATAAAAGGTACTCATGCATTTTCATCATATGTATTAACTGATTAATGTTCACATGTATACTTATAACCATTTTCCTTTTGTTGCACTTATACGTAAGGGTACGAGCATGCTTCAATGTCACAAAAATCATATTATAATGACTTATCCTACACAATTACATACTAGAATGAAATTGATTAGCAAGGAGACTATTAACAATTTTTCTCCTTTGTAATCTCACAATTTCCTAGTCATAGAAAGCTTCACACTAATTAAAGTTAATTTCTTTGTTTAAAAGAAACCAGACATCTTAGTCTAGCCAAACTATACTTCTTATGGAATATTAATTTAGCATATGTAACTCACTTATAGTTGATACCTTAGTAATGTATAAGATTTGTTATTAAAACAACATCTTAACATCTCATAATTATGCTTCCCTCATAACTAGAATATATATATTAACTTCACAATGGCTCCTCCTGCAGCATGCACCTTTACAGATTTTACTACTAAGGTCAACTGCATTATAAGTTTATAAACTTTCTTATTTAAGATAACTCATATGTAAACGGAACTTGATCGTTTCTTACGTAGTTCAAAATCCAAGACTGACCCAAACTATCAAATCTTTAATGGACCCTTTAACATACAGACTCACTTTTGATCTAAACTTAATGGATCTTTTAACAGATCTAAGTTGCTTACATTTCCCATCTAAATTTCATATTTGGAAATCTAGGCTATTGGTCAATCAAGTTTACTTAGTTATCTAAGGTCAACCAAATTAGGAGACTTCCTTAGCCTATAACTTCACCTTGAAATAGCTAGGATAACTTCCAATACGTGTTTTTACTCTACTTACAAGTATCCATTTCATAAGGACTTAACTCCCATAGTCTAACTTCTTAAAGTAAATTTTTGACCTTATAGAGTATGGAATACATTGTAGAGTATGACGAGATATTCATCATTTAGTATTTATCAATAGAAGATCATTCAATTACATAAAGAGACGTATGCGATGTATGTTCACAAATAGACACTACTAAGCCATTATAATGCTCCAGCGGAATGGAACATACTTACTTGCAATTTCCAAAACGTCACGTTGCTTACCTCTTGCCGATCCTTGGAAATGGAGTTTTATGTTTGCGTCTTATAGAATGGAGTCCCTTCCTAGCTCGACAAACTTGTTTTTGTTTTCCCCATTGAGCCCAATAAGCCCGAGTGTTTGCAACCTGTGCTCTGATACCATAAGTAACATCTCCACAATTTGCGAGTTAGTATTTTGGTGAAAATTAAAATTTCTTCCCTTAAAGATCTTCACAATAAAACATTATAAGAAAACAGCTAGCATGTCATTTGTAACATCCCCAAAATTATTAGTGGATTGTTCAAAAATACTTTATAAAACATAAGAGTTCTCCCTAATGAACTTTATGTGCAATAAGGATCAAAAGCCCTTCATTCTTGCTTGAAAAAGACTATTAATAAGAAGGGAACAAACGTCTTACATAGTTATGTAAGTTTCATCTTTCCCATAACTAGTAAAACTGGTAAACCATAATTACCTATGCAAGGGTCTTCCAACTTTTATACTAGTCCAGAAGAAAACATTAGCTCAAAACTTGAATACATCTATGCCGACATCACATGGTGGCATGAACAAATCTAAACACATGCACGACATAGTTAATCATAAATTATATTTGTCCAAGCATTTCTTGATAAAGGCATATACTCATAACTCAACAAAACCCATTATAATCATTCACAATGCACAAAAGACAGAGGCCGATATACACGTGGTTCACCCAAAACTTTTGGGATACGTCCACCAAATAGATGTCGCGTCTTGTAATATTTATCAAAGGATTACATCCTGGCAACGTCATTGTTGCTCTTACATCTTATCTCAAGGAGAGTATCTTTTTCATTACCTTTGTCGGTAAACATACTTACACAAATGCAGAGGACTTCCTCTGTACTTTATAAATTTGAACTTTACATATCTGCAAGCTCTAGCGTTAGTACAAACTCTCACACCAGTAGTGAGTCCTATCTAAAACTGCAATCGCAGAGATTGCTTGAGTACTAACTCGATCCATCAGAGATGGAGTTATGAAAAGTACAAAACCGTCAAAGCATGGATCGCATTTTAGACCGAGGTGTGGATCAAGATCCAGATACAATTAAGAATGTTCGAGAATTTTTGTCAACAAACTCAGATCTATGATTGACAGTCTAATTCATTAATGAAAACCAAGTGCTGCGACTTTATTAATCATCAATGAATACATCCTGGAAATCGATTTTATTAACAACACTCAGACCTACGTTTTGACAGTCTAAAATCATTAATAAAACCAAGTGCTGCAACTTTATTAATCATCAATGAATACATCCTGGAAATCGATTTATTAACAACACTCAGACCTACATTTTGACAGTCTAAAATCATTAATAAAACAAGTACTGCGATTTCATCCGTCATCAATGAACAGGAATTTCAATAAGACAACCATCAATGATAGACTCTAAGTGAACAGAGGACAATAAAAAATGCATAGATCCCTATTAATGTTCTATACCACAGAGGTCGCAAACTAGATGGGTGTCTATCTCTAACAGAGATCCAAAAATTCAAATAAAGAGATATACAAACTCCTGAAACAATATTCGTAGATTCTATAGATAAACGAAACGATTTCAATACCCTGGAGTGCTATGACTGCCATTTAACATAGATCCCCGATTTAGCATCACAATACCAATTAAAAAGAGGGATCTACGATTTAGCAACACCATACATCACCATACAACTGAGCTATCTGAGAAGACCAGACGTCTTTAGAATGGTAATACCGATATAAAAGAGGGATCTACAATTAACATCTCAATACATATTTAAAAGCAGGGATCTATGATTCAGGAGAAATAGCCATTGTGTTCCTACAAGCATAAGCAAACATATGAAATCCGAATTCAACCCACAGAGGAGAGATGACAACGATTCCAATACCATAATTTGCTTCGACTGCAATTTAAATGTATATATGTAGATCCAAGATTTAACATCACCATACCGAACCACAATAATATAGCTATGTTTCAATATAGTACAGGGCTTCAAGATTGATCTATGGTCCAATATGCATTGAGATCACTAAGAAGAACAACACGCAAAGCTAAAATCCTAAACTCCGAGTTCCACGAATGATCTACGATTTCCATTGAATCTAGATCCATACTGGAATAACACAAAATACGGCATGCTCTGAATGATCTACGATTCCATTGAATCTAGATCCAAACTAGACAGCACACACACTTCTACACTTCATGAAAATACAGAGTTCGCTGGAGGTCTATGATTTCGAAATCGGCGTATAAAGCCGACTATGGCTTCCATCCAAGATAGGGCTATTGTTTGCATTTAAAAGTAAGCATAGAAACAAAGCATGGCAATCGAGGCAGAGATCTTCCTTTTCAGTCAGATCGGGTCTATACCGCCGAGATCTATGAATTCTATCAGAGATGAACAGTAAGAACATGAAAACAGACAGGGACTCGTCTCAGGGGTGATAACCTATTCGCTGAAAATCCTCAATCTATAGTATGAAGGAATTTTCATTACGGTGCATTCTAAAATGGAGAACAAGTTAGGGATTCTTTCTCTAAGATCTACACGCAGAAGTAATTTACCTATTTCCAAAATGGAAAAACAAGCTAGAGTGGAGATCTCTTACATCTAAGATAGCAACGGCTACCCACCATTCTGCCGTGTAATGATGGCATCTTAAGCTACCATTGGTTCGTGTCCCGATTTGATTGGTTTGAACAGAAGTACTTCCTATCGCGTGGAGTGCACCCAAAGGAGGATGCGGTTAACAGTTGTCCCGTTCTCACCACATTCCCCAAAATTTCCAATGCTGCGAACTCTGGCGATCTCGATCAACATCATACACAAATATATAAACAAATAGTTGCGCCATGGAAAAGAAGGCCAACTCGATGCTTTAGCCGGAGAGAAAACCGAAGTTTTCCAAAAATGAGAAAACCCCCTCCATTAAATAATACTAATGACTAGAAGTTATCGCCGAATCAGTGTCCAGATGGAAGTTAAGGAACTTGGAGTTCGTGGCATCAAGGAGACAACACCTGGCGTAATTCTCCTAAAAAATGCCAAGTTTCTCCATCGTTTAGGAGAGTGGTAGATATCTAAAGGTTATATAAACATATATATTTAAATATCCATTTTTTAACCATTGTTACTCTTCCATATGTTTTACCCACCACTTAGTTATAAAATACAATTACCTGTAACCCACGAGTATGCTTAAATGTTAACACTCTTCCATAAGTATAATATATTTAAAGGCCCACTACTTTTAAATATCATTACTCTTCTGTATTTATTATACTTAAGTATCCTTTATATTTACCTCTTGTTACTCATTCATATTCATCGATATGATTTAAAGGTTACTTGAATATAATTGGTAGTAATTATAGAAAATATACTTATATAGGAAGTTGAGCTTACCTAATATATAATCTAAGCTTATTTTAGCTTTACTAGAGTTCTCTAGCACTCTACTATCAGAGTACAATTTTTTTTTAAGAATAGAATAAGTATTTGGAAGTTATCTGCAATACCAAGCGCCATGCTAGCACCTAGTCCATACGTACGGTCTATTTGCGTTGTATCCAGAGGCTACCATCCTCCATTTAGTTGTGTCATCCCCGCTTAGTCTACTAGGTTTACAATTTTACAATTTAGGGTTAGGCCACATAAGATATAAGGTTTGCTGGCGGGGCCTTAGCCTTGAGCTCCTCAAAAGAAAATGGTACCATGACCAATTACATTCTCAGAAGAATAGGGCATAAAGGAGGGATATCACACTAGGTGCCTGTTTTAGTCCATACAATGCTTTCTTTAACTTACACACTAAGTGTTCTTGGACCTTTTCCACAAACTCTTCAGGTTGAGTAAGGTACACCTCCTCCTTTAACTCACCATTCAAAAAGGCTGATTTCACATCTAATTGGTTTAGCTTCCAATTGTGCTTTGTAGCTAAAGCAATTAACAATCTGATAGTATTTAATTTAGCCACAGGTGCAAATGTTTTAGCATAGTCAATACCTTCTGTGTTTGAATACCCCTTTGCCACCAATCTAGCCTTATATTTGTCTATACTACCATCTGATTTAAACTTGGGTTTGTATATCCACTTGCATCCTATTGGATTTTTATGTTTTGGCAATTCAGTCAATTCCCAAGTATTGTTTTTCATTATAGATTCATATTCTTCCTCCATTGCATTTCGCCATTCATCATGTTTATTGGCTTCATCAAAACTAATGGGTTCTATGATATTCGAAATGCTACTCATAAGGGCATAGTCTTTGTACCTTTCAGGAGCTCGAATTTGTCTTGAAGATCTTCTTAGCTGTTGGTTATCTTCCACTTCGCTGTGTGAACTTTTGTCTTCATCACTAGTTGAGCTTGGACTGTTTTTATCACTGAATCCCTCTTGCTGTTGTTGCTGTCCCTGTGTTTGTGGCTGCTGTAATACAGTTTGCTGCTATCCCTGTGTTTGCTGAAATGGTTGCTGCTGTACTAACTGTTGTTGTTGTTCTTGTTTAACTCCTTCATCAAGAATTTTATGCGATTCCTCATGGCTGCTATTGCTGTTCTCTTGCATTTATGTTTCCTGTTCATGGAAAAGTACATCTCTACTCGCAAATACCTTGTGAGTTAAAGGATCAAACAATTTATATGCTTTGAATTCAGAACAGTAACCTATGAAGATACATTTGATGGCTTTAGCATCTAGTTTCTTCCTATTTTCTTTTAGAATATGTGCAAAAGCCTTACACCCAAAAACTTTCAAATTTTGAACTACTGGTTTGGAACCATACAAAGCTTCGAAAGGAGTGATATTATCAAGACTCCTAGTTGGACTTCTATTCTTTAGGTAAACAACAGTATTTATGGCTTCACCCCAGAAAGTAATTGAGAGATTCTTACCTTTCATCATACTGCGTGCACACTCTACGAGAGTTCTGTTTTTCCTTTCAGCAACTCCGTTCTGCTGTGGAGTGCTGGGTACTGTAAACTGTTGTACTATTCCATGATCTTTGCAATATTTGTTAAAGTCCCCTGATTTATACTCTCCCCCTTGATCTGAACGAAGGATTTTAATGGATTTTCCTGTCTGCTTTTCAACCATGTTTCTGAACTCCTTAAAGTACTCAAGAACATCACTCTTTCTTCTAAGAAAGTAAACCCATGTGTATCTTGTGCAATCATCAATAAATAGCAGAAAATAAAATGCACCTCCTAAGGATCTAGTCTACATAGGCCCGCAAACATTAGTATGCACAAGATCTAACACATCTCTTTTTTTCCTATCAGGATTAGAAGGAAATTCATCTCTGTGCATCTTTCCTAATGCACATCCTTCACAAGCAATGTTCACATTTTTTAACATGGGAAGTCCTTCAACCATATTATGCTTTAATAATAGCAATAAATCTTGATGATTGATGTGGCCATACCTTTGATGCCAAAGACTCTCTGTTGGCATTGCAGAAGTTAATGCATGATGTTCTTTGCTGGTAACATCAAGCTTGTATAGGCCTCCTACTCTGACTCCCGTTGCAAGGGTTTTGTATTGGTCCAGTAAGTCCTTCACTATGCAGTAATTTTTGAACAATTCAACCTTCAAATTCTGATCTGTAATAGTAGACACAGATATCAGATTTTTCTTTATCCCCACATTGCGAATGTGACGAACACTACCATTTGGCAATGTTACTGGAATATCTCTGTATCCCTTGATCTGATAAGCATGATCATCACCAAGATATATGCTGGCACCATTCTGTGTTTCTTTATAGTTAGTGTACCACTTCTTATTACAGGTCATATGTACTGATGCTTCGGAGTCCACAAACCAAGCATCAACATCATCAATTTCAGCAGATAAAGCAGCATTAGACACAAACAGTCTAAGATCCCTTGAATCAGAAATCGAGGGTCTTGAAGATTCTTCTGCATAATGACCTGAATGGTTTCTAGGTTTATTCCTAGCCTCATCACTCTTCTTCTTTCGACAATCTCTAATAAGATGTCCAGGTCGACCACAATAAAAATAGCTCTTTGACTCATTTCTGTTAGATGGCATACCTTGATTTGGCCTTGTAGATGGTCTGCTTTGCGAAAATCTGCCGCCTCTGCCTCTTTCTCCAGATCTCCCTCTCGGGGATCTCTTATTTGAACACAGTGCCAAGTCTGAATTTTGAGGCTTCAAATTTGCGCGCCTCTCTTCCTCTTGCAGCAAAATACCTGTCAATACTTCAAAAGTAGGAGGTTTCTCCCTTGCTGCAAGACCTGTTATAAACATCTGATAGTCGTCTAGCATACCATTTAAGGTAACTGTAACAAGGTCAGTGCTGGAAACTGTTTCTCCTATATCTCCTAGCTTGTCTTTTACCTCTTTAATCCGACCCAAAAATGAACTAACAGATTCATTTGCATCCATCTTAATGCCTAGCAATTTAGTTTTCAAGAAAAGTAGACGATTTGTATTGCTAGTTTCATACAACTCTTTAAGTGTTGTCCACGTTTCAACAGAAGTTTTAGCTTCTCTGATATGTGGAATGATACTATCTTTAACAGACATTCGTAATAGTACCTTGGCTTTGTTCTCGCGCTTATCCCAGTCTTGGATTTGTGTTGGTGTTCCACCCGCAGTTGCTACAGGTTTCTCTTCATCTCCCTTAGTGATTGTCCATACACCATAACCTTCCATCAAGGTTTGCATCTTGAATTTCCAATTGATGAAATTCGACCCGTCTAATTTATTGGCTTCGTTGAGGTATGTATCTGCCAGCGGATTTGACATCTCTGCAAGGGTGAAGTGTGCGTTCCTTCACAGCGTTGGTCGCTGCTCAGCTCTTGGCTTGGCGTACAACTTTCTGCCTCTTGGCTCTCAAAGCAGGTTGTCGTGTGATTAGAATGTTTCACAGAGCTCCTCATATTTCTTCACGGCTCTCAGGGCTTTCCCTATGCAACAGCGCACAGCTCTTTACAGCGTCCTTCACGCACAGGTCTCCTATATGCAACAACTCACTCTACCTCAGTGAATGAGCTCTCTCAGCACCACTGCGTCTCTGCAGTTCTTCACAGGAACAGACGCTCTTCTATACGGCCACGATACCTCTAGGGGGCAACAGCAACACAGACCCGAAGAACATACCTTTCTTCCTCTGCGCAATAGAGACTTCTCTTCCTCTGCGCAATAGCAACAAATTCGCTTTGCTAGGACCGGCGGCTACCTTTCTTCCTTTGCACTCCAGCTGCTACAAACGGCTCCAGCAATCTCATGGGTTCAAAAACCCACGGCTCTCTTCTTGCTCTGAACTGAGCGGCGGCAGGGTACAGCGAAACCCTAGACGAATTTAGAACTACTTGGCTCCTCTCCAGGAAAGCTCACGACTTCTTTGCTCCACAGCGCAGACCAGCAGAGGCTCCCCCTGCGCTCTGATACCAAGTTGAAAACAGCAAACCAGAAACGAGCAGAACATAGTATAGAAGACAGAACAGAGCAGGACAGAGTATTGAAGACAGAGCCAAAACTGATATTAGGAAAACCACACACAATCTACGGAGAGTAGCTCGATCCGTTTATATTAAATGAAATGAACAGAAAGCAGTTACAACGACTACCGATAAAATAGGATATAGTTAGAAGAACTCTAGTTCGTCTAAGTGTCAAATTAATACTCCATTATTTCAAGCAAGATACCTTAGCAGATGCTTCTTCCATTGAAAATTCCACATGTCCATAACCTCTATAGGAACCATCATCCCTTGTAGCGAACCGGACATCAACCACCTCTCCAGCATCTTCAAAAAATTCAACACTGAAAAGAAAAGCTAAGAACTCATACTGCTAGAAAGCCTATTACCAGATTCTAGAAGTAACAACCACAAAACTAGCTAATACTCTAAGCGCTACCAAAAATGTCAATAAAAATATAAATATGGGTTAGAGAAACATGCATGCTGTCTGCATCAATAGAAAATGACAGATTGCCTACTAAGAGTGTCTTGACTCCAGAAGTTACTAGTGTCTTTGGTGTCAAAGCCTGCAAAAAAGAACAAAACCTAGCATTATTATCAAACTAACAAACAATGAAGACCCCAAGTTGTTGTGTTGACATTTATAGTTTTACAACCTGCCTAAGTTTTCTTCTGCCAGTGGTGTTGTGACTAAGAGGCTCGTATTTTGTATAAAATGCCACTTTCAATTGCTGTAACTCTTCCATCTTGATGTCAGACTAGCACAGTAAGGACATCAGGGATTTACTATTAAATTCTTCAAAATTATTCTTTGAAACCACTTTTCTCCATTGCCCCGTTTTATAGCAGTGCCGAATACATCAGTTCAAAGTCTATCTCAAGGGCATTCATCTTCCATGATGTCCAAACATTCCAGCCCTATGTTGCACTAAAACTCCAAAATGTTTGTCCTTCTTTGTTGATTCTCCTTTTGTTGATTTGGTGTGATACTCTGTCGCCAACATCTGAAGTGAGGGAATATAATTGTTTCCAACAACATGATTTCATTTTCTGTTGTGTTTTTTAATTCTAGAGATGAGGTTACTAGGTGTTTCTGCAGTCATATGATACAACAATTGTATTTTAAAATGCTCAAGCCTGACACAGAGCCGTAGAGTATCACTAAAGTAACAAGGACCTCGTATAGGCCTTCGATTATTCCCCAATCGGAAATCTCAGGTATCCTACAGTTAGTTTGTAGAAGGGTGCCTTGCGACCCCTTTGAATTATTTTCCATGTACATTCCTTGTACCTTCAAATAGCTTAATCTTCCAAAGCAAAATATCTTTTAACATGATCCAAATTTGTTGAAGTGTACATCCGTCAGACTATATGTCTATCTGTGGGCTACTTGCCTATTATGGCTAAAGGATACATATGTATTTATAAAATAATGATAAAAACATCAGCCTGCACAATATAAGCATAAACAAAAATACAGAAAAGAAAATCCTCAGGGTCGCAAATAAAGAAGCAAAGTGAAATTATTAAGACTAAAGTAGATAAATAATGAAGCTGTGGGAACAAAGTCACAGTATTACACATCTCAGCTATATCAATAATAAAGCATTGCAGCATCAATGTCAGTGTAACGAGTCTGATAGTCGATAAATAAGGAGGCATGGCAGGAGTATAAGAAACAAAACCTCAACGTACAAGTCACAATGTAACAAATTTGACAATAGATAATAAAATTGCATTGCATCAATATAAGAAACAAAACCTCAGTGTGTAAGTCATGATGTATAGAATATAACAGTGGATAAATAAAGAAGCACTGCAGGAATACAAGTAACAAAACCTCGATGTATAGGAGGATGTAACAAAACTGAGGGTTGGTAAATGAAGCATTGCAGTAATGCAAGGAGCAAATAAAAGTAATTAAACTGAGGGCTGGTAAATAAAACATTGCAGTAATACAAGGAACAAATCCTAAATGTATTTAAACTTTAATGTAATCAAGGATGCAAAAACTTCAGTTTGACCTAAAGGTTTGATGATTTGATCGCTCTTTAGCACTTGAAAAGGGTCAAGATTCAACAGTCTCACCTTTCTTCCTCGTTCATTTTGAAAACCTAGAAGATAGAAAACAAAACTTTAGAAAGCAAACAGTGCTTCTTGAAACTACAGTTTCTTGGATTCAACCCAAGATCACAATAGAAATCAGTAATACTACTGTTTTGGTCAGACTCCCATGTCTGCTCCTTGCACATTTTAGGAGGTTTGTGAAGAATTAGGAAATACCCCTTTAGGAAATTTATGAAGAATTAGTTAGGAACTATCCCTTCAAGATATCTTGCATCAAATATCAATTACAGAAAGGGCATATCACTTTAGTTTTTACCTTGACACTCTACTTCTTTGATGGTTCATCATCACTCTCATTTGAATCATCATCCTCACTCTCATCAGAGATGTCCTTAGTTTTTCCTTTCTTTGTAATTTTTTATGGTTGTTGGATCTTCGATGCGTACAAAAAGGATCTTGATTAAGTAGACGTTCATAAATGTTAAGATACAGAAGTAAATTTGAAGCAGGAAGGAAAGAGTAAAAACCAGAAATAGCACAGCAATGTACTTGAACACGCTGTTGTTTGGCCTTTGGTTCGTCATCACTCTCATCTGAGTTGTTCTCGTCACTGCTCTCTTTCTTCACAATTTTTGTTGTTTGGCCTTTGGTTCGTCATCACTCTCATCTGAGTTGTTCTCGTCACTGCTCTCTTTCTTCACAATTTTTGTTGTTTGGGTCTTTTTTACCTAAACAAATGAATCTTATTTCCACTTTAGTATTGATTCCACAAAAAAACAAATGCAGTCATCATTTGATTTTATAGATCTATTAAAACACAGTAGACTGGCCATAAAACATCCTGATTGTTACTTGCAATCTTTTTAACAGGATTGGCCAGAAAACCCTCTACTGGTTAGAAGGATACTTATGATTCAATACCTAACATGTATTACTTTTTTCTTGAGACAATTTGAACATTGCTCCTAAAAGTAAGAAAAACGTATCATTGTTGATTGTCATATACTAAAAAAAGATAATCAATTTTTTTTAAAAAGCCCATTTCATTCCTAATTCAAAACCAAATGTGATAGATAATTACATTTTGACAATCCTAATTCCATACAAAACAAAACCAAATTTACCTTCTAATCAGTTTCCTCCTCTTCAAATTCTAGGAGTGAGTAGCACAACATACACAAAAATAATGGAATTCTTTTATAGCAAGCAATAAGCACGCATAGTTGTAGAGAAACAACGTCTTTATATTGTTTCTATTATATATATAAAAAATTAATATTATTTATGAGGTAAAATGAAATACTTTCTTCAAATTAAACACATAACTCAGCTCAACATTATTTGTATTTTAGAAAATGCAGAATCAACACACAGTTGCATAGGATCACGTGTCTTCTCCAAATTAACCCACTACTTCATGAAAACACTTTTAAACCGTGGTTCAAAATCCTCCTGCTTTGGGACCAATTTATTTTTCCTCCTGCAAATTTTTATATGGAGTCCTCTACTCGGCTAAGGTTTCCCTACCTATTAATTTTTTTTTCGTCGGTTTGAGAGGAGCCATGAAATTCTCTCTGGTTCTTCGCATTTCTGTTGTCCCCCAGCACATCCATCTCCCGTTTGGTCGATTTGAGAGGAGCCAAGAACTTCTCTCTGGTTCTCCTTTATTACAACGCATTTATGTTGTTCCCCAGCACATCCATCTCCATCAACCGGAGGTCTCATGGCGATGGAGTTCCGCAGAAAATCCAGCAGGTAAAATCTTTGATTTATTTAATATATTTATGTTGTTGGTATAGTCTTCCTGTCAAAACATTTGGTCCAATTCCCTGAAATTCATAGCAATGGGGTCTTTATGTTTGTTTCCTAAACAGAAAGCGGATATCTCTGTTTCAATAGGAAGGATCTGAAGCTGCCCTGGGGTTTCACCTTTTTCTATTCTCTGCACAAGTTTTATTATAGCTTCAGGCTCTTTCGCCCCTACGAGAACCAAATTCTTTTTCTTCATCTTTAGAAGGCTTTCTATGAGTCTTCTAATCTCATCATTTCTATTGCAGGGTGGATTCAACACCAACCCCTAAACTTTGAAGTCACGGCCTAGAAAGCCTAGCGCAGATGGCTAGCAGGGGCTACCAAAAACGTGGCAGCAACAAGCTTCTTCTATGGCATGATTCAAGATGCTCACCGCTATGGCATGATTCAAGATGTTCGTCGCCTCCGGGGTTAGCGTCTCCTGCACTGTGCGTAGCCCTACTCACTTTATTGCCAATAAATTAAAAAATTATAGGCAGGACATTACAGGCAGGACTGAGTGCAACTTGCATCCCCCTGATTATGCAAGTTCCTCCCAAACTTCGTAGACACTCAATCTTTAGGTAGCCGCATTGGCAATACCTAGAAGCTGCAGCGGAAGGAGACTTCCTCGACACTCAAGCTTTAATTCTCGAGCCATGTGTTGATACGGAGGATGGCCCGGATTGATAGGAGGCATGGTTTAGGAAGCTAGAAATAAAGGTTTCAAGCAGCGAGGACCAAGCCTTCACGCATCTGCATGTAAAGGGAATTAGAACCGTAGAACCGTAGCTTTGGCAGAAAAATGAAGCGAAGAATAGACAGAACATTGAGCAATTTGGCAACATAAGACAGAACATTGATCAATTTGGCAACATAACCCTGAATTTGGTGGACGCGGATGCAGAATGCATGTGGCTGGATTCCATTGGCCGCATAAGCGAAGAATCCAGCTACAGTGGTATGAAACATCTTCTCCGAGAATGAACGCCTTCGGCGTAAAAATAGATAACCAAAATAAATGGATCACATAGAGATGATTTTTTTGACAAAAATAAATTAACAAAGTCATAGCCAATTCATCTTGAACTAGCAACAACCACATATTTTAAATGTGGTTGATATTTGTCGATCGGCCTATATCAACCATGGCCACACATTTAAAAATTGGTTGATATAGGTCGATCGACGAATATCAACCACATTTAAAATATGTGGTTGTTGCTAGTGGTCACCCGACACACCGAGGAAATGACGAAATTAAAAAAATAATAAAAATATTATTTGGAAATTAAAATAAAAGAAATACATTAAGTTAAAAAAATTAAATAAAAATATTAAAACATATTAAATATTAAATAAAATAAAATAAATAATTTAATATAATTTAACTTAACTTAATTTAATTTAATTTAATTACTTTACTTTAACTTTAATTTAATTTAATTTAATAATTAATTAAATTTAAATTAATTTAATTTAATTTAACTTAACTTAACTTAATTTAATTTAAATTAATTTAATTTAAATTAAATTAATTTAATTTAATTTAATTAAAAGTAAATTAAAAAAGAAGTAAATAAATAGAGTAAAATAAAGAAGTAAAAGAATTAATAATTCATTTAATTTTAATTAATTTAATTTAATTTAACTTAACTTAATTAAATTTAAAGTAATTTAATTTAATTTAACTTAATTTAATTTAACTTAATAAAAAGTAAATTAAAAAAACAAAGTAGGTAAATAGAGTAAAATAAAGAAGTAAAAGAGAAATAATAAATAAATATAAGTGAATTAATTTAATTTAATTTAATTACTTTACTTTAACTTTAATTTAATTTAACAATTGATTAAATTTAAATTAATCTAATTTAATTTAACTTAACTTAATTAAATTTAAATTAATTTAATTTAATTTAACTTAACTTTAACTTAACTTAATTTAATATAAGTTAATTAAAAGTAAATTAAAAAAACAAAGTAAATAAATAGAGTAGAATAAAGAAGTAAAAGAAAAATAATAAATAAATATAAGTGAATTAATTTAATTTAACTTAATTATTTTACTTTAACTTTAGATAAATTTAATAATTAATTTAATTTAACTTAACTTAATTTAATTTAATTAAAAGTAAATTAAAAAAACAAAGTAAATAAATAGAGTAAAATAAAGAAGTAAAAGAATTAATAATTAATTAAATTTAATTTACTTAACTTAATTAAATTTAAATTAATTTAAATTAACTTAATTTAATTTAATTTAATTTAAAGCAAATTAAAATAACAAAGTAAATAAATAGAGTAAAATAAAGAAGTAAAAGAAAAATAATAAATAAATTTAATTAAAAATTATTAAATAAAAATAAAAGTTAAATAAAAAATAAATAGTAAAATACAGAAAATAAAGATATAAAATAAATTAAATAAATGTAAAAAATTAAAGAAAAGCAAAATAAAATAGAAGGTAAGTTGAGAATAAAATATTTCATTGATATTAAAGAAAATTTAAATAATTGTTAGTAAAAAGAGAAAAGTAAAAAATATTATTAAATGTAAATAAAAAATAAAAGTTGTGATATTAAAAATAATTGAAATATATATATATATATATATATATATATATATATCAAGAACAAAATAATTGATATTAAAATTAATGAAATAAAAATAAGTAAAGAAAAATGTAGTTTACATTAAATTATAAAATGTGAAATATGGAAGAGAGAGGGCTTTAAATGCTATTATCCTTAAGGATTTTTTTGGCAATGTAGGTTATCGTACCCTCAATGTTTTATGAATACATTTTTTTATAGTAGTAAGGAAAATAACTATTATTTAATTTTTTTATGAAATAGTTTTGTATAGACCATCATAAAAGGATGGGAACTTACCATTTTTTAATTAACGATGAGTGGCCGAACCGCCTAAGAAAAAACTAAATTAAATAATGAATAAAAATATTATTTTAAAATAAAAATAAAACAAAATACATTAAATTAAAAATATCAAGAATTAAATTAAATTCTTTAAATTAAATTGAATTAAATTAACATATTAAAATTAAAATTAGATAAAACATATTAAAAATTAAATTTAAATTAAATTGAATTAAGTTAAATTAAATTTAAACTAAATTTAATTATTTTAAATTTAATTAAATTGAGTTAAATTAAAATAAGTTAAATTAAAATAATTAAATTAAAATAATTAAATTAAATTAAATTAATTTAAATTAAATTAAATTAAGTTAAGTTAATTAAATTAATTGAATTGAATTTAACTTAATTTAATTTAATTTAATTTAATTAATTAAAATTAATTTAACTTAATTTAATTAAATGAAAGTTATTAAATTAAGTTAAGTTAATTAAATTAAATTAAATTAATTAAATAATTTAATTAGTGTTTTTATAATAACTATTAGTATGAAATAATGATTTTAATTAATATTAGTAAATAAAATATGTTAATATTAATAAAAAAAAATTATATGGCATTTATTTTTATTATAAAAATCAAGTTAAATTAAATGGTATGAAAGTAATTAAATTAAACTAATTAATTAAATTTAAACTAATTAATTAAATTAAATTAAATTAAATTTTATTAATTTAATTTAATTTAATTAATTAATGAAATTAAATAACAAAACAGTAAATAAAATATGTTAATGTTAATAGTTATGATTTCTATTTAGTCTTATAAAAAAATAGTAAATAAAATATGTTAATATTAATAGTTATGATTATTATTTAGTATTAATATTTATTATTCTTCATCAATATATATTAATTTATTAACCAATAATATTTTGTAAAATAGATAGATAAATAAAAGCATAAAAAAATTGAAATTAAATAATGAAGAAAAAAATGAAACAAAAATCAAAATAAATAAATATAAGTAAATAAAATATTTATTATTCTTTATCAATATATATTAATTTATTAACCAATAATATTTAATAAAATAGATAGATAAACAAAAGCATAAGAAAGTGGAAATTAAATAATGAGGAAATAAATGAAATCAAAATCAAAATAAATAAATATAAGTAAATAAATGAAATAAATACAAAAATATTTCTTTCTGATTTTGTAGTTAACTATGTTAATCGTGATCGATTATCGTAAACTTGAATTTGACAACGTTGGTTAATCATTGTCGATAAAGGTTGTAAAATTATGAGTTGACTTTAAACCATATTTAACCATTGGGTAGGCATGGTTCACTTTGGTTAACCTAGTTGAGTATGTTTAACCATGGTTGATGACATCTCATTGTTGACCATGGATTGAAGTCAATCTCTCAGTGAGTGCAATCCATAGTTAACTATTGGGAAATATTCACTAAAATTAATGTTTGACTTCAATCCAAGGGTGCTTTCAATAGATATTTGACTTTTACGTAAGGTTGACTTTAATCCATGGGAGAATTTCAACCAAGTTTGACTTCAGTCCAAGGTTGCCTTCAATCCATTGTTGACTTCAATTTAATGTTGACTTCAATCCATGGTTGACTATGGTTGACTTTGGTTGACCATGGTTGGCTTTGGTTGACCATGGTTGACTTTGGTTAGCCATGCTTAACCATCATTGACGATGGTTAGCTTTAGTTGGCCATGGTTTCCCATGGTTGACTATGGTTAACGGTGGTTAACTATGGTTGACTAATTCACTATGGTCGACTATGGTTTCTCGTGGTTGACTATGGTAGGCCATGGTTGACCATGGTTGAATTTTTTAATTTGCTTCACGTTGATAAATCATTGTTGACTATGGTTGATCTAGTTTGGCCATAATTAACTACTAGTTGACCATGGTTGACTATGGTGGAATATGGCTTAATATGGTTGACAATGGTTGACTTTGGTTGAACATGCTTGTTTTCATTTCTTAACTTAGGTGTACATTATTTAACCATGGTTGACTTGGTTTGATTATGGATGACTATGCTTGACCATGTTCGATTACAGTTGACTTTGGTTGGCCATAATTGACTTTGATTAACTAGGGTTGACCAAGGTTGACTATTGTTGACTTTGTTTAACTATGGTTGACTTTGGCTGACTAATTGACTAAGGATAACTATGAATGCACATGGTTGGCTAAGGGTGACTTTGTTTTGTCGTAATTGACTATTGGTTGACCTTGTTAAACTTTTGTCTATGGTTGACTGATTTACTATGGTTGACTATTTTTTACCATGGTTGACTTTTTTTTGCCACAACTCACCATTCACTATATTTATTTAACTTTTAACTTTGGTTCGATATGGTTAAGTTTGGTTGGCCATGGTTGACTACGGTTTGCTGTAGTTGGCCATGATTGCCCATGGTTTACTCTTCTTCTTTTTTGTTGAATATGGTTGACTTTGGTTGACTCTGGTTAACGACGGTTAACTATGGTTGACTAATTCACTATGATCGACTATGGTTTCCCATGGTGACTATGGTTGGCCATGGTTGACCATAGTTGAATTTCGTTGACTTTTGTAAACCAATGTTCACTATGGTTGACCATTATTATTATTGTTATTATTATTAACCAACCATGGTTAAACATTGTCAACTAAGGAAGCCATGGTCAACCATATGGTTGACTTTTGTTCGTGATGGGTTACTATCATTGACCATGGTTGACTATGGTCTACCATGCTTGGCTATGGTCTGCAATGATGGACTTTGGTTTACCATGGTTAACCATGCTTGACCATGGTTGCCTATGGTTGACCATGGGTTACTATGGTTGGCTATGGTTGACCATGGTTACTCATGGTTGACTATGTTTAACAATGGTTAACCATGGTTGACTTTGGTTGATCATGGCCAACCATTGGTTAACTATGGTTGAGAATGGTTGAATGCAATATGGTAGGTTTTGTCACAATGCAACGTGGCAAGTTTCATTGACTTTTGGTTTACTATGGTTATCTATGGTTGAGCATGGTTTCCTATGGTCCACCATGGTTGACCATGGTCAACCATGAACAAATTAGAAATGAATTAAGATTATTTATATGGTTGACCATGGTCAACCATGCAACCATTGTTCACCACATGGTCAACCATGGTTTACTATGGTTAACTAATCAATCTTTGTATCTCACTATGATTGACCATGGTTGACTATGGTTGTTTATGGTTGACCATGGTTGACATTGGTTAACCATGGATGAATTTGGTTGATAATTGTTGACTGTTGGTTTACCATGGTTAACTTTGGTTAACTATTGTTAACCATTGTTGTGTTTTGTTGACCATGGTTGACTTTGATTAGCCATGATTTCATTTGGCTCACTTGTCTATGGTTTACCATGGTTGATGATGGTTGACCATGGTTGAGCATGGGTGACTTTGGTTGACCATGGTTGACTATGAGTGATAATGGTTGACTTAGATTTACCATGGTTGACTTAAGTTGACCATCGGTTACTATGGTTAGCTAGGGTTGATCTTTGTTTGGATTTATTCAAGTATGCTTTTTAATGGCTTACGTTTTGGTGGTAGACTTTAGTTGAGCATGGTTGACTTTTGATTGGCTTTGGTTGACGATGGTTAACCATATTTTATGATGGCTGACTTTGGTTGAACACTGATGGTTGACCATGGGTGACTTTAGTTGACCATGGTTGACTTTATTTCACTTTGGTGACTATATTTGACTATTGTTGAGATTGGTTGACTTGGTTTAACACGATTGAATTTGGTCCACCATGGACAACCAAAGTCCATCATGGTCGACCATGCTGGGCCATCGTTGAATTTGGTCATTTAATTGGCCATGGTTAACTTTCGCTATTCATGGTCAACTTTGGTTGAGAATGGTTGACTTTGGATGACCATATTTGACTTTGGCTAACCACAGTTGACTTTTGGTTGACCTCAATCCATGCTTGACTTCATTCCAAAAGTGACCGCAGCTAAGGTTGACTTTAATGCAAGGTTGAATTTGAAACATGCCTGACTTCAAGCCATTGTTGACTTTAATGAAATGTTGACTTTGAACCATTGTTGACTTTTAAGAAAGGTTGACTTCAAACCATAGTTGACTTTTAGGAAGTGTTGCCTTCAATTTATAGTTGAATTTTAAGAAAGGTTGAATTCAATCTAAGGTTGACTTCAATCCATGGTTGACTTCCATCGGTAGTTGATTTCAATCCACAGTTGACTTTGGTTGAACATAGTTGGCCATGATTAACTATGGTTGACTATGGCTGACCATGGTTAACTTTGGTTGACCAAAATTGACTTTTGTTGGCCATGGTAGACTTTGGTTTACTATGGTTGACTTTTTCTTAGCAATGCTTGATATCATGGTTGACATTGGTTGGATTTTGGTTGATCATGGTTACATTTGGTTTACTTTAGTTTAGTTTTGGTTGACAATGGTTGGCCATGAATAACCATGGTTGAGCATGCTTGACTTTTGGTTGACCATGGTTGACTTCAGTTAACCATGGAAACCCATGGTTGACTGTGGTTGACTTTTGGTTGATTATGCTTGAATTTTGGTTGACAATGATTGAATTTGGTTGATCACAACTGAATTTGGTTGACCATGGTTAAATTTAGTTGACCATGCTTTTCATTGGTTGGACATGGTTGACGTTTTGATCAACCATATTTGACTTCTGGTTGACCATGGTTGACATTGGCTTCCTAAGGTTAACTTTGGTTGAACTTAGTTGACTATGGCCGACTGTAATGCCCCTAGAATGACTGTGGACCTTAAGGGCACCTGTCGAGTGACCCGGCTGAAAAACTTCGATATAATGGTCTCTTGAGCCTTGTTATGTCTTAACTGATTGAGGAAAACCTGAAGATGGGAATGACGACAATAATTGATAAATGAATTAAGGAATTAAATTATACATGTGGAGTGGGATAATTGATTGATTACATCTTGTTTAATGATTAGCCCTGTTTGATCAAGTCAAAGTGCAGTAAGACAGTTACAGTCCTAGCTCTACGATTTGGGAGGACGCAACTGAGATGTGTCATAACTTTCCATTTTTATTCTGAACTTCGGGACGAAGTTCTAAATAAGTAGGGGTGTATGTAGTGCCCCTAGACTACTATAGACATTGAGGGCACCTACTGAGTCACCCTACTGTTTGAAACATTAATAAAATAACCCTATGATTTTATTTTGAGTATATTTACGATTATGATTGATTGATATATGTGCATTTGGGTAGTTATTGTGAATGAACGATTTCATGTTGTTTAACGATTAACTTTGATATGAAAAATGTACACATGAATAATGCTTAACGACTAGCTGTATGGTGATTATGTATTTGGCGACGAAATGTATATTTGATAAGATGAATGAGCAGTTTGAATAAATCATAAATGTTTAACAATGCTAGAGTTAGAAACCAGATGATGATTGTTGAGAACAGTGCTACTGATAATTTGTTGTGAGAAGTGTGGGTAGAAACAAGTGAGACGGTTCACCAATGGACACACAAAGGAACATGGAGGGTCGTAGAGTACGGGTAAATCACACACAGGGGAAGCGACGACGATGTCAACTTCCGACAAGAATACCACGCATGAGCAGATAAGCATTGATCCGCTTGCTCAAGAGGAATGCGCGAGGACGTACGAGGTGGGCCACGACGGAGCTGGTCACGTACGAGTTGAGGGGCGCGCAGTGAGAACGGACTCACTCCTCAGCGCCATTAGTCCCTAGATAGCATGTAGACGGAGGATGGATGGTAACGGTTCCTAAAATCCCTACAAAAGTTCCCGCAAGTCAAAACGGAAAGATGGTGGCAGAAGGGCCCGACGATGCGGTACCCTGTTGAGAACGGAAAGAATGGATGCAAGGACCCAACGATGAGGTACCATGCCAAGGAATGGAAACCATGGATGACTGGACCCGACGGAGTGGTGCCATGTCAAGGAATTAAAATTAAGGAACTAGGAGCCCAACGGCGTGGCACCGTGATCCTAGTGAGTTTGATTGTTAGATTAAACTGCATAAAAACTTAGGAGAATAACTCTAGATTATTACTTAGCAAATGCATAACAATAGCTTAGACATTTGCACATGAATAGTTATTTTGTTAAGCATTTAAAATAATAGAAATTATTATTTAGGAGCAAAATGGATTAGACACCTAGTCAACTAAAAGCTAGGAGTTGATTAAAATATCTGGGGGACAAACTAGAGCAAACTTAGGGATGTAGGTGCACTTCCCAGAGAAACTGACACTTGGATGGGTGAGTGTTTTAATTAAATAAATAATTAAAAATATTTATTTATGCATGAAGCGACATGTGTCGCAGGAGATTTCCCTTTATAAGGAAGGCTTAAGGAATGGGTAAGGGGCCCATGATTTGGATGATTGTCGTAATTTTTGAATGCCTCAAAGACTTGCTGCTATCTAAGGGTTTGGCTGAGAAATCCTGGTGGGAGGGGAAGCCCAAGCTGGATTTCTGAAAAACGTGTGTGAGCTCTACCACCCAAAGCTCGGGGGAGGCCATGCGACTGAAAGCATGAGCCTATGGTTGGGTGGCGGAGCTAACGGTTGCTTCGCCTATGGTTAAACGAGCTTTGCTGGAGGGATCCTACGGAAGACGCAGACAACAATGGACCAGCTGGATCGGGTTGACAGGTTAAGGTTTGCTTATTTTTATTAAGTTATTCACTCTTTTATTTTATTTTTCCAATAACTATAATGGCTAATTTGTTTGTATGAAGTTTTTAAAGTTTCAGGTTCAGTTCAAGGTGACCCTAAAGGAGGGGTCTTACACCGACTTAGTTTGTCCATAATTCATTATTGGTTAACCATCATTGAAAATGGTGGAATATGGTTTATTATGGTTCACTATGGTAGACCAAGGTTTGAGTTTGGTAAAAAAAATTGACAAACTGCCCCATGATGAATCCTATTTTGGATTCGAAACATCAATGACAATCATAGCTACTATGGATTCTCCAAGACATGAACATGATGATTAGCTATTGTTGACTATGGTTTACTTTGTTCGCCTATGGCTAACTTTAGTGACTAATTGACTATGGTTGACCATGAATAACTATAGTCAACTATGTTTGAATATGGTTGACTTTAGTTGACTAATTAACTATGGTTTCCTTTTTTTGGCTGCAATTGACTTTGGTTGACTAATTGACTATGGTTGACTATGGATGACCATGGTTGACATTCATGGAATATGGTCGAATTTGGTTTACTATGGTGACTAATTGACTATGGATGACTTTGTTAGGAAGTAATAGACTATGGCTAACTTTGTTTGAGTTTGGTTGACTAATTGACTATGGATGACTTTGTTAGGAAGTAATAGACTATGGCTAACTTTGTTTGAGTTTGGTTGACTAATTTACTATGGTTGACTTTGATTAAATATGGTTGACATTGGTTGACTTTAGTTGGATATGGTTAACCATGGTTGAGTATGGTTCACTATGTTTGAATATGGTTGAATTTGGTTGACTTATTCAATATGGTCAACTATGGTTTACCATGGTTGACTAAGGTTTAGCATGGTTGACTATGGTTTACTATGGTTGAATTTGGATGTTCATGGTTCACTGTGGTTGTAAGAAAGTAATTTTAATATGGTTACCTTTGGCTTAATGTTAATATTATTAAGTCATATTTGTCTTAATGACTTTGGTTGTTTGGGAATGGTTGACTTTGGATTACTTTGGTTGTTTGGGTATGTTTTCCTTTGGTTGACTTTCCTTGAATTGTTTACATCGTTTACATGATTTGGGGGACGATGTTTACATTGGATTAATATCAATTTCACCATAGTTGACTATGGTTTACCATGGTTGACTTTGGTTTACATTATTTGGTTGACCATGTTTAAATTGTTAACTTTGTTTGGTTAACAACGGTTGACTTTGGCTTACATTGTTTGGTTGACAATGGTTGACTTTTGTCGAATTTGGTTGTTTAGTTGAATTTGATTAACTTTCGTTGTTTAGGCATGGTTGATTGTGGTTGACTTTGGTTGACTTTGGGCATGACTGAATTTGGTTTTTTTTCCTTGTCTTTGGTTGTTTAGGCATGGTTTCCTTTAGATGACTATGGTTGTTTAGGAATGGCTCACTTTGGATGACATTATTTTACATTATTTGTATAAATTTGGTTTACATTTTTTCTTAACCATGGTCTATTATCTTTAACAATTGTTTACATTATTTGGGGATGGTTGACCATGGTTGAGTTTGCATGATGTAGGTTGTTTTGTTGACTTTGGTTGTTTCGGAATGGTTTCGTTGACCATGGTTCAATTTGTTTTACATGGTTTAGTTGACCAAGGTTGACTTTGGTTGTCCATGTTTGATTTAGTTGACCATGAATTACTATGTTTAACCATGGTTACATTGTTTGAGCATTGTTGACTTTGTTTGATTGGGCATGGTTGACCTTGGTTGATAGGTTGACTTTAGTTTTTTTGGTTGAATTTCATTACTTTAATTGTTTGGACATGGTTGACTTTGGTTGTTTTGTCACGATCACTTAAGATTGAAATAATAATATAGTTATTATTATTATAAACATTAAATACCATTACTTATACTGAAAATTGTAATATTAAAATAATAATTATTAATATTATATCAATTTGACTATGGTTTACCATAGTTGAATTTGGTTGACCAGGGTTGAATTAGGTTGTCTATGGTTGATTATGGTTGACCATGATTGAATATTGTTGACTATGGTTGTTCACCGTTGACTATTGATGCTCATGCTAATGGTAATATGCACTTTCTATAAGGATATAACCATCATAGTTCATTGTGATGGTGATAAATAGGAGGTAGTTCATTCTTACAAGTATTAGGGCTCGAATTTGATCTTAGCTATAATTGGAGCTATAGTGTGGAGTAATAAGTAGTAATGGACACAAATACACTCTATTTTATGTAGAATAAATGAAGAAAATATAATTTATGGAGTTGAAAATTGAGGAAGCCACTCTCCACAACATTAATGAAAATATTCATTTTGTATGGTTGTTGGATTTTAGCCTCTAAAAAGTTTTGGTAATAGAGTTGAAAAAGTTAAAGAAATTCTTAATAGAAAAGCTAAGAGTTAAAATACAAAGTCTTTGATGTTTTAATAAACATGTATGTTGTCTTTAAAATGAAAAGTATTAAAATATTAAATTAGATATATTTAAAAATATATATATATGAATAGAAAGTGATTATTACTAATTATTAAAGTAAGAGATGAAATGGATTAAAAAGAGAAATATTAAGGAAGAATATCTACAAGTATTAACCATTAAGAACATGATAAAGAAAAGAGAGTAATAAAAATGTTGTTTAAAACTTTTACTAAAACACAACATTTAATATGAGATCAATCAAATTATTACTTAAAAAAAACACTATCTCTAAAGGAAAATAGATATTTTATGTTACTTTGTTTTTCATTTCTTACTTCATTTTAAGTTATGATCGTTCAATAGTGAAAACATAGAAATGGAAAATTATAAAGGAAGACAATTCCTATGTTTGCATGTGATGGTCTCTTTAGTTTGGAAAATATAAAGGAAGCAATTCCTATGTTTGCATGTGATGGTCTATGTAATTTTTATAACTTATTATGTTTAACAAAAACAAAATAAATATAATATGAAAAATATTTTTGAAAAACTACAAAAAAAAAAGTATATTACAAGAATAGACATATTTAAAATCAAATATTGTTGAGATTTGCAAATATTTAAGTGTATACATTTTATATATTATTATAATTAACAATGGTTTATTTAATAAATTTATTAATCTATTAAATATTATATATTAATGCGAAATTTTATTTTTAATTTATTATAAAAAATATTTATATTTTAAAATCAATTTTAAAAATATCTAAATAATAAACTTATTCCAATAATTAAAAATCAAATTTCAAAAACAAACCAATAAAATTATTTCAACAATGTCTTACACTTCAAAACGAATTATATTGAATTAATATTATTAAATTAGAACTTAATTTAAATTGTAAAATTGTTCTTTCATGTTATTTTCTTTTTTAACTTTTTCAAATTAAATATATTTTTCTATTGTAATCCTAAGGGTTAAAGGTTAATATTTTGATACTTTATTTATTTAGCTTAATTTTTTTTAAAGATAAAATAATTTATTTTTAATTTAACAAAAAACAAAAACCTTTATATAAGGTCTATCCACTATAAAAACAAACATATAAAAAAAAATATATTTAAACCATCACAAATTATTTTTAAACCATTATAATATTTTTTTAAAATAAAGTATAATATAAAATGAATTTCATACCACACAAATTTTAAAAATATCCAATTTAATTAAAGCATAATCTAAAAGAGAGATCTACGACTCTTAATACATTCCGCACCATCCACATGCTTGGGAGATAGGAGAATAAGTGGTTGCGGAATACAAACCACCATCACACGCGTCATTTTTTTGATACATGCGCGTGTGGGAAAGACGGTATTGGAAACCATCCAAGGGCCATGCGGAACCACCTTTTACATATACGAAAAGGCCATTTCCAAAATATATTTACAATATAATGAGTTTTTAATATCACGAGTGGCCCCATCCCTTTTGAATCAATGATTTCTTGCTGCAAAGAAGTTTCAGTGTTTTCTCATGTCCCAAACTTGGTGCAAATGTCGCCATATTTTTCATTTAGAAAATCTTGATAATATGATACAGCAACCAAACTATGATCAACTTTTCTTTACATTTCCTCGAACCAAAATGATATCTCGTAGAATCATATTCTATAGTCATTTTCGCAAATATATAGGGAACAACATTTTTTTGTTGCATCCATTTTTCTTTTGAATTATGGATGAAAGAATTAACAAGAGCCACGAGGTGGCGATGTCCCCGACAAAAGCATACGATCGGGGACATAATCTTTAATGATTTTACAAGGGATATAAAAGAATCCAAGAAAACTGTTTGAGCATTAGGAAGTATTTGAAGTTGTTAAAGCCATAGATGTAGAGACAACCTTCCATATAACAAAGTCGTTGAATGTGGGATAAATTTGTGATAAGATCTTAAGTGTCTTACAAGTAATCTAGGAATTTGAAGAACAAATTCATTGTATATATATTTTATATTATGAAGAAGGAAATGTATCCAGGAAATTTGACTCTACAATGAAAAGATATTTTACATGTTCAAAGATTTTGTTAATTGGCAGGTACATAAAGAAAGTAGGGGACAGGATTAGAGTGTCAACAAAAGAAGCAGGGATAGGTTGCCTTGTGCAATTGAAAATTGCAATTTATCATTTTTTAGATGTAGTCAATTTCAGTAGCAATGTCAGTTAAGTAAATACTTGAGTACAGATGATGGAACATGTAGCAAGTAATTTGTGTCATGTATTTCTAGTTTTTGCGAATGCTATTGTCTTTATTTAGAGGCCAAGTTTGCAAAATTGAAAAGAAGAATATGGTTTCAGTTTTCAGAATGTTGTATTTAGGTAACGGTTCTCTGGATTTTTAGTTATTGTCATTGATGTTTGTTTTTTCATTAGTTGTAGTCTTTGTTGTAGCAAAATAAACTAGCATAAAATCATGGAATTAGCATCTTCTTTTGATTTTGGATGAAGCAAAGCAAATTAGCTGTTGCAAATATCTGAATGGGTGTAGAGGACAAAGGAGCAATCCAAGAATCGCTCCAAAATGACGAAAATGTTCAACAATGTGACTTGTTGCCTAATGTAGTTTGTTATGATCAAAGACATGTATATCGACTTTTGATTTAAAAGCTACAACATGTTTATCTTAAAAAAAAGGGTATTGCTAAAACAATAAAATCTTAGTATGTATCAGGTTCATATCCTTTAGCTTCTTTAATTAAAAAAAGAAAAACTAGGTAATAATTGAACCATCTTTTAGTAGCTGACAAAACATACACAAAAAGATAATGTCATTTTCCAAAATATATTTACACTAGAGCTTCCAAAGGAGCAATGTCAAAAATCATAGGTGAGGATCTCGGATCTTAGTAAAGCTCCAATATCATTGAGTAGAATTATTCTTCAATGTAATCTTCGTTAGAAAAAAGTTGCATATTCATATTAGACAAATTGCCAACAACATCTAGCAAAAGAGCTATCTTAGGATAGGTGGTTTACTATTTGTAATTTAAGGCATGAAGCCTACGTCGATCTAGAAAAATGATTTTTTGCAAATAATGTTTTTGCAAAGAAGACCTTGGTAAATAACTAACAATGCAAACACCAGAAACTTATACACATTGTGCAGTATCTTGATGCATGTTGTTAGTGAGATGAAGCTATAATTTTTTCACTTGCAGATAGTATTTACATATTGTTCTATTGTGTGAAACTTAAAGATTATATCAATTTGTCTTTGTAAATTATAAGGAAGTGATATAGATAAAATATTCCTTGATAATGTAATGTGCATGATTATAAAAGTAAACAAATTTCATCTTTCGAATGCAACTCCATGTGAAGGATTATAGGGGGTTGACTCGATAGAATGCAAAAGAGATGGTTGCAAGAAGCTATGTTTTTGTTAAAAGGTTGTTATAAATGGCCAGTGTTGAATACAAGGATTTTACTTATTTTGTTATTAAGTGGGGGGTATTATCTGTTGTTTATTGATATTATCTAAAAATGGTGAAGAAAGCGATGGTTGAGTCAAAGTTGGGAATAAGTCTATGTCTATAGAATGTGTTGGAAGTAACTTTTTGATCAATGATCAAAAATATTGTAGGAGTATCAAAAAGGGGTTATGTGGTATGTTTTTATTATATTATTCTTGTGCAATGTATTATTATGTATGCACTATTGAAGCAAAATAAAACATAAGTAAGCACTGTATGGCTTCTAGAGTAGGCTAGGAGCTCAATAAGGGATTAGAAGAGGGAGAAGGCTTTAAGTTGAAGAATTTATCTGAGGACTGTTAAGAGGGTTTTGATGTTGTATTGGCTGGATTTAAGGCAAGAGAAATGGGGCGTATGCACTAGAAGAGTTTAAGAAAGCGCATTGGTTTGAAGGGTCTGTAGTGGCATGGAATATACTATAAGTTGTCAACATTTTCCATTGAATTAAAATTTCTTAAACAATGAGCAATTTATGTAATGTATTATTGACTTCATTGTAGATACATATCTGGAATCAGGGAAGATTTGTGTTTTTCAATTTGCTTACAACCGAATCATTGGTTGATGTACATTTTGAAGATGTTTTAGATGTATAGATTTTGCATTTTTTTGAATCCAAGTTATCAGCCTTTAGGTATATTAGATAGTGTTATATCGTATATTGCATTTTTAGTTGGGTGAACGGATTAGATTTGTTAATAGGAAGAACAAGAAATACTAGTTGTCATGGGGCTCTGTAGCCCAGGACGCGGTGGCGTTGTTGTGTCATCCTCCCTGTGTCGTGTGGTGTGATGTTTGCAAGTGCGGTATGGTGTTTGCAAGTGAAACGAAGGTTGTTGATTGTTGTATTGCTATAGCGGTTTATTTCATAGATCTTTAAAGAAGAGCCTTTTTGGATGTTGCCGCCATTGCTAACGTAAATCCGCTTTGGTTGATGCAGGAGACCATGGCCGTTGCTTTGGCTTACGGTATTTACAAGACTGATTTGCTGGAAAATGATGCGTTAAATGTTGCGTTTGTTGATATTGGGGATGTTAGTATTCAGGTTTGTGTTGTTGCTTTTAAAAAAGGCTTGGTGAAGATCCTAGCCCATGGTTTGGACAGATCTCTTGGTGGAAGGCATTTCGATGAGGTTCTTTTGAACTATTTTCTAAATGAGGCGCTGAAACCCTAGAAATCATGTTCATTTCTCAGTATTGCAATCCTTTTGTATGTATTCATTTTTTTCTTTCTTTGTGCTGATTTTTTTTCCTATGTATAAAACCCTTGAAGTCTTGCTGTGATTTTGAGCCCCGAAATTCTTTTATATGTTGTCATTTTTATTGATTCTGGCAAACCCAGACAAATCTAATGATCTGTATGAAAAGTTAGGAAACTGAATTGCGTTGATTGTAGCTTGGGAAGTGTTGAAACCGTAGCAATGAACGCTTTGTAATTCTGAAGGCATTTTGTATGTATTCATTCATGTTCTTTCCAAAAAGATTAGATAATTTTGTGGATCTGTGTGAAGGTTTATTAAGGTGAATTTTGCTAGATCTATCTCAGGAGCCGTTGATACTAGCAATGAATCCTGTTTAGTTGCTGAAGCCGTTGCATATATATGATAAATGGCTCAAGTAAGCCTTTGTTAGTTTTTCCCAAGCTTCAATTCCTCTTCAAATATCTCGAACAATAGTTCTTACAGGTCAATTTCCAGTGGAGTGGCTGAACTGGGAGCTTGTTCTCTGGATTGCTCCTTAGTGCATCGTTCTAAAAGATTAGAGATCATTTCCCTTGAAAAGCTTAGTGAAATAATTGAGTCTCTTCTGTCTCTTGTCAATGTTGATTGTAGTGATACCGGAATTGTGGTCCAATGTTCTGCAAGTGACGCTTTCTAACTTGCCTATTTTGGCATGGTATGGGTTGTTGTAGGGTATTGGTAAGAATATGAGGTGTCAAGATTTTGGCTGGCGATATTGTAGACTATGGGATGTTCTTTTGCATGATAATATGCAAGGAAATTGACAGTATCAAAGCATTGTTATCGGAATTGATGCTGTTTTCTAATGACTTTAGTCAGGGTCAAATTTTGGAGTATGAAAATCTGGAGTTGGATTGGAAGGGTTGTTATGAAGAATATTTTACAAGAGAGGCATATTTTACAAATGACAGAGAATGCTAATATATTCACTTAAGAAAACCATTTCAGTGAATATTTGTTGAAAAATCAGTAAAAGCCAAGTCCAATAAGGATTGCATTTCAATAATTTTTACCATCGATTTTTTTTTAATATCATTTCAATTGAGTGCATTTTGTCCTCATTTTGGAGCTTCATGAAAAATATGGCATGCTACTGCAGCGTTTTTAGAACTCTGCATCATTATAAGATAACTGTTGTAAGAACAACTGGTTTGTGTGACAACCAAAAACTAAATTTCTAGAGAAATTTACTATGATCTTGTTAATTTTTTAATGCATTCTCCTTTATAGACAACAGATATCATGAAGAGATAACATTGGCTATGAGCTTCCTAATTTTTTAATGCATTCTCCTCTATAGATAACAGAAATCATGAAAAGATAATTGTCAATATCTTGACGTATGACTTAAAAAAAAAAACAACCAATAAGATCAAAATGTATCTATCATATGTAGCATAGTAGAAAACCAATAGAAGAATTATTGTACCATGTCATAGATTTACTTGGAGGGATCACTGCACATAATTGAAAGGCAATGAAAACATTAAAAAAATACCTGTGATATTGAGCTCTTTGAATATGAGAAATGTACAAGTATTAAATAGACACTGATACATGTTTTTAACATTCAAAACCATTGAAATCAATCTACTGCTACTAAAACTTTACCATTATCAAGCCAGGCAATTTAAGTTTGAAAAGATGGCTATCGTCTAGCTTCTCTGATTAGAAATGTTACAATAATTTTTTTTTCTGCAACGGTTACAGTTGTATGTTTGCAGGTACATGAATCATCAGCAGTGGACATTTTCATTCTGGGCGCTATGAATAACAAAGGCAGTTTGCATATGTCTATGCTTTATGGATCTAGTTGCTTACATCTCCAGCTCATAATAAATTCATATGCTGGAGAATATTACATAGAGATCTATCGCTATTTCTTATGTTTTGCTTGGAACCTTTCTGATGTGATCCCTTTGTTTGATTGATAGAGATCTGATACCAAATGATTCATGGGAAATTACCAATTTCCATAGAATAGGAACTTGAACCTATATCAATTTACTGCATGTTGAAAAATAAAATGCAAAACACATAAAATCAAATAACAGACAAGCAATATAAATTGCATTGCCATTTTGCAACTAAAATGATTGCAACCTAATTATATTTGACAAAAGAAGCAATGACATTGACGCAGTTCAAAATCACTGACATATAGACTGCTTAGCAAAAAAATAGAAGCAGATGTAAGTATCATTTAAAAAATGCAAGAGAATTTGTATTGTTTTTTTCAAAAAAAAAGTTCAATTTAAGTAACAGGTGCAATGTATTTGAACATAAAGCATTGGAAAGCAATTGTTCTTGTGATTATCTGAGTTCTAATTCTATGTACGATTGCATTTTCAATGTCAGAAACAATATAAACCATGTTTTAGCACATGGAAATACTGAAAACTATTACAACGGTTTTATTGAAATGACAAAGGCACTAAAGCAAATATCATTTGGAGAGCAACTCTACACAAACGAAGTGTGCTGCAAGGTTATTGAACTTCAAACCAGGAGACAATAGAGCATAAACCAGGTCAACTGATCAGAATCTAGTGCAAAGACTGTAGCTGATTACCATAGACATGAACGAAATATTGACATTTGAGATGTTGGAAAGCCATGTATCTATCTATACTTGTAAACTATGAATAACATTACGCTGAAGCATGAAAACTATGTATGTGTTTTGGCTTTCAATGACTATGGCTTTGCAATTACAAATGAAAAAGATAGTGACATTTGCAAAAATGCTGTGAAGCTATTGGGATGGTTGTAGTAAATAACATTAAAAAAGTGAGCAATATATATAAGTGTTTTTGGTTTGTTTGTGTTTTCAACAAACAGTGCAAAAAAGATGAACAACATTGACATTTTCAAGGGTTCTGTGCATATATCGATATCTATGCCTAGGAAAGGAGGTTAAGTTTCATAGAATATTTTTTTACATAATACCAAAAAACATAACTCAGAATCTAAAACTCTTGCAAAATATATTCTTGGAAATCTTCTTGCATTTCTACCTGTAGATTGCAAGTGATATGGAACGTTGCTAAAGCTATTGCCAGGTTCGATTTTCAAAACCTAGGAGATGTTGAGTGTTAAAATTTTAAAATTCCGCAGCAGAGGATGGGACATGACAGAATGCAAGTCTCCACAAATTTAGAAGATATAAATAAATAGCGATTTATTATCGTTGATTAGACATAAATAAACACAGGACAACCCACAGATCGCATATACTTCTCATTTACATTGATGGAAGTAAATAGATTGGTCTTTGAAGATTGGTTGAATATCAAATATCTATCAGCATCAAATGAATATGATACATTACTGATGAAAATTGAAATCATTTCAACTAGACTCGTACAGAGTTCAAAGTTTAGAGTGGGAAATTTATTCATTTGTGTAATCTCTTTATACCTAGACTATTTGCCATTTGATCTCAGTTTCAGTCCTCATAATCGGGTGCTTGTTTGTTGACCTTTAGACTATATTTAAATGTTTAAATATTTGTAATTGTTGCTTCTCTCAAAGTTAGCTGCTGCTGCAAACTGCTACTAGTCAACATGTATAAGCATGTGATGTCACTCTTCACTAGTGTATACACAGCTGACAACGCCGCCATTTTTTTCTCAGCAATAGTGACTTGTACATGCCTTCTCCAGATTTGTTGTAATCTGTGGATGTCTACAAATTCTGGGACAGACTCTGTATAAAAAATCGTGTGCATGAAAAAGCACTTTGAAACAATCAAATGCTTGAAAGCTATACAATATGAAAGAGCAGAATTGCAATCTTAAGACAAGTATGCACACCTGGACAAGCATTCAAATAAAGCTATGTTTCTTTATATATATTTATAGTTTTTTATCAAAATGATGACAATAGAAGCTGTCAATATATCAGATCCATAGACTGTTGTTGTATATCAGATCCATAGATCCATAGACTGTTGTGGTGCATGCATAATTACATTGATTATATCAACAAAAAAAAAAATTCAATAAAGTTTTTTCTCTTTTTATATGCTAGCTATTGCACATGTACATAAGTATTTTCCAGAACTGGTTGTGTTCTTTGCAAACTATGAGTTGAAGTCATCATGATCATTGTAATGACAAGGGCACTGAAGTTTGTTTCCTGTACATTGAAGAAAAGAAAAATATTAATATCAAAGCAATTGATAATTGAAAGCAAAACATGTTAGAAAAAATTAAAATGTGAAAGTGTTGAAAGCAAAACATGTTACATGTGAATTTGAAGCTAAAATCTGATCACATTCATGAATATGTTAAATCTATGTATAGTTTTTGCTATTGCTTTGAATAAGTCGAGATAAATTAGTATAAATGCACAAAGAGATTACATTGTAATAAAAAACTATTTCATTGACATTTACATGAGATGCATAGTTTGAACTCCGAAAATTGTGCCTCTGAATCAAAGCATTTGAGAGAAAAGGTAAAAGCTTTGGGTCACAAACACAATTGCATTATTAGATGAGTTGTATTCTAGAACATGATTCAATAAATTGTAAGCTAATAAAGGAAATACATGATGACATTAGCCTATCATCACTGAATATGAAGACTATATCTATTGATCATTGATAGTAAAAAAAAGTAATATTTGTAGCAATTGAAAATTACAGATAGCAACAGTGGGTAAACTATCAACAACAATTAAAAAAGGTTATTGTTTTATTGTTTCAAGCATTCAAAAAACTATGATTGCGAGCCAGTGATAAAATCTAGTATTTAGTTTATTTAATCATAGTCCAAGTTTGAATATCAAATTGCAATGTTTTTATAAAAACATTTGCAGATGTTTGTTTAAGTCATTTGAAATTGAACATATTTTTGTTTCAAACAAAATCTGTAAAGAGACAAGGTATGAAATACAGCATGCATATAGTTGAAAAGGTTGTGTTTTTTCCTAGATTAACACTTACTTGTGCATACCTTGTTTCTAGAGTTTTTTGCAGCTAACTATTCCGTTGTTCATTGCAAGAGTGAAAAGGCCTTGTTGGTTGAATTTGCGCAGATGATGAATAGTTGTTGTAACAGCCTGACAATATTGTTCATATGAAATAGCTGAAACAAATGGACAATATTCTTTCAGCTGTGCACCTCGAATATTGCATTCAAGAATTCCCTGATCTGTTTGTAGTTTGCATTCCAAGATATGCTCATAGGCTGCAGCTATTTCTTGATTACAAAAACTACAAAATGTGGTGCTCTGGATCATCGGGAGCTTGCATTCTGCGCATGTACATTGGAATGGTAGTGCAAAAGCATTTTTAATTTTGAGCAATCCATATATCTATTGCAATTTCCAAGATAGGAAATATACAGTTTATGAGATAAGTACAAGTATATAGAAATGGTGCAGGAGAAAATACAAGTTGCAAAGAAGAAAGGGAGAAAAAAATTACATCTATTGCTAAAACTATTGGAAAGAAAAGGTGGAAAAAAAAGAAACAACATCTCTTCTTTTTAAATATTGTAATAGTATAAATGCAAATAGGGTGTTGCAGAAGACATGGACCTATGCAAATGTTCTGGGCAATGTTCAAACAAGCTTTTTGTAACATCTCCGAGGTTTGCGAGTTAGTATTTTGGTGAAAAATTAAAATTTCTTCCCTTAAAGAATCTTCACAATACAAAGAAAAATAACGGCCAACCTGTAATTAATGCTTGTGCACTTGACATTCTTATAAAGGTCAATTTACTTATATTATTAAGTATTACCATTGCGGCTTTCAACCATACATTTTAATCTCATGACAAAGTGCAATCTTATTTCCTTCAATAATTTCGTATGTAAAGGACAATATAATTTAACTAAATAAAAATCCAGCGATCACCATTATCACATATTCCTATCCAGCTAACTTTACCAAAATATCGCAGTGATCACTACTATCACTTACTTTTCCTTTCCATCCATATTTCTTACCCATATTTTAAACATCTTTTAACTAAACATAACAATACAATTCACATTTGTCATTCATATTTGTTACACATATATTTAAACATCTTTTATCTACCATGATACCTTCATGCAAAGTTTAAACATAATATAAGGAAACCAAATAAAACAATAGTACATAACCAACATTTTACAAAGAATCCTTCGCCATAACCAAACATCATAACCATCATGATCATACAAGAGAGAGAGAGACGAGATTTCACGTGGTTCACCCAGGAGGGGCTACGTCCACCAAAGAGGGTCATATCTTATTCTTATCAATTCACGGATTACAGTCTGCCATATAACAATGGCTTTCTTCCTGCTCAGGTCTCTCTTTTGGATATAGAGCATATTCAAAACTTCCAAAGGTCTAACTTAGACAATACAGGAGTTTCCTAAGTCTATGTATGTAATAGCTTATTACATCTTAAAAACAATAACTTTGAATCCACTAAGAGTAGAATATCCATTTCTACTCGACAATGTATGTCCATTAAATACTTATTCTCTTTTCTCATAACAAAACATATGTTATATTGTTTCCACTAAAATAAAAAGATAATACTACCATCTTGAGCCATCCCTCATATTTGTAGCATATACATAATACATATAATATATATATATAAGGTAATATATATTACATACGAATGAACCACTAGAGTTGAAATTGCTTGTAGTTTAAATGCTCAAACTCAACACTATGAGTTACTATCGAAAACCCAGAAAGTAAAGACTCTAAAATTGGATCAAACCGAGTTTGGTAGTAGTATAAATATATAATTACCAAAGATCCCAACAGAGATCGATGTGAATTCGTAACAGCATTATAAGGTACCAGGAGTTTACGAGAAGCTTTAAGTGATAACCCCTCTGTTATGAATTCGAAGGTCGGTGATTAGAAATAGATAAACAGAGTTTTATTTTGGCAGAAGACAAGGCAATTTTATGATTTATGGGGACGCTATGGGATGATCTGTAAAGTTCTGAAAGTACCAATGCCTGGAGTCTAGGCAGAGATTTAAAACCTCAGAGGGTAGGTCGATTTCAACTATTGAATCTGAAATCGAAAATCACAAAGCAACAGATCTGCAATTCTCAGAAGAAGGGTCGACTTCATCAACAATTTCAGAATCAAATTTAAAATAGAAGCAAGGTTTTAAAGCTCAGGAAAATGGGTCACTTTCAATCGAGCAGCTCTGTAATGGATACCATAAGACAACAGAAATTGAATTTCAGAAAAGTAAACCGATTTCAGAAAAACCACTATGAAATCGAAATCATAAAAAGATAGCAGAGTTTTAAGATCTCAGAAGAATAGATCGATTGCAGCGAGCTACTCTGAGATAGGTAACGTGAGACAAACAGAGTTCAAAACTGAGCAAGGTAAATCGAATTCCACAAACAACTTTGGAATCGGAATTATAATAATAGCAGAGTTTAAGATCTCAGAGGAACAGATCGATTGCAGCGAGCTACTCTGAGATAGGTACCGTGAGGCAAACAGGGTTTAAAACTGAGCAAGGTAAATCGAATTCCACAAACAACTCTGGAATCGAAATTATAATAATAGCAGAGTTTAAAGTCTCAGGATTTTATGAGATCTGGAGCTTTTTCCGAATCGAGAATTTAATACACAGATATCTAAAATATACTTGAATTTGGAAACGCGACAAAGGTGGATCTACAACACTCTTTCAAATCAACATATTAAACACAGAGATTTAAAAACGGACTTAAATCTGGACCTGCAATAAAAGTCAATCTATAACGTTCCATCACATTGACCATAAAAACACAGGATACAGATTGTTAATGGGATAAGGTTCTAGGACATTGGGTCAATGTTCGCCGATTTGTATACATTCATTTTCTTCAACGAAAGACAGTAAACAAAACTATATGCTTACATACCTTAACCGACGGAAAAATCAGCAGGATCAAAAAAATCGAACCTGGCTCCGCTCAGAATCGTGGTAGCATAAAAATAATATGCTGTGATGACATTCCCAAAATGAAGTAGCTCTTCCTTTTCCCCTCTTCCCTCGATTCCCCTTCCATTAAAAATACCCCAGCAATATGACAGGGTTCGAGCTCCCCAACCTATCTGCCAGAAATTCGATTTCCCCCCTTTTCTCCTGCCGTGTGCCCCCTCTAACATCACACGTCTCCTCCCTTTCATCGTTGGGTCCGCCTTAATCTGATACCTCTCCTTTTCTCTGCCATCTGGAGATACGGTTCACACCAAGTGTCAACAACCAACCACGTCCTCTTTCATGATGTTTCATGATGGCTGAGTTAACGCATGCCTTCCACTCTTCCATCGTGGCAGGAGATGGGCCTTTTTTCCTATCATCCTTCGGCGACCATTGGTATGCATGAAAACCACCATATATATATATGTACAATACTTTATATATATATAAATATATATTTGAATCAACAATATACGTAACTAAAGATGCGCACTCTTAGCTATTTTGCAGAGATCATCTATAAGATCTCAAAGATCTATGTAATCCAAATGGAAATCCATATTCAATTATTTAAAGGTTTTTTGGTTACTCTCCATCCAAGTCGAAACTAGAATGCGTCATTCTCAGTGATCTCTTAGGTTTATTCACTAAAATCTTTGTTTAGTGGCTTAATCCTATTAGGATTATAATTATACGTAATCAAACTAATTAGTCCATAGGGATGATACTTAATCCTTAGGAACTAGTATAATAGTCCTGTAACTAAATAATCACTATCGCCAATCGTCTACTTAGGACGATACTATGAATAACTTAAGTTTATCTTGTAAGTGCTTGAGATACTAAGATGACATCCGTCGTCTATTCAAGCTTTTAATTACCACACCTTCTTCCTTAGTGGCTTCGCTTGCCCGTCACTAAGGTGCGTCTGTCCACAAAAAAAATCACAACAATACTCTTCAAGGTCCACTGGTGGGGCCTTGGCCTTGAGCTCCTCACCAGGGCCATAATTATAGTTACAATATACATTTATGAATTTTGCTAAGGCTAAAAACAGAGGATGTTACATCCTCCTCCCCTTTAAGAATAACACCGTCCTCGGTGTTATGCTTTTTCAACATTTATTCTTCGACTTGAGTCATCCCTTGCTTGTTAGTTATTTCTATTTGGACGGTCTTTGGACCTTCCCTGGACTCTTTGCATGTTGCTTTCAATCATACCTGCTTTTTCTACGAAACCGAAATTTCCAAGAACCACAAAACTATTATCTTTAATCCCATAATCAAACTGAGAACATAAACAATGAGTCATTTTATTGCAACCTAGCATTTGCAATTTGTGGAATATATTTGTCATCGTTTAACATCACAGGCCACATAAATCCATTGTTTTCAAGAATTTAGCCTGCTCATTTATTCCAAGACACAGCATTCACTTGATCCCGAAAATTCTTGCCTAACACCTTAGTGCTCACACAGCAATACTTTCTCTCATGCATACTAAGCAGCGTCCTGCCTCCCGCATATGCATTCTCTTATAGTTTGCCTAGGTCTTTACAGCTCGCCGATTCCTTCGAAAATCCTGGCGGCTGTCAACTCCCTGATCTCTAGGGAGTGTTTCAGTGTCCTTAATGCACTTTTACATAATTCCCCTCAAGCCTTCTCGCTTGAGTCCAGGAATCTATTCCCCTCAAGCCTCCTCGCTTGAGTCTAGGAAAATCTCATTCAAATTCATCAATTATTTCGTTATATTACATTTTATAACCATACAATTTTCTCTGACCAATTTGGTCTAGTTCTTTATTCAACAATAATTAACAATAATAAAAGCTGCAATGTGGATCTTTCATCCTCACCCCTTTATTGTACCATGCATAATATATTAAGCTTTTATCTTTCAACAAGTTCCACCGAGTTTTGGCCATCTGCCAAGTTCAATTGTTAGTAACACTTTATATAACAAAATCAAATATTTGTAAATCATTCGTTCTTCATACTACAATATCCATACTTGATTATCTGAAGTAAACGTTTTTTTTCCTTCCAAAGCATAACTCACTTACTTAATAGGATTACATAATCCCTTGAAAATAATATCATTCCTATGATGACCCGTGGACATTATGATTTCTTATCCTCGAATGTTATCCTTTGCAAAGGCGACCGCATAGCTCCCTTCATCTGCCGAGGGTCCAGTTTACCTCGATTACAGTCTCAAAGATCACTTCCGATTCTACCCTGCAAATTTCATGTCAGCAATGTTTTCCTTAACACGTAATAAATAAAAACAGTCATTCCTTGTGGCAACATAAGGTCGTCAGAAGATTACCGCATCCTACTAACCTGTATTTATTTCATGTTGGTTCCAGTTTTCCAATAATCTATCCGTTTTTAACAAAATAGTCAATTTGAGAAAACATATAACTGTACATGAATAGCAAGTCGGCATAATTATTGAGCAGAATTAAAAGTATCACTATTACTCATTGTTTTCCCATGTCTATCTTAGTAGAAATTACTGAAGTAAGAGGTATATATAAAAGGTACTCATGCATTCTCTAACGGATTGTCAAGTATCCATACATATAACACAAAGCTTTGACCACATGAAGGTATAATCCTTCTGTCAACCACTTCCAGTATCCCAACATTCCTAGTAAGTATTCCTGAAAATAGAATATACAAAAATGAAATCATAACATTTCATCATAAGCATCTTTTTAACTACTTTGAATACACATGTATACTTCTTGAGTAATTATAACCATCATCCTTTTGAACCTTCAAGCAAGGCTACCAGCGTGTTCCCATGTCACACATTTATACTTCATTATTATATACAATCCTATACTGCAAGGGGATTCTTAACAATTATTCTCTTTTATCCCTTGAAGTCTTCAGATAAGGTTATAATGACGAAGGATACTCGTTTGTGGAAGTAGAGTTAAGTCGAAGGTCATGAAAATCATTCACAAGGATGGCAATTTCCTAGTCCTAGAAAATTTCTCACAGTAGAATGTCCATTTAAACCAAATGAAGTTAATTCCTATCCTTTCAATCTTTTACCTTGAGGATGACCCTTTGTTAATCATTCATAAAAGTTTTACAATTCTTCTAACCATCTATGGTTTGGATAGTAACATTACTTACATTAACCTTGAAGATTATATATTTATAAAATCAACTAATCATTCTTTTCTACCATGTCACATAACAATGAAGGAAGAACACAAAACTAATATTCTATATCGAAACCATTACATGTAATATTCAATATGATGTACAAACATCTTCTACACCTTCTCTCAATAACATTTAGCCAATAAGGAGAATTTCAGGAGTTACTCCTTAGTACAATTTATGCATTTTTCTAACATGATAAGGATCCCTGCACCCTACAATCTCGTGCACATACTTTAATACAATCGTCCCAACATAAATGCGTGAAATCAATAACTAGGTAATTCCTGACAATTTTCCAATCCTTCTTATAATGACCTAACCATCATTCATTCAATCCTTATGATTCAATATGTTTGCTATCCTGTCTTCTTTTGTATAGTCACCTTTCCAAGCCTAGAACTTTTCTTATCCTCATAAATATGATTGAAGCAATCAAGTACCTATGATGAATGTCTATGAATTGACTTATATATGTACTAAAGCCCTACCAAAGGCATCAATCGACCAGATATGAATGTACATCTTTCATTAGATACATAATCCTAATTATGTTTATGAACTTTTGAACATGCAAATGCTCCTATGATTCTCATTACTATCATTGCGATCAACGTATATGAAAATATTAACAAGATCACCAAGGTAAATATAGGAACATATTCCAACCATTTTAATCATTTTTAAAGAATACTTTCTTATCCTTTAATGAAACTAATTGTAGAGCATGAGGAGATATTCATAAAATAGAAGATCATTCAATCTTCGGGAGGAACATATAAATGCCCACATATAGACCATGCTTTTCCTTTAGAATGCTTCAACAAGTGAAGTATACTTACTTGCGATTTAAAAGACATCTTGTCGATTACCTCTTGCTGATTCTTTGGAACATAAATCCTTTGTTTGCGTATTATCGATAGAGTTCCCTTGACCAGCTTATATTATCTCCTCAACTGAGCCCAACTATGCCGAGTGTTTGCAACCTGTGCTCTGATACCATATGTAACATCTCCGAGGTTTGCGAGTTAGTATTTTGGTGAAAAATTAAAATTTCTTCCCTTAAAGAATCTTGACAATACAAAGAAAAATAACGGCCAACCTGTAATTAATGCTTGTGCACTTGACATTCTTATAAAGGTCAATTTACTTATATTATTAAGTATTACCATTGCGGCTTTCAACCATACATTTTAATCTCATGACAAAGTGCAATCTTATTTCCTTCAATAATTTCGTATGTAAAGGACAATATAATTTAACTAAATAAAAATCCAGCGATCACCATTATCACATATTCCTATCCAGCTAACTTTACCAAAATATCGCAGTGATCACTACTATCACTTACTTTTCCTTTCCATCCATATTTCTTACCCATATTTTAAACATCTTTTAACTAAACATAACAATACAATTCACATTTGTCATTCATATTTGTTACACATATATTTAAACATCTTTTATCTACCATGATACCTTCATGCAAAGTTTAAACATAATATAAGGAAACCAAATAAAACAATAGTACATAACCAACATTTTACAAAGAATCCTTCGCCATAACCAAACATCATAACCATCATGATCATACAAGAGAGAGAGAGACGAGATTTCACGTGGTTCACCCAGGAGGGGCTACGTCCACCAAAGAGGGTCATATCTTATTCTTATCAATTCACGGATTACAGTCTGCCATATAACAATGGCTTTCTTCCTGCTCAGGTCTCTCTTTTGGATATAGAGCATATTCAAAACTTCCAAAGGTCTAACTTAGACAATACAGGAGTTTCCTAAGTCTATGTATGTAATAGCTTATTACATCTTAAAAACAATAACTTTGAATCCACTAAGAGTAGAATATCCATTTCTACTCGACAATGTATGTCCATTAAATACTTATTCTCTTTTCTCATAACAAAACATATGTTATATTGTTTCCACTAAAATAAAAAGATAATACTACCATCTTGAGCCATCCCTCATATTTGTAGCATATACATAATACATATAATATATATATATATAAGGTAATATATATTACATACGAATGAACCACTAGAGTTGAAATTGCTTGTAGTTTAAATGCTCAAACTCAACACTATGAGTTACTATCGAAAACCCAGAAAGTAAAGACTCTAAAACTGGATCAAACCGAGTTTGGTAGTAGTATAAATATATAATTACCAAAGATCCCAACAGAGATCGATGTGAATTCGTAACAGCATTATAAGGTACCAGGAGTTTACGAGAAGCTTTAAGTGATAACCCCTCTGTTATGAATTCGAAGTTCGGTGATTAGAAATAGATAAACAGAGTTTTATTTTGGCAGAAGACAAGGCAATTTTATGATTTATGGGGACGCTATGGGATGATCTGTAAAGTTCTGAAATTACCAATGCCTGGAGTCTAGGCAGAGATTTAAAACCTCAGAGGGTAGGTCGATTTCAACTATTGAATCTGAAATCGAAAATCACAAAGCAACAGATCTGCAATTCTCAGAAGAAGGGTCGACTTCATCAACAATTTCAGAATCAAATTTAAAATAGAAGCAAGGTTTTAAATCTCAGGAAAATGGGTCACCTTCAATCGAGCAACTCTGTAATGGATACCATAAGACAACAGAAATTGAATTTCAGAAAAGTAAACCTATTTCAGACAAACCACTATGAAATCGAAATCATAAAAAAAATATCAGAGTTTTAAGATTTCAGAAGAATAGATCGATTGCAGCGAGCTACTCTTAGATAGGTAACGTGAGACAAACCTAGTTCAAAACTGAGCAAGGTAAATCGAATTCCACAAACAACTTTGGAATCGAAATTATAATAATAGCAGAGTTTAAGATCTCATAGGAACAGATCGATTGCAGCGAGCTACTCTGAGATAGGTACCGTGAGGCAAACAGGGTTTAAAACTGAGCAAGGTAAATCGAATTCCACAAACAACTCTGGAATCGAAATTATAATAATAGCAGAGTTTAAAGTCTCAGGATTTTATGAGATCTGGAGCTTTTTCCTAATCGAGAATTTAATACACAGATATCTAAAATATACTTGAATTTGGAAACGCGACAAAGGTGGATCTACAACACTCTTTCAAATCAACATATTAAACACAGAGATTTAAAAACGGACTTAAATCTGGACCTACAATAAAAGTCGATCTATAACGTTCCATCACATTGACCATAAAAACACAGGATACAGATTGTTAATGGGATAAGGTTCTAGGACATTGGGTCAATGTTCATCGATTTGTATACATTCATTTTCTTCAAGGAAAGACAGTAAACAAAACTATATGCTTACATACCTTAACCGACGGAAAAATCAGCAGGATCAAAAAAATCGAACCTGGCTCCGCTCAGAATCGTGGTAGCATAAAAATAATATGCTGTGATGACATTCCCAAAATGAAGTAGCTCTTCCTTTTCCCCTCTTCCCTCGATTCCCCTTCCATTAAAAATACCCCAGCAATATGACAGGGTTCGAGCTCCCCAACCTATCTGCCAGAAATTCGATTTCCCCCCTTTTCTCCTGCCGCGTGCCCCCTCTAACATCACACGTCTCCTCCCTTTCATCGTTGGGTCCGCCTTAATCTGATACCTCTCCTTTTCTCTGCCATCTGGAGATACGGTTCACACCAAGTGTCAACAACCAACCACGTCCTCTTTCATGATGTTTCATGATGGCTGAGTTAACGCATGCCTTCCACTCTTCCATCGTGGCAGGAGATGGGCCTTTTTTCCTATCATCCTTCGGCGACCATTGGTATGCATGAAAACCACCATATATATATATGTACAATACTTTATATATATATAAATATATATTTAAATCAACAATATACGTAACTAAAGATGCGCACTCTTAGCTATTTTGCAGAGATCATCTATAAGATCTCAAAGATCTATGTAATCCAAATGGAAATCCATATTCAATTATTTAAAGGTTTTTTGGTTACTCTCCATCCAAGTCGAAACTAGAATGCGTCATTCTCAGTGATCTCTTAGGTTTATTCACTAAAATCTTTGTTTAGTGGCTTAATCCTATTAGGATTATAATTATACGTAATCAAACTAATTAGTCCATAGGGATGATACTTAATCCTTAGGAACTAGTATAATAGTCCTGTAACTAAATAATCACTATCGCCAATCGTCTACTTAGGACGATACTATGAATAACTTAAGTTTATCTTGTAAGTGCTTGAGATACTAAGATGACATCCGTCGTCTATTCAAGCTTTTAATTACCACACCTTCTTCCTTAGTGGCTTCGCTTGCCCGTCACTAAGGTGCGTCTGTCCACAAAAAAAATCACAACAATACTCTTCAAGGTCCACTGGTGGGGCCTTGGCCTTGAGCTCCTCACCAGGGCCATAATTATAGTTACAATATACATTTATGAATTTTGCTAAGGCTAAAAACAGAGGATGTTACATCCTCCTCCCCTTTAAGAATAACACCGTCCTCGGTGTTATGCTTTTTCAACATTTATTCTTCGACTTGAGTCATCCCTTGCTTGTTAGTTATTTCTATTTGGACGGTCTTTGGACCTTCCCTGGACTCTTTGCATGTTGCTTTCAATCATACCTGCTTTTTCTACGAAACCGAAATTTCCAAGAACCACAAAACTATTATCTTTAATCCCATAATCAAACTGAGAACATAAACAATGAGTCATTTTATTGCAACCTAGCATTTGCAATTTGTGGAATATATTTGTCATCGTTTAACATCACAGGCCACATAAATCCATTGTTTTCAAGAATTTAGCCTGCTCATTTATTCCAAGACACAACATTCACTTGATCCCGAAAATTCTTGCCTAACACCTTAGTGCTCACACAGCAATACTTTCTCTCATGCATACTAAGCAGCGTCCTGCCTCCCGCATATGCATTCTCTTATAGTTTGCCTAGGTCTTTACAGCTCGCCGATTCCTTCGAAAATCCTGGCGGCTGTCAACTCCTTGATCTCTAGGGAGTGTTTCAGTGTCCTTAATGCACTTTTACATAATTCCCCTCAAGCCTTCTCGCTTGAGTCCAGGAATCTATTCCCCTCAAGCCTCCTCGCTTGAGTCTAGGAAAATCTCATTCAAATTCATCAATTATTTCGTTATATTACATTTTATAACCATACAATTTTCTCTGACCAATTTGGTCTAGTTCTTTATTCAACAATAATTAACAATAATAAAAGCTGCAATGTGGATCTTTCATCCTCACCCCTTTATTGTACCATGCATAATATATTAAGCTTTTATCTTTCAACAAGTTCCACCGAGTTTTGGCCATCTGCCAAGTTCAATTGTTAGTAACACTTTATATAACAAAATCAAATATTTGTAAATCATTCATTCTTCATACTACAATATCCATACTTGATTATCTGAAGTAAACGTTTTTTTTCCTTCCAAAGCATAACTCACTTACTTAATAGGATTACATAATCCCTTGAAAATAATATCATTCCTATGATGACCCATGGACATTATGATTTCTTATCCTCGAATGTTATCCTTTGCAAAGGCGACCGCATAGCTCCCTTCATCTGCCGAGGGTCCAGTTTACCTCGATTACAGTCTCAAAGATCACTTCCGATTCTACCCTGCAAATTTCATGTCAGCAATGTTTTCCTTAACACATAATAAATAAAAACAGTCATTCCTTGTGGCAACATAAGGTCGTCAGAAGATTACCGCATCCTACTAACCTGTATTTATTTCATGTTGGTTCCAGTTTTCCAATAATCTATCCGTTTTTAACAAAATAGTCAATTTGAGAAAACATATAACTGTACATGAATAGCAAGTCGGCATAATTATTGAGCAGAATTAAAAGTATCACTATTACTCATTGTTTTCCCATGTCTATCTTAGTAGAAATTACTGAAGTAAGAGGTATATATAAAAGGTACTCATGCATTCTCTAACGGATTTTCAAGTATCCATACATATAACACAAAGCTTTGACCACATGAAGGTATAATCCTTCTGTCAACCACTTCCAGTATCCCAACATTCCTAGTAAGTATTCCTGAAAATAGAATATACAAAAATGAAATCATAACATTTCATCATAAGCATCTTTTTAACTACTTTGAATACACATGTATACTTCTTGAGTAATTATAACCATCATCCTTTTGAACCTTCAAGCAAGGCTACCAGCGTGTTCCCATGTCACACATTTATACTTCATTATTATATACAATCCTATACTGCAAGGGGATTCTTAACAATTATTCTCTTTTATCCCTTGAAGTCTTCAGATAAGGTTATAATGACGAAGGATACTCGTTTGTGGAAGTAGAGTTAAGTCGAAGGTCATGAAAATCATTCACAAGGATGGCAATTTCCTAGTCCTAGAAAATTTCTCACAGTAGAATGTCCATTTAAACCAAATGAAGTTAATTCCTATCCTTTCAATCTTTTACCTTGAGGATGACCCTTTGTTAATCATTCATAAAAGTTTTACAATTCTTCTAACCATCTATGGTTTGGATAGTAACATTACTTACATTAACCTTGAAGATTATATATTTATAAAATCAACTAATCATTCTTTTCTACCATGTCACATAACAATGAAGGAAGAACGCAAAACTAATATTCTATATCGAAGCCATTACATGTAATATTCAATATGATGTACAAACATCTTCTACACCTTCTCTCAATAACATTTAGCCAATAAGGAGAATTTCAGGAGTTACTCCTTAGTACAATTTATGCATTTTTCTAACATGATAAGGATCCCTGCACCCTACAATCTCGTGCACATACTTTAATACAATCGTCCCAACATAAATGCGTGAAATCAATAACTAGGTAATTCCTGACAATTTTCCAATCCTTCTTATAATGACCTAACCATCATTCATTCAATCCTTATGATTCAATATGTTTGCTATCCTGTCTTCTTTTGTATAGTCACCTTTCCAAGCCTAGAACTTTTCTTATCCTCATAAATATGATTGAAGCAATCAAGTACCTATGATGAATGTCTATGAATTGACTTATATATGTACTAAAGCCCTACCAAAGGCATCAATCGACCAGATATGAATGTACATCTTTCATTAGATACATAATCCTAATTATGTTTATGAACTTTTGAACATGCAAATGCTCCTATGATTCTCATTACTATCATTGCGATCAACGTATATGAAAATATTAACAAGATCACCAAGGTAAATATAGGAACATATTCCAACCATTTTAATCATTTTTAAAGAATACTTTCTTATCCTTTAATGAAACTAATTGTAGAGCATGAGGAGATATTCATAAAATAGAAGATCATTCAATCTTCGGGAGGAACATATAAATGCCCACATATAGACCATGCTTTTCCTTTAGAATGCTTCAACAAGTGAAGTATACTTACTTGCGATTTAAAAGACATCTTGTCGATTACCTCTTGCTGATTCTTTGGAACATAAATCCTTTGTTTGCGTATTATCGATAGAGTTCCCTTGACCAGCTTATATTATCTCCTCAACTGAGCCCAACTATGCCGAGTGTTTGCAACCTGTGCTCTGATACCATATGTAACATCTCCGAGGTTTGCGAGTTAGTATTTTGGTGAAAAATTAAAATTTCTTCCCTTAAAGAATCTTCACAATACAAAGAAAAATAACGGCCAACCTGTAATTAATGCTTGTGCACTTGACATTCTTATAAAGGTCAATTTACTTATATTATTAAGTATTACCATTGCGGCTTTCAACCATACATTTAAATCTCATGACAAAGTGCAATCTTATTTCCTTCAATAATTTCGTATGTAAAGGACAATATAATTTAACTAAATAAAAATCCAGTGATCACCATTATCACATATTCCTATCCAGCTAACTTTACCAAAATATCGCAGTGATCACTACTATCACTTACTTTTCCTTTCCATCCATATTTCTTACCCATATTTTAAACATCTTTTAACTAAACATAACAATACAATTCACATTTGTCATTCATATTTGTTACACATATATTTAAACATCTTTTATCTACCATGATACCTTCATGCAAAGTTTAAACATAATATAAGGAAACCAAATAAAACAATAGTACATAACCAACATTTTACAAAGAATCCTTCGCCATAACCAAACATCATAACCATCATGATCATACAAGAGAGAGAGAGACGAGATTTCACGTGGTTCAACCAGGAGGGGCTACGTCCACCAAAGAGGGTCATATCTTATTCTTATCAATTCACGGATTACAGTCTGCCATATAACAATGGCTTTCTTCCTGCTCAGGTCTCTCTTTTGGATATAGAGCATATTCAAAACTTCCAAAGGTCTAACTTAGACAATACAGGAGTTTCCTAAGTCTATGTATGTAATAGCTTATTACATCTTAAAAACAATAACTTTGAATCCACTAAGAGTAGAATATCCATTTCTACTCGACAATGTATGTCCATTAAATACTTATTCTCTTTTCTCATAACAAAACATATGTTATATTGTTTCCACTAAAATAAAAAGATAATACTACCATCTTGAGCCATCCCTCATATTTGTAGCATATACATAATACATATAATATATATATATAAGGTAATATATATTACATACGAATGAACCACTAGAGTTGAAATTGCTTGTAGTTTAAATGCTCAAACTCAACACTATGAGTTACTATCGAAAACCCAGAAAGTAAAGACTCTAAAACTGGATCAAACCGAGTTTGGTAGTAGTATAAATATATAATTACCAAAGATCCCAACAGAGATCGATGTGAATTCGTAACAGCATTATAAGGTACCAGGAGTTTACGAGAAGCTTTAAGTGATAACCCCTCTGTTATGAATTCGAAGGTCGGTGATTAGAAATAGATAAACAGAGTTTTATTTTGGCAGAAGACAAGGCAATTTTATGATTTATGGGGACGCTATGGGATGATCTGTAAAGTTCTGAAAGTACCAATGCCTGGAGTCTAGGCAGAGATTTAAAACCTCAGAGGGTAGGTCGATTTCAACTATTGAATCTGAAATCGAAAATCACAAAGCAACAGATCTGCAATTCTCAGAAGAAGGGTCAACTTCATCAACAATTTCAGAATCAAATTTAAAATAGAAGCAAGGTTTTAAATCTCAGGAAAATGGGTCACTTTCAATCGAGCAGCTCTGTAATGGATACCATAAGACAACAGAAATTGAATTTCAGAAAAGTAAACCGATTTCAGACAAACCACTATGAAATCGAAATCATAAAAAAATAGCAGAGTTTTAAGATCTCAGAAGAATAGATCGATTGCAGCGAGCTACTCTGAGATAGGTAACGGGAGACAAACAGAGTTCAAAACTGAGCAAGGTAAATCGAATTCCACAAACAACTTTGGAATCGGAATTATAATAATAGCAGATCTCAGAGGAACAGATCGATTGCAGCGAGCTACTCTGAGATAGGTACCGTGAGGCAAACAGGGTTTAAAACTGAGCAAGGTAAATCGAATTCCACAAACAACTCTGGAATCGAAATTATAATAATAGCAGAGTTTAAAGTCTCAGGATTTTATGAGATCTGGAGATTTTTCCGAATCGAGAATTTAATACACAGATATCTAAAATATACTTGAATTTGGAAACGCGACAAAGGTGGATCTACAACACTCTTTCAAATCAACATATTAAACACAGAGATTTAAAAACGGACTTAAATTTGGACCTGCAATAAAAGTCGATCTATAACGTTCCATCACATTGACCATAAAAACACAGGATACAGATTGTTAATGGGATAAGGTTCTAGGACATTGGGTCAATGTTCGCCGATTTGTATACATTCATTTTCTTCAAGGAAAGACAGTAAACAAAACTATATGCTTACATACCTTAACCGACGGAAAAATCAGCAGGATCAAAAAAATCGAACCTGGCTCCGCTCAGAATCATGGTAGCATAAAAATAATATGCTGTGATGACATTCCCAAAATGAAGTAGCTCTTCCTTTTCCCCTCTTCCCTCGATTCCCCTTCCATTAAAAATACCCTAGCAATATGACAGGGTTCGAGCTCCCCAACCTATCTGCCAGAAATTCGATTTCCCCCCTTTTCTCCTGCCGCGTGCCCCCTCTAACATCACACGTCTCCTCCCTTTCATCGTTGGGTCCGCCTTAATCTGATACCTCTCCTTTTCTCTGCCATCTGGAGATACGGTTCACACCAAGTGTCAACAACCAACCACGTCCTCTTTCATGATGTTTCATGATGGCTGAGTTAACGCATGCCTTCCACTCTTCCATCGTGGCAGGAGATGGGCCTTTTTTCCTATCATCCTTCGGCGACCATTGGTATGCATGAAAACCACCATATATATATATGTACAATACTTTATATATATATAAATATATATTTGAATCAACAATATACGTAACTAAAGATGCGCACTCTTAGCTATTTTGCAGAGATCATCTATAAGATCTCAAAGATCTATGTAATCCAAATGGAAATCCATATTCAATTATTTAAAGGTTTTTTGGTTACTCTCCATCCAAGTCGAAACTAGAATGCGTCATTCTCAGTGATCTCTTAGGTTTATTCACTAAAATCTTTGTTTAGTGGCTTAATCCTATTAGGATTATAATTATACGTAATCAAACTAATTAGTCCATAGGGATGATACTTAATCCTTAGGAACTAGTATAATAGTCCTGTAACTAAATAATCACTATCGCCAATCGTCTACTTAGGACGATACTATGAATAACTTAAGTTTATCTTGTAAGTGCTTGAGATACTAAGATGACATCCGTCGTCTATTCAAGCTTTTAATTACCACACCTTCTTCCTTAGTGGCTTCGCTTGCCCGTCACTAAGGTGCGTCCGTCCACAAAAAAAATCACAACAATACTCTTCAAGGTCCACTGGTGGGGCCTTGGCCTTGAGCTCCTCACCAGGGCCATAATTATAGTTACAATATACATTTATGAATTTTGCTAAGGCTAAAAATAGAGGATGTTACATCCTCCTCCCCTTTAAGAATAACACCGTCCTCGGTGTTATGCTTTTTCAACATTTATTCTTCGACTTGAGTCATCCCTTGCTTGTTAGTTATTTCTATTTGGACGGTCTTTGGACCTTCCCTGGACTCTTTGCATGTTGCTTTCAATCATACCTGCTTTTTCTACGAAACCGAAATTTCCAAGAACCACAAAACTATTATCTTTAATCCCATAATCAAACTGAGAACATAAACAATGAGTCATTTTATTGCAACCTAGCATTTGCAATTTGTGGAATATATTTGTCATCGTTTAACATCACAGGCCACATAAATCCATTGTTTTCAAGAATTTAGCCTGCTCATTTATTCCAAGACACAACATTCACTTGATCCCGAAAATTCTTGCCTAACACCTTAGTGCTCACACAGCAATACTTTCTCTCATGCATACTAAGCAGCGTCCTGCCTCCCGCATATGCATTCTCTTATAGTTTGCCTAGGTCTTTACAGCTCGCCGATTCCTTCGAAAATCCTGGCGGCTGTCAACTCCCTGATCTCTAGGTAGTGTTTCAGTGTCCTTAATGCACTTTTACATAATTCCCCTCAAGCCTTCTCGCTTGAGTCCAGGAATCTATTCCCCTCAAGCCTCCTCGCTTGAGTCTAGGAAAATCTCATTCAAATTCATCAATTATTTCGTTATATTACATTTTATAACCATACAATTTTCTCTGACCAATTTGGTCTAGTTCTTTATTCAACAATAATTAACAATAATAAAAGCTGCAATGTGGATCTTTCATCCTCACCCCTTTATTGTACCATGCATAATATATTAAGCTTTTGTCTTTCAACAAGTTCCACCGAGTTTTGGCCATCTGCCAAGTTCAATTGTTAGTAACACTTTATATAACAAAATCAAATATTTGTAAATCATTCATTCTTCATACTACAATATCCATACTTGATTATCTGAAGTAAACGTTTTTTTTCCTTCCAAAGCATAACTCACTTACTTAATAGGATTACATAATCCCTTGAAAATAATATCATTCCTATGATGACCCGTGGACATTATGATTTCTTATCCTCGAATGTTATCCTTTGCAAAGGTGACCGCATAGCTCCCTTCATCTGCCGAGGGTCCAGTTTACCTCGATTACAGTCTCAAAGATCACTTCCGATTCTACCCTGCAAATTTCATGTCAGCAATGTTTTCCTTAACACATAATAAATAAAAACAGTCATTCCTTGTGGCAACATAAGGTCGTCAGAAGATTACTGCATCCTACTAACCTGTATTTATTTCATGTTGGTTCCAGTTTTCCAATAATCTATCCGTTTTTAACAAAATAGTCAATTTGAGAAAACATATAACTGTACATGAATAGCAAGTCGGCATAATTATTGAGCAGAATTAAAAGTATCACTATTACTCATTGTTTTCCCACGTCTATCTTAGTAGAAATTACTGAAGTAAGAGGTATATATAAAAGGTACTCATGCATTCTCTAACGGATTTTCAAGTATCCATACATATAACACAAATCTTTGACCACATGAAGGTATAATCCTTCTGTCAACCACTTCCAGTATCCCAACATTCCTAGTAAGTATTCCTGAAAATAGAATATACAAAAATGAAATCATAACATTTCATCATAAGCATCTTTTTAACTACTTTGAATACACATGTATACTTCTTGAGTAATTATAACCATCATCCTTTTGAACCTTCAAGCAAGGCTACCAGCGTGTTCCCATGTCACACATTTATACTTCATTATTATATACAATCCTATACTGCAAGGGGATTCTCAACAATTATTCTCTTTTATCCCTTGAAGTCTTCAGATAAGGTTATAATGACGAAGGATACTCGTTTGTGGAAGTAGAGTTAAGTTGAAGGTCATGAAAATCATTCACAAGGATGGCAATTTCCTAGTCCTAGAAAATTTCTCACAGTAGAATGTCCATTTAAACCAAATGAAGTTAATTCCTATCCTTTCAATCTTTTACCTTGAGGATGACCCTTTGTTAATCATTCATAAAAGTTTTACAATTCTTCTAACCATCTATGGTTTGGATAGTAACATTACTTACATTAACCTTGAAGATTATATATTTATAAAATCAACTAATCATTCTTTTCTACCATGTCACATAAAAATGAAGGAAGAACACAAAACTAATATTCTATATCGAAACCATTACATGTAATATTCAATATGATGTACAAACATCTTCTACACCTTCTCTCAATAACATTTAGCCAATAAGGAGAATTTCAGGAGTTATTCCTTAGTACAATTTATGCATTTTTCTAACATGATAAGGATCCCTGCACCCTACAATCTCGTGCACATACTTTAATACAATCGTCCCAACATAAATGCGTGAAATCAATAACTAGGTAATTCCTGACAATTTTCCAATCCTTCTTATAATGACCTAACCATCATTCATTCAATCCTTATGATTCAATATGTTTGCTATCCTGTCTTCTTTTGTATAGTCACCTTTCCAAGCCTAGAACTTTTCTTATCCTCATAAATATGATTGAAGCAATCAAGTACCTATGATGAATGTCTATGAATTGACTTATATATGTACTAAAGCCCTACCAAAGGCATCAATCGACCAGATATGAATGTACATCTTTCATTAGATACATAATCCTAATTTTTTTATGAACTTTTGAACATGCAAATGCTCCTATGATTCTCATTACTATCATTGCGATCAACGTATATGAAAATATTAACAAGATCACCAAGGTAAATATAGGAACATATTCCAACCATTTTAATCATTTTTAAAGAATACTTTCTTATCCTTTAATGAAACTAATTGTAGAGCATGAGGAGATATTCATAAAATAGAAGATCATTCAATCTTCGGGAGGAACATATAAATGCCCACATATAGACCATGCTTTTCCTTTAGAATGCTTCAACAAGTGAAGTATACTTACTTGCGATTTAAAAGACATCTTGTCGATTACCTCTTGCTGATTCTTTGGAACATAAATCCTTTGTTTGCGTATTATCGATAGAGTTCCCTTGACCAGCTTATATTATCTCCTCAACTGAGCCCAACTATGCCGAGTGTTTGCAACATGTGCTCTGATACCATATGTAACATCTCCGAGGTTTGCGAGTTAGTATTTTGGTGAAAAATTAAAATTTCTTCCCTTAAAGAATCTTCACAATACAAAGAAAAATAACGGCCAACCTGTAATTAATGCTTGTGCACTTGACATTCTTATAAAGGTCAATTTACTTATATTATTAAGTATTACCATTGCGGCTTTCAACCATACATTTTAATCTCATGACAAAGTGCAATCTTATTTCCTTCAATAATTTCGTATGTAAAGGACAATATAATTTAACTAAATAAAAATCCAGCGATCACCATTATCACATATTCCTATCCAGCTAACTTTACCAAAATATCGCAGTGATCACTACTATCACTTACTTTTCCTTTCCATCCATATTTCTTACCCATATTTTAAACATCTTTTAACTAAACATAACAATACAATTCACATTTGTCATTCATATTTGTTACACATATATTTAAACATCTTTTATCTACCATGATACCTTCATGCAAAGTTTAAACATAATATAAGGAAACCAAATAAAACAATAGTACATAACCAACATTTTACAAAGAATCCTTCGCCATAACCAAACATCATAACCATCATGATCATACAAGAGAGAGAGAGACGAGATTTCACGTGGTTCAACCAGGAGGGGCTACGTCCACCAAAGAGGGTCATATCTTATTCTTATCAATTCACGGATTACAGTCTGCCATATAACAATGGCTTTCTTCCTGCTCAGGTCTCTCTTTTGGATATAGAGCATATTCAAAACTTCCAAAGGTCTAACTTAGACAATACAGGAGTTTCCTAAGTCTATGTATGTAATAGCTTATTACATCTTAAAAACAATAACTTTGAATCCACTAAGAGTAGAATATCCATTTCTACTCGACAATGTATGTCCATTAAATACTTATTCTCTTTTCTCATAACAAAACATATGTTATATTGTTTCCACTAAAATAAAAAGATAATACTACCATCTTGAGCCATCCCTCATATTTGTAGCATATACATAATACATATAATATATATATATAAGGTAATATATATTACATACGAATGAACCACTAGAGTTGAAATTGCTTGTAGTTTAAATGCTCAAACTCAACACTATGAGTTACTATCGAAAACCCAGAAAGTAAAGACTCTAAAACTGGATCAAACCGAGTTTGGTAGTAGTATAAATATATAATTACCAAAGATCCCAACAGAGATCGATGTGAATTCGTAACAGCATTATAAGGTACCAGGAGTTTACGAGAAGCTTTAAGTGATAACCCCTCTGTTATGAATTCGAAGGTCGGTGATTAGAAATAGATAAACAGAGTTTTATTTTGGCAGAAGACAAGGCAATTTTATGATTTATGGGGACGCTATGGGATGATCTGTAAAGTTCTGAAAGTACCAATGCCTGGAGTCTAGGCAGAGATTTAAAACCTCAGAGGGTAGGTCGATTTCAACTATTGAATCTGAAATCGAAAATCACAAAGCAACAGATCTGCAATTCTCAGAAGAAGGGTCGACTTCATCAACAATTTCAGAATCAAATTTAAAATAGAAGCAAGGTTTTAAATCTCAGGAAAATGGGTCACTTTCAATCGAGCAGCTCTGTAATGGATACCATAAGACAACAGAAATTGAATTTCAGAAAAGTAAACCGATTTCAGACAAACCACTATGAAATCGAAATCATAAAAAAAATAGCAGAGTTTTAAGATCTCAGAAGAAAAGATCGATTGCAGCGAGCTACTCTGAGATAGGTAACGTGAGACAAACAGAGTTCAAAACTGAGCAAGGTAAATCGAATTCCACAAACAACTTTGGAATCGGAATTATAATAATAGCAGAGTTTAAGATCTCAGAGGAACAGATCGATTGCAGCGAGCTACTCTGAGATAGGTACCGTGAGGCAAACAGGGTTTAAAACTGAGCAAGGTAAATCGAATTCCACAAACAACTCTGGAATCGAAATTATAATAATAGCAGAGTTTAAAGTCTGAGGATTTTATGAGATCTGGAGCTTTTTCCGAATCGAGAATTTAATACACAGATATCTAAAATATACTTGAATTTGGAAACGCGACAAAGGTGGATCTACAACACTCTTTCAAATCAACATATTAAACACAGAGATTTAAAAACGGACTTAAATCTGGACCTGCAATAAAAGTCGATCTATAACGTTCCATCACATTGACCATAAAAACACAGGATACAGATTGTTAATGGGATAAGGTTCTAGGACATTGGGTCAATGTTCGCCGATTTGTATACGTTCATTTTCTTCAAGGAAAGACAGTAAACAAAAGTATATGCTTACATACCTTAACCGACGGAAAAATCAGCAGGATCAAAAAAATCGAACCTGGCTCCGCTCAGAATCATGGTAGCATAAAAATAATATGCTGTGATGACATTCCCAAAATGAAGTAGCTCTTCCTTTTCCCCTCTTCCCTCGATTCCCCTTCCATTAAAAATATCCCAGCAATATGACAGGGTTCGAGCTCCCCAACCTATCTGCCAGAAATTCGATTTCCCCCCTTTTCTCCTGCCGCGTGGCCCTTCTAACATCACACGTCTCCTCCCTTTCATAGTTGGGTCCGCCTTAATCTGATACCTCTCCTTTTCTCTGCCATCTGGAGATACGGTTCACACCAAGTGTCAACAACCAACCACGTCCTCTTTCATGATGTTTCATGATGGCTGAGTTAACGCATGCCTTCCACTCTTCCATCGTGGCAGGAGATGGGCCTTTTTTCCTATCATCCTTCGGCGACCATTCGTATGCATGAAAACCACCATATATATATATGTACAATACTTTATATATATATAAATATATATTTGAATCAACAATATACGTAACTAAAGATGCGCACTCTTAGCTATTTTGCAGAGATCATCTATAAGATCTCAAAGATCTATGTAATCCAAATGGAAATCCATATTCAATTATTTAAAGGTTTTTTGGTTACTCTCCATCCAAGTCGAAACTAGAATGCGTCATTCTCAGTGATCTCTTAGGTTTATTCACTAAAATCTCTGTTTAGTGGCTTAATCCTATTAGGATTATAATTATACGTAATCAAACTAATTAGTCCATAGGGATGATACTTAATCCTTAGGAACTAGTATAATAGTCCTGTAACTAAATAATCACTATCGCCAATCGTCTACTTAGGACGATACTATGAATAACTTAAGTTTATCTTGTAAGTGCTTGAGATACTAAGATGACATCCGTCGTCTATTCAAGCTTTTAATTACCACACCTTCTTCCTTAGTGGCTTCGCTTGCCCGTCACTAAGGTGCGTCCATCCACAAAAAAAATCACAACAATACTCTTCAAGGTCCACTGGTGGGGCCTTGGCCTTGAGCTCCTCACCAGGGCCATAATTATAGTTACAATATACATTTATGAATTTTGCTAAGGCTAAAAACAAAGGATGTTACACTTTTTTCTAGCTATAACATAGTTGATTTCAGGGATATGCATTCGGTAGATAATCTTATGGATTGTTTCTTGTTTACGATAAAATATAATGAACAAGTAACTTTTAAAACAGTTGATGAGAACTGAGAATATAGAACATATGTCAAAAGACAAATAGACTATGTTGTTTTTTCTTTTTTCCTGCTATGAATTAGAAGAATTGTTACAGCGATTTCATAGTTTAACAAAGAATGATGGAATGTATCTCTGACCTGTGTCTTAGCTTCAACAATCATAAGCAAATATTGAATTGCAAATTCATCATTCAGTGGATCAATAAATATGGCCTGGCAAGTCTTTATCAGGTGACTGCCTTTTGTCCCTGGTCGAACAATGTTTTTGAATAAATAGAGTGGTGGCTCGTCCTGTGCAAGCTATTGTTGCACTCGTAGAAAGAAGTTTTTATAAGTGTCGTTCACTTGAAACTGTGAGAATGAAAAAGAAAAAGTCAGGAAAAAATGTATAAATAATTTGCAATGGACAAATACATATAAAATTAGAGAAAAGTGCAGTTGTATCAGCAATTAACAATGAAATGACAAAAATAAAAAAATAATATGAACTTTGGAAAGAACAAAAGCAAGTTGACAGTACAGTTGCATAGTCATTTGGAGTTTCACCATCCCTGATATAGAAATCCAATTGTTTGTTTTTGTATTCGCATGCAACCACTATAGCAGCAACTGAACCAACAACATATGTCTCATCACATGAAACTAGCTCAGTAATTGTAGTGTCTGGAGGAAGACAACGTGTCTTGCATACTTGATCTATTGTTTCAATATGGTTGGAAGGCAATATTGCTATGAAGTTTATAGCATCTCCACGATCATATTGGCGTCTTTTATTTAATTCAAATCCAATAATTCGGACACTTTTTCTAGGCAACAAGAAGTTTCCAAATCTGTTGACAAGGTTATCATTCATGGTAAGAGTAATTCTCATGAAACCATGTTTATCTACAAGGTCTCCATGCAGAATCTTTGTTTTCACAGGCGAATTTTGGGTTCGATTCTGTGCAGGGCCATAGACAATTAAAATATCTCCCTCAAAAACATTGGCATGAGACATAGTACATAACTCCACAATAGATGAAGCTTGAACAAATGCCTGCTTTAATCTGTGAACATAAGAAAATGGAACATAGAAAATAGCAATTAGATTTTACAATTGTCTATTGTTGGTAGCTATGTACACACAATTACATTATTTCTAGACAAGGACATGAAAAAGAATAGAGATTACGTACAAGAAAATTGATGAAATGAATTAACTTAGATTTGAGTAGAAGAGAAAAAAATTAAGAAGCAGAAATCCAAGACAAAGAAAAATGACTAGGTTCGATGCAAAGCAACATTACCTCTTTGGACTGGTTGTTTTTGCATTGGAATTGGGAAATGACCCTGTTGCAATTGATTCTGTCTCTGCAACGTCTTGTGAACAAGAAATATTTGCTTCAGCAAATGGAATGCTCGATGCAGGTTCCATTGCAACAATGATTTGCTTCTGGCAAGTTTCTTTGTGCTGTATATATTTTCTGAATACGTTTTTTTTTTAACCGATTCTGAAAAATGATCTAGGTCTCAAACCATTAGTAGTCACATGCAAAACATAGATGTTTATAGATATAGACTAAAGAAAATTGAATTGTCAAGAATTTTTGAAAGGGATATTGCATTGAGTTTTGGCATTTAACAAAGAACAAACAAATGTGTTGATGTCAATAAGTATAATTTGAATATCTATGAATAGAAGTACATAAGATTGAAGTTTGTTTGAGCAATGTTTCTGATTAAACAATAGTTAAAGAATGAAATAAAAAAATTGTAAAGAGTTTAGGTAACTGCATTTCAAACATAATGGTACAAAAGAATAAAACATTGATTCTTGTCTATCAAACCAGACAACAAGCTATTGTTTGATGTTTATAGCTGAAGCAACAGTGTATTTTTTTCTTAATTTTTTTTTTCCAAATTATTGTGCATAGATAATAGTCAATGCATATTGGTGAATGGTGATTACAAAATAATGGATGGCATATCAGAGTATGCACAAGGAAAAAGAAAATTGGAGGTTGAAAAAGCAAGGGAATTGAGCAATACTTTGTTCATTGCAAAAGAAAATAAAGAAGTTAATTGTGAAATGCTGGTTTGTTTTTTTATATAAATTTTTGGTTGTAGTTTTAAAAATTCAGAATCAATGTTTTTGAAATTTCAAAAACTCAAATAAAAGAAGACACGGACGATATCATAGATATATTTTTTGAAATATGGAATGCAGGTAGATTATATTGAATCAAAAGGAATTGATAGAAAACAGCTAAAATGATCAGACCAATATGCATCTGAGATAGTAAATGAAATTGTATCAAGATCTAAATTTTTCTAAAAATGATCAATCATAGAATCATAGCTAGTTGTAATATGACTTGTTTTTAACTTCAGTTTTTTTGTTTGCATATATGTCTGTATTAATTTTCTAGTCATTGTTTGCTTCAACATGTCGATGTTGAAGTCACCGGCAACAACAATAGGCATTTTCATATTATTGTTTTCTGGCAAAATGCAATTGAGTGCACAATTGACTTTGTCAAATACAGTATTTGGTTTGATATATATATTTATAATCTTCATGGTGTTGTTATGAAGTTTAAGATCAATGACAATTGCCTCAACGAATTTTTCATTGTATGTTGTGGTGTGCAAGATTGGAATCCCTTTTTTGACAGCTATTACGAGACCATGCACTGAATAAGTTGCAATGCATGTGTATTGGTTTGTAAATGTTGTGTGCATCAGAGGTGAATGCAAATGGGTTTCTTGCAGACATAGAATGTGTGATTCTAAAAGTTCAGTATCATGTGCAATCCCCTCAATGTGCAGGACCATACTACGTGTATTAAGTGAACATATAATAAGATTTTGATTACAAGGAATTGACTTTAGACCATATTGAAATTGCAATGATGCATCTTTTATTAATCTAGTTGATTCGACAAGCACTTTTGATGAAACAGTAAAGTTCTTTTGTTCCAATTTGTTTACAAGATAGAGACATTCAATGCTTTTTACATGGGAAAGTGCAGTGTAAACAAGGCCATGCCTTGTAACCCCTTTTGGATCAAATGCAACTTTTTCAAGTGTCAAACCTTGTGCTCTATGGATTGTTCTAGCACATGCCAATTGAATTGGGAATTGTATCCTAACAAAATTTCTTTTATTGCCAACCAAGATCTGTGTTGATATTCTTTTGATAGGTGTCCAACTATGGTTTATAAATTGTTGTATAGACAATGCATATTAGTACGTGTAATTGCACCTATCTTTGGACTAGGAAACTCAAGCCAGATAACGTCTGTGCAGCTTTTGTCATAGTGCCGGAAAATAGCTTCTGTTCCATTTACAAGTCCATCTTCAATGAGATAGTTTCCACCAATCAACTCAACAAGCATGTTTTTTTTCAATACAATTGATTGGGGAAGTTGATTCGTTTTTTGCCGTTCATAATTGACGTCGGCTTCATCAATTTTGTTGTCATGTGCTACGAATGTGAATGCTTCTGTTTGCACATATGACAACATTCTTGAATTATGGAAATCGACATCTTGAATATTGAAATATGGAAATGTGCATTTAAATATTGAATATCGCTAGCTGACTATAGGCATTTTCTGATTCTATTTAAAATTGATATGAAAATATCATTTTCTTGTCTAACAACCTTTGTAAGTTCATAATATTTTATATTATCAAGCCAAAAACTATATGGGAATTTGTCTTGTCGAAAAGTTGGAAATTCAAAAATCCAAGAATCATGAACAGGTTCAGGTTGAAATAAATCTTCACAGAAAATTACATAACATTTCCAAATGGATTTGTTGGAGCATGCTTGATTTCGCGCATACGTTTGTCTATGTTATAAAGCATATGCGAACCTATTAAAGACACTTCATCAAGAAACAACACTTGAAGTTGATCAAAGTCTTTTGTAAGAATATCTAATGTATTTGAACTTAATGGGAGCAAGTTGCTAGAATTCAGTGGAAGTTTAAAAGCAGAATGGACAGTGATACTGTCAACATTGTATGCTGCTTTTCCAGTAAGCGCTGCAATGAGCCCTTTTCTTTTCAATGAGTCACTTCCAAGTGCTTTATCATACAATAGAACAAGATCATTGAAAAGAGCTTTTGCAGTGTGTGTTTTGCCTGTACCAGCACTTCCTGTTAGAAACAAGTGTATTGGCTTGGAAGGATTGGTTTTTTTTCTAGTAACAATCTCTTTTACTATAGACTATTGTTCATTGTTTAGGTTTCTTCTTGTTGCAATATATTGTTCCATGTTAGGTAGAAAAGGTTTTTCTTTGACATTGCAAAGGTTTAGGTCTTGTTGTAGGCTAGTTCTTTTTTTATGAACAAGATCACTGTGGATATCAACTTTTTGAAAAGCCATGCAATCATACATGGGTTCCGATGTTGCTTTAGAGGAATTAGCAACTTCCAATTGTGTTTCGACAATTTCCTTTGCAATGTCAAGATCATCCCATTTGCTTGTTGCTTTAGGGAAGAATGTTTGCTCAACAATTGATATTTGTGATTTGTATTGCTCATATGCTTGTGTCCAAGTTTGAAGCGACTGAGTTAGAAAGTTGTCTAGGTGTCTAAAATGGACAAAGAGCAATAGCTTCTCCCGTGCAAAGTTTTCTGGATCTTTTTCTTGCCTATATCGAATATATCGAATAATTCATGGCCTATTTCTTTTGATTGTTTTCTCGTCTATGAAGCAATAAAAGGAAGCATACTCAGCAAGACTAAGAGTTTCAAGTTCATTAGGACGTTCAATGTATCTATCTATTATTGAAGGACAAAGTGTGTCTTCAGATTCATCTAATTCTTTTTTCAATAGAGATGGTTTTTTCAAGGAAACAACTCGTTTATCGTCAGGAGCAGTGTTGATGAAAATCATTTTCCTTGATGATGAATGCAAAGGCAAAGAGAGAATAATATGGACCGCTTGTCTAATTGACATTTGTTGCATGTTTAAGAGCGTGTTTCCTAATTTGCGTATTGTTTCAAGTTGTCCAGACTTGTTTGCAATTGACTCTTCCTTGATCTTCTTTAATGCCTTTGTCATAGGTCTGTCTAGTTTTGTTATATATGAGGTTACATATGTTGCCGTAGCATAAGCATCTAAAATGAATTGAGCATCAGTATTTGCTTGCCACAATTTTGGAATGTTCTTTTCAAATGGATTTATCCAAATATCTGATGGATGTCTTTTTAGCAATAGCGTGGGTTGGTTAATCAAGGAACGTAGTAGCACAATGTAGTTGTCTTTGTCCAAATTCAACTTTTGAAGAAATGATTCAAAGCATATGTTTTTTTCACATTCGTTAGATTCAAGAACATAAGTAAGGAGTTTTGTTTTTTCATCGAGATTATTCGGTTCATTGTCAATGGGTTCTAAAATTGTTGTAGCATTGATCGGAAACATAGGAAATCGGAATCTGCAACTAGAATGTCGATGTTTTCTACATGCACGTGTGTGTCGATGGGTTTGAATCTTTTTTAATTCTTCAATAAGCAAAGAAGAATCTGTTGAAATATAGTTGTCAACAAAAGTTGTCATTTCATGCTTAGTATTTTTACCATATACTGGTGCATTTTCAATCCAAAGAAGACCATGATCATGTTCATTTCCCCTTTGTTGAAATTCGGTTGTGAAAAAGTAATCATTGACGGTTCCAAAGAGAAGGTTGTTTTTCAATATCAATGACTTCATCGAGTTCATTTTGTGTCTATAATAGCGACTGCAAATGACAGGATGGTTTCTAATCAAAGCATCGATATCATTTTGTGAGGAAAATAATGTTGAATTGGAATTGTTTTTTGTTTCAAGATGTTGTAAAGCATTGCACAATGGTTTCCATATATGTTCTGTAGAAGTGAAGCTAACAAAGAAAGTTGGTGGCCCTAGTTGCCTAACCATTGAAAAAATATCTTTCCTCATGTTTTCAAAATAGTCTGGAGACGTTCGAATAGTTTTCAAGGTATGAAATGGAATTGGAGACTTTACAATGTTCTCAAGATTGTTTTGTGACTTGACATCTTTTGCTTTTAGTTTTTTCCCTTTCAATTCACCTATGCGAATAGATATCCATGCAGCATTAGAAATTTGCTGTATCAATACTTTGACTGTCTTAAAGAACAAGTTTGTAGGATGAGCCTCAAAGGCCATACTTTTATGTTGCAGCTCCCATTGGAATATTTGCTGATGTCGATATCGCTTGTAGATGTCATCTGCTCGACTGCATCCATAAAAAAGTGTTGGGAAATTAAGCTCCCCAGAAAATTTGTCCTGGAAAATGCCTAGAGGCTTATGATTTTCAGCAGGCGCAATTTCCAAAAGCTTGTTAGACAAATCGTCAATAAGATGTGTTTTAGCATAACCATGGACCAATGTTTCAGTTGTTGCATCAAACTCTACGTCGGCAATGTTCTTGTTGCTTTTATCCGAGCTAGTGGAGCTGTTTTCGTCGTCAATGGAATTGTCAAATGGAAAGTCAATGGCCTCCTTCGTTGCTAGCACTGTGAACTTTGCCTCCCAATCAGGAACGATACAAATTTTTTCTAATTTGTAAAGATCCGTAGTACAAAGACTTTTCAATGCTACCATGACAATATTAGGACACACATTTCCAGAGATGTAAGCATTTTTGTATTCTAATCTTCGTTTCAACATAATTCCAATAGTCATGTCATCATCAAGGTTTCTTGGCAAAACATTTTGTATCTTGTCCAAAGACGAGGGGACGTTTATAATTGCACGAGTCAAGCCTAATTGAGCTCGTTTGTAACCAAGTTGACGTATCTGGGAAAATGCAATTCTTGGAGAAACAAGGCGTTCTTCCAATGGCGTTAACATATCTACGGATGCCAGTGAAGAGTTACGTCGAATATTAATGGAACTGCAAATACAGGAATCTCTCTATTGGACAAATTTTTTTTGCAAAATCTGCAAATGTATAGGTCAAGTGCGAAAGAAGCTGGCATATTCATCCAAGGCAATGAGTTTAATGAAATTAGCGTTTTCTCGTTGATACAACGTATGTCTTTTCTAAAATGCAAGCGTTCGCATATGCAACATGCATTCGTAGGTGTATCTTCAATTGCCTTTAAATATTGAATTGTGGCTTGTTCTGCTTTTTGTTTTTCTTTTTGTTTTTTGAAAGCTTCCATTGCTGCAAAACGCATATCACTTTTTGTTGAGCGAAGGTTCTTGAATGGTTGCTTTGCATTATGCCCAAGTACATCGTTATTTCCATCGCACCAGTCTACATTGATATCAGGTGTGGCTATTTTTATGTCCCATGTCTTTGCATCCGCTATCATTTGTTTTGTCATTTGACAATGTTTTTGTAAATTCTCATTTGTTTTTTTTTATTCTTGTGTTTGTACATCTATTGGATATGTTCTATTCACATTATGACTGGGAGGAATTTTTGATTGGTTGATATTGGCTTGTTCTGGTTCTTGTTTTTTTTTTTTGGAATCTTCCATTGTTGCAAAACGCATATGACTTTCTGCTGAGCGAAGGTTCTTGAATACTCGCTTTGCATTTCGCCCAAGCATGTCGATATTTTCATCGACACAGTCTACATTGATACTAGACATATTTTTTTTTATGTCCAATGTCTTTGTATTCTGTATCATTTTTTTTTTTCATTTGACAATGTTTTTGTAAATTGTCATATGTTTTTCTTTTCTGTTGTGTTTGTGTATTTGTTGAATATGTTCTATTGATGTTATGACGAGAAGGAATTTTTGATTGGTTGATCTTGTTGTTATTATTTGCATCAATGTACAAGTCATTTGACATTGTTGTTTTCATGTTGAAAGAACCTATGTCAAAGCTTTTTTTAACTAGTGGATGGAAATGCAAATGACCTTTGCCTGTTTCATGTTGCAACAGGAAAATGTCTTTTGTAGATCTTTTTGTTGATTGATATTAATCCTGAACATTGCAAAAAGATGTGTCCCAAATGAAAATATTTATTTTCAACATCTCACACATCCATTGAATTACAAATTTACAAGCTTGTATATGGCCAATGCTAAAAGGCTCAGCCAAATTTAGGACAAATGTTTGCCAACTAGAAACAGTACAAGTTTCATTTACCATAGACAATGGCAAGTATGTAGACAGACATTTGAATGCTCTATTGTCATTGGATTGTATGCAATTGAAAAAGGTTTGGGCTATTGTCTTTCGAAGACTGCTCATGTCAAAGATGTTAGACAACTTTGAAACTGATTCAAACAAAGAGTCAGAACAATGATCTTGAATGGTTGAGAAGATGTCAAAATCTTGTTGTATAAGTATTTCTCTAAAAGATTGAATCTCTATCCAAGTCTCTGGACAAGATTTGTTGAATATGTCAATTGATAATTCCTGAATTGTAATATTTTCAATGACACATGATTTGCAACTTAACAATGGTTCGAAGTGACCAGCAGAAGGTATATGATCATGAAACAAAATGTTGTAGCAGTAGCCAGGAAGAGTAAAATTGAAGTAGAGATATCTTCTTTTTGTTGAGAAAGACCAAACAGCGACAGGTGCATTCAACCAATTCGCAAACCATTTTATGCAAAATATATCACCCCATAATCCATATGCATTGTTATTATCTGAAGGGCAAGTTGATTGAGACATCCGTCGTAGATAAATATTCTTGTCTTTTAAACCATGTAACTGGAACAAATAATCAGGTGAAATTTCCAAGTTTGATGAAGATATCGCAACAGGATCTCCTTGAGCCAGTTGATGCGAGAAATGATTAACAATTGCTTCTCTTATCTCTATTGATGTGTATCGAAAATGCAAAAGAACAACAAACGAATCGAACAAGCAATCTCCATTTTGGAAATGGAAAGCTTCCAACCGTAGCAAGTGATTTTTTGACAATGCAATATCAATCGCATCATCAACTTTGTCTTTTGTTGACAAGTCTTCTGAAACAGCAGGTTGCAAGTACATCGATCTTAACATCTTGACTAATCAACTAGATTTAGTTGCTGGAACTGCAAATAAGAACATGCAATAGAAGCAAAAAACAAATTAATTAAAGTCTTTGAAATCGAAAATGAAAAATGTAGCATTTTATAAAAATAGCAATTTAAGAGGAGACCTGAGCGAGTGCATAGCAATAGAAGGTGGCAATTGACATTGCAGTCTATTACAATAAACGGAAGGGTTCAAGAACCAGGGTTTTAGAAATGTTTGCAACTAACAATAGCAATTTTTTCACAATGATTTAAAGTGTAATAATAATGGACTATGGAAAAAATATTTACTATCTTCAGTTTCGCTATAATTTTATACAAAACAATTGTTGACACATAAACTCCATTTGCATACTGTTTATCAATAGCATGATGCATTTAGATCTAACTCTATATTAATACATGTAGTGGATTGGCACACTAATTATAATTCCATGTATGGCTATTGTCCATAATATATGGCTATTGTTCAAGAAACGTGATGCGTTAATAACCCAATAGCATAAAAGCTTGTTATTAGTGTGAAGATGAATATGTAATATCAAATTTGGTTATCATGGTTGCAATGTATCTATGACAATGCAAAAGTGATTGACAATGGAATGGATATACAATACATTGACAATGGTTCTAGATTTGCAATGGATCAAGATCTGGAGATACATTTGGAATAGCGCTAGATCTGAATTTGGGTGTGCATTTGGAGATAGGTAAATGTAATTTGCGTTTGTTTAGTTGGCAAAACTGGATTTGGAATAGCGCTAGATCTGAATTTGGGTGTGCATTTGGAGATAGGTAAATGTAATTTGCGTTTTTTTAGTTGGCAAAACAGATGGACCCCAGATATGGTTGGCTTCCTAATGGTTCAGGTAGTTCACTCAGGTACCAATGCTGTCTAACGGCTTGCATATTGGGGAAGTACCCCTCACTTCACGACCCAGGTAAAACTGATAATTGCTTTGCCACGAACGACAGCTGTTGGCTCACCTCATGGATTAGCACTAGTCAATTAGGCAGCGGTCGTTGCCCATTGCACTGGAAGGTCCTCTTAATGAGCCAGCTATTGCAAGGTTCCTGTGGTACTCCTCACAATGAGTTTTAGGGCTATGCCCAAGTACTTCCCACAGTTAAGCAACCAGGGATTATTCCCGATTCCGAACATGCAATTGAAATGAAAATACAAATGCAAGAAAAAATGGAAGAAATTTGACCCGATTTACCATTAGAAAGTTCTATCATATCAGATATAAGGAATGTGTAACAATTAACTAAGTAAATCCTAGAATAATAGAACACTTAGCATTTAATTAAAGCACTTGTCTAAACTCGGGACAAAATCAATGTTTATGGAATGTTTTATAATTAAACACACAATTTAAATCATATTTTTACATAGGGTCAATTTCAAGTTTCTTCTTGTTATTTTTTCTCATGCCATTGAAATTCAATTGATCATAGACAGAATTGGTATTAGAAGATTCTAGGCGTTTAATCCACATTAACTCACCACCACCACTAGGTCAGTAGCTGCAAGTTATGTGCTATATATTATGGGGACATGAGTAATAAGTCTGTATCAAACATATTTTTACATACCATATGTAGTACCTAATATATATAAGATGTATGAATATAGTTTACATAAAGTCTATAGCTACGTTGACATGTATTTGTCTAATATTGAGTATGCATTTTATATGACAAGAAGCATAGTAATTGCAATAACGATACCCATTACAACCATTACAACAATAAGCTTATGTATTATTCCTAATTACCAAGTTGTCAGCGTATACGACATATTACAAATACTCTATGTGTTGCTAAAGATATGGCAACGGCATGTGGGCAAGGAGAAGAGTTATTTACAGAAGGCAATTTGACAAATAAAGAGGGAATGCAATGACATATACAATTACTAGTAGCTAGAGCTTGTAGTTAAGTTAATAGACGTAAAAATTAGCACAGGATAAAGACGATAGCTTATTTACTACATATATGTTGTAATGCAATTGCATATGTTGTATACAACATTACAAATGTCAACAACAATGCCATGTCCAATCATCCATCTATGACATAAGTTGAAGGTAAAACCTAAATCCATAGCTATTTTTTTACGTTTTTCAAGGTGGTTTTCCTGTGCTTTGTTCAATGTCTTTAATACGAGGTATGGGCTGGGTTGTTCTTCATATGCATAGGTTTCGTCATTGTGGTTTTAGCAGTTGTAGGATTTTTGTGGGTTGTCCTTCTGCTTTTGGAGTTGCCAATGTGGAAAGAGGTTGGCTATGGCAATACTGCGTTTTCACAGTTCACCTGCCATTCTCGTAGTTCAGACGTCAAATTCGGCGGCAATGGCGGACTTCCTCTGGTCCAATTTGAAGTTTTTTTTTTGTGTGTTTAGTTCAAGGTGTTTAATGCGAGGTATGGGATATGTTGTTCTTCATATGCGTTGGTTTTGTGGCATTGCAAATTATAGCCAAAGCAAGTGCAATGTATTTGTTTCCAAGTGTATTCTTTTCTATGAAAGCAGAATATGAAGCTGTAACAGAAGCTGCTTGCAAAGTCAAAAAATTGACAATGGGCTTTACCAGTGTTCCTGTTGAATAGATGGGACCCACAATCATATTTTGTCACAATTAAAAAGTACTAAAGATAGTAAAAGATAATTTGTTGAAGAACCATGGAACCTAAGCAAAAACTAGGTTGATTCATGTACATAGAAAGAGAAGAAAACAAAAATAAAAATCATGAAAAAAATGCGTGAAGTCATGGGTAGAAAACCTAAATCCATAGGCAAGTTTTTTTTCATTTTCAAGGCGGTTTTCCTTTGTTTCATTCGACATGTTTAATGCGAGCTATGGACCGGGGTGTCCTTCATATGCGCAGCTTTCGTTGTTGTGGTTCTAGCAGCTATGTGATTTTTGTGGGTTGTCCTTCTGATTTTGTACGTGCCAATGTGGAAAGAGGTTGGCTATGGAAATACTGCGTTTTCACAGTTCACTTGCCATTCTCATTGTTCAGATGTCAATTTCGGCGTCAATGGCAGAGTTCCTTTGGTCCAATTTCAAGGTGTTTTTTTTGTGGTTAGTTCAAGGTTTTCAACACAAGGTATGCATTGGGTTACTCTTCATATGCGCATGTTTCATGTCATTGCAAATGATAGCCAAAGAAAGTGCAATGTCAATGACATTGCCACCTAGTGGCTCTTCCAAGTGTACTCTCTCCCATGAAAGTAGGATATGAAGTTGTAACAAAAGTTGCTTGTAAACTCAAATAATTGACAATGTGCTTTGCCAATGTTAGAGTTGAATAGATGGGACTCACAATCATATTTTGCCACAACTAGAAAGTGCTAAAGATAGTGGATGATTTGTTGAAGAAGCATGGAACCCAAGCAAGAACCAGCTTGATCCATGTATGGACAAAGTGAACAAAACAAAACTAAAAACGGTGAAAAAATGCGTCAAGTCATAGCTTAGCCACATTTGAAGAAAACAGAATAAGAAATATACATATATATATTGATGGATCAAAGTTGATTAAATTATTGAAAGCAAAATTGATTAATAAAACGTGTAGCTATTACAAATCATGAGTCAAAGCAAATACTAAATGCTAATAGCAAATTGATTAATAAAACTCCGAGCCATTGCAAATCATAGTCAGAGCAAGTACAATGTCGATGACATTGTCACCTAGTGGTTCTTGGAAGTGTATTCTCTTTCATGAAACCAGAATATGAAGCTGTAACATTAGTTGCTTCTAAATTCAAATGATTGACAATGTGATTTACCAATGTTGGAGTTGAATAAATGGCACTCACAACCATATTTTGTCACAACTATAAAGCACTAAGGATAGTAAAGGATGATTTCTTGAAGAATTATGGAACCCAAGCATCAACTAGCTTGATCCATGTATCCACAAAATGAACAAAAGAAAAATAAAAATGATGAAAAAACATGTGTGAAGCCATAGGTCAGCTGCATTTGAAGAAAATAGAATAAAAAATATACATATATATATTGCTGGATCTGCCTCAATTAAATTATTGAAAGGAAATAAATATCTAAAATAGAAGTAAGAAGTAAAATTTCTTATTTTTTATTCATGAATTGGATCTGCTGCTAAAAGTTGAGGCCATGGTATTTTCTGCTCCTAGGACAGGCCATGGCTGATTTTTTTCCAGACTTTTTTCTTTTAAAATAGCTGACCCATACTCCTTGAAGAAGTCAGAGTTTTCATGGTTCTTTTCTCTTTTGCATGTTTAAAATTGCCCTAAGCAAGGCAGGCTCTCTTCTTGGGCTTGAGCAGCCCTATTAAGCGCAACCATAGCTTATGACAACTTTCAACAATTCTATTGAAGAGACCCTATAGCCACAGCAGTCTGCAGCAGGTGCTCTTTTTTGCACAGGATTTTCTATACAGACTCTGTCCCAGAGTTTGTAGACATCCACAGGTTACAACAAATCTGGAGAAGGCATGTACGAGTTACTATAGCTCACCGAAAGATCATGGCACTGTCATCTGTGTATATACTAGTGAACAGTGACATCACATTCTTGTACATGTTGACTAGTGGCAGTTTGCACTAGCAGCTAAGTCTGAGAGAAGCAACAATTACAAATAGTCTAGGTATACATAGATTAGACAAATGAATAAATTGCCCACTCTAAACTCTGAATCCTGTATGAGTGTAGATGAAATGATTTCAATTTTCATCAGTAATGTATCATATTCATTTGATCCTCATAAATATTTGGTAGTCAGCCAATTTTCAAAGACCAATCTATTTACTTCTAGCAATGTAAATGACAAGCATATGAGATCTGTGGGTTGTGCTATGTTTATTTATGTCTAATCAACGATAATAAATCGCTATTTATTTATATCTTCTAAATTTGTGGGGACATGCATTCTGTCATGTCCCATCCTCTGCTGCCAAATTTTAAAATTGTAACACTTAGCATCTCCTAGGTTTTGACGCTGGAAGCTAGTGACAGCCTAGCGACGTTCCATATCACTTGCAATGTACAGGTAGCAATGCAGGAAGATTCCCAAGAAGGGAGGGTTTGCAAGAAGTGCCTTATTGCAAGCGACCATTTTGCAAATGGGTCCCAATCCAATGGCAACAGTCAAGGATTCTTGCATGCTCTTGATACCGCCAAGGAAGATTAAAATAGGGAAAAATTGGTTTTTTATTTGCTTCTTTTTAATAAACAATAAGCTCTGCGACAAACTTTTCAAATAGTTATCGACATTTATTACAGCTATTCATAAACAATTTCTTAATACACAAGAGCAAACTCTTGCATATTCTATAGGTTTTGGAAGCTAGCACATCAGCTATAACTTTTGCAGACGAAACAACTACAAATGTTGAAACATTTAAATACAGTCTAAAGGCCAGCAAAGAAGCATCCTGTTGCGAGCACTGAAACAATTGCCCACTATAAAGTCTGAATTCTATATGAGAACAGATGAAATGATTTCAATTTTCATCAGCAATGCACCATATTCATTTCATGCTGCTAGATATTTGATAATCAGCCAATCTTCAAAGCTTCATCTATTCACCTTGATCAATGTAAATGAGAAGGGTATGAGATCTGTGACTTGGCTTCTGTTTATTTGTATTTAATCAGCGATAATAAATTAATATCTATTTATATCTTCTAAATTTGTGGGGGCATTAGTTCTCTCATATTCCATCTTTTCTCATGTCCCATCTTCTGTTGTCCTTCGAAAATTGGGCACAGCAGGCCCCCAAAACCCATTCCCCTACCCTCTTATTTTGTAGAAACATGGATTTGATAACCAAAGTTAGACAGAAAGCATCGCCATCGACCCAAGCATACACAACCAGGTTTTTGTTTTAGAAAATTAAACAAAGAAAATGAATTTGTACTTCCAAAAAGAATGAAAAGCACACGGTTTCCTCCCATTCTTAACAAGAGAAAAGGACAATGTTTTGTACTTCCAAACATACACAAGAAAGCTAGATTCCAGTTGTTTGATCAGAAAAAGTTTTGTCCTTCCAGCCATACAAACACAACTTAGATTTCAATAATTTAACCATCACCCCCACCCTATATTCATCAACACAGACCTCAACTAATGCCCCTGACCGGAAAATAGATGTCAACTATATGCAAGAATCATGGAACCCAAGCACCAACTAACTTGATCCATGTAACGACAAAGTGAACAAAACAAAAATAAAAATGATGAAAAAATGCGTGAAGTCATAGGTCAGCCACATTTGAAGAAAATAGAATAAGAAATATACATATATATATTGATGGATCAGGGTCGATTCAATTATTGAAAGCAAAATTGACTAATAAAACTTCTAGCTATTGCAAATCATGAGTCAAAGCAGATACTAAATGTTAATAGCAAATTGATTAATAAAACTCCTAGCCATTGCAAATCATAGTCAGAGCAAGTGCAATGTCGATGACATTGTCACCTAGTGGTTCTTGCAAGTGTATTGTCTTTCATGAAACCAGAATACGAAGATGTAACAGAAGTTGCTTGTAAATTCAAATGATTGACAATGCAATTTACCAATGTTGAATTGAATAAATGGCACTCACAATCATATTTTCTTGCAACTAGAAAGCACTAAAGATAGTAAAGGATGATTTATTAAAGAACCATGGAACCCAAGCACTAACTGGCTTGATCCATGTATCCACAAAATGAAGAAAAGAAAAATAAAAATGATAAAAAAAATGTGTGAAATCATAGGTCACCAGAAAAGAAAAATAAAAATGATAAATAAAATGTGTGAAATCATAGGTCACCCGCATTTGAAGAAAATAGAATAAAAAAAAATATACATATATATATTGATGGATCTGCCTCAATTAAATTATTGAAATAAAATAAATATCTAAAATGGAAATAAGAACTAAAATTTCTTATTTTTTATTCATGAATTGGGTCCCCTGCAAAAAGTCCAGGCCATGGTATCTTCTGCTCCTAGGACAGTCCATGGCTGATTTTGTGCCAGGCTTTTTCTTTTAAAACAACTGATCCATACTTCTTGAACAAGTGATAGGTTTCATGCTTCTTTTCTCTTTTGCATGTTTGAAATTTCCCTAAGTCAGGCAGGCTCTCTTCTTGGCCTTCTGCAGCCCTATTAAGCACAGCCATAGCTTACAGCAACTTTCAGGAGCCCTATTGAAGAGACCCTATAGCTACAGCAGTCTGCACTAGGTCCTCTCTTATGCACACGATTTTTTATACAGAGTCTGTCCCAGAATTTGTAAACATCCACAGGTTACAACAAATCTGAAGAAGGCATGTACAAGTTACTATAGCTTACCAAAAGATCACGGCACTGTCAGTTGTGTATACATTAGTGAACAGCGACATCACATGCTTGTACATATTGACTAGTGACAGTTTGCAGCAGCAACTAAGTTTGAAAAAAGCAACAATTACAAATAATCTAGATATAAAGAGATTAGACAAATGAATAATTTCTCCACTCTAAACTCTGAATTCTGTATGAGTGTAGATGAAATGATTTCAATTTTCATCAATAATGTATCATATTCATTTCATGATGATAGATATTTGATAGTCAGCCAATCTTCAAAGACCAATCTATTTACTTCTATCAATGCAAATGAGAAGGATATGAGATCTGTGAGTTGTCCTATGTTTATTTATGTCTAATCAATGATATTAAATCGCTATTTATTTATATCTTCTAAATTTGTGGGGACATGCATTCTGTCATGTCCCATCCTCTCGTGCCAAATTTTAAAATTTTAACAGTCAGCATCTCCTAGATTTTGAAGATCGAAGCTGACGACAGGTTAGGGATGTTCCATATCACTTGCAACCTACACATACCAATGCAGGAAGATTCCCAAGAAGGGAAGGTTTGCAAAAAGTGCCTTATTGCAAGACACCATTTTGCAAATGGGTCCCAATCCAATGGGAGTACCCTAGGCTTCTTCCACGCTCTTGATACCGGCAAAAAAAATTAAAATAGAAAAAAATTGGTTTTTTATTTGCTTCTTTTGAATAAACAAGATTTCAGTAATTCAATCAGGAAAATGTATCTTGTAAAACTGAACCATCTATGAATCAAACGAAATTCCTTCAACTTTCAACATTTGCAAAATGCAGAAACACAATTACCCTCACATCTTTACAAAATGCAGAAACATGGGCCACCCCAGGTCTTTGCAGACAGCCACAAAAAAACATAAGCACACTCAACTTGTTCATATGTTATGCATAACTCTATACAAGAACCAAGATTTATATTTCAGAAAAAAATATCTTGCAAATATCCAAGAAATATAGGGAGTTTGAGAAATCTGATGAGCCCAACGAATCCAGAGGCTGAAACTCAAAATTGTATTTTCATTGCAAGGGAAACAGATCCAGGTGATTCAGATATCCAATCACTGGCAGACCAACTCATCAAAGAGTATTCAGATTGCTGGTGGAATATGAAGACCAAGTCAGCAAAGGGAAACTTTTTGCTTTGGTTTTATTATTATTTTTTAATATGGATTTTTTTAATGAAATTAACAACTTTTTGTTTTTTTCAATTTTGAATTTTAATGATACCGAGGAGTTGAGAGTCAAATTTGTCATTTCAAAAGGCCTTAGGTTGAGACCAGTCTGGATGACAAAGATCCGGAGACCTGACTCTCACGACTAAAGGGAGCTTGTCCCAAATATTGCAATGACTGTAGATCTACGCACCATAACTATACTGATCATCAGATCTACATGATTAGTTAGCAAGTTGTGGACAAATGTAAGCCCAATGTTACCTGCCAAACTGATACTATAAAGTATCAACGTTGTCCAATGCCAATAAAAAAGGAGGGCTAAAACAGTGAACAAGGGCAACATATAAACCATTGTCACTATGCGCATTCATATATAACTCAATAGATTCATCAATAGACAATGCAAACAGCAGAGCAAAAAACACACAAAATAACCACAAACTCGATCAATTCCATTCAACCCCTCAGCATGTCCTAGATTTTGAAGATGGAAGCTGATGACAGCTTAGGAACATTCCATATCACTTGCAATTTACAAACACCAATGCAGGAATATTCCCAAGAAAGGAAGGTTCGCAAGAAGTGCCTAATTGCAAGGGACCATTTTGCAAATGGGTCCCAATCCAATCACAGCACCCAAGGATTCTTCCACGCTCTTGATACCGCCCAAAAAAATTAAAATAGGAAAAAATTGGTTTTTTATTTGCTTCTTTTGAATAAACAAGATTCCAGTTATTTGATCAAAAAAATATATCTTGTAAAACTGAACCATCTAGGAATCAAACGAAATTCCTTCAACTCTCAACATTTTGCAAAATGCAGAAACACAAGTACCCTCATGTCTATACAAAATGCAGAAACATGAGTGACCTCAGGCCTTTGTAGACTGCCTCAAAAAAACACAAGCACACTCAACCTGTTTACATGTTATGCATAACTCTATACAAGAACCAAGATTTACATTTCAGAAAAAATATCTTGCAAATATCCAAGAAATACAAGGGGTTTGAGAAATCTGATGAGCCCAACGAATCCAGAGGCTGAAACTCAAAACTGTATTTTTATTGCAAGGGAAACAGATCCAGGTGATTCAGATATCGAAGCAATGGCAGACCAACTCACCAAACAGTATTCAGATCGCTGATGGAATGTGGAGACCAAGTCAACAAAAGGAAACTTTTTGTTTTGCTTTTATTATTATTTTTTAACATAGATTTTTTTAATGAAATTAACAATTTTTCGTTTTTGTCAATTTTCAATTTTAATGATATCGAGGAGTCGAGAGTCAGATTTGTCATTTTGAAAGGCCTTAACTTGAGACCAGTCTCGATGACAGAGATCCGGAGATCTGACTTTCATGACCAAAGGGAGCTTGTCCCAAATGTTGTAATGACTGTAGATCTACGCACCAGAACTATATTGACCTGCAGATCTACATGATTAGTTAACAAGTTGTGGAGAGGTGTAAGGCCAATGTTACCCGCCAAGCTCATACTATAAAGTATCAACATCGTCCAATGCCAATAAAAAATGAGGGCTAAAACAGTGAACAGGGTAACATAAAAACATTGTCACCATGCCCATCTATACATAACTCAATAGATTTATCAATAGACAATGGAAACAGGAGAGCAAAAAAACACAAAATAACTACAAATTTGATCAATTCCATTCAACCCCTCCTGTTCCAAATTACATGATTACAACGTCATGATGTGGTTTATGTGCACATCCAGAAGATCAATTATGTTCCACAAACAAGGGGATCGGATCTTCCCTTATCAAAACAAACCAGATCTAATTCCTAAACTGTCCCAACTCCCTGATTTACATTATATTTGGAAAAGTTGTCTCCTACATGGCTGCGAGAGGTTACAAACAACTGGCTCCTCCTTCGACTAGATTATTCTAGAACCCTATTAATTAAAATTCCAATTCTTAAAACAAAGAGACAATGCTGCTACATAAAGAGCTAACAACACATACTATTAGCATCCATCAACCACACTACAACATGAAGCAAAGCTCTAGCATCAAGAACCTCAAGCCATAAACCAGCTCCATCAGCCTGTAACACCCACTGAAAGTGTGACAAAAATCACATGCAAACATCCATGTGAAGATGAAAGGGGAGCGGGGAACAAGGTGTAAAGAAACCTTTTGCAGGTTTGTGACGAGTGGCAGAACAAATTCAAATGCTTTGAACATAACGCATAAACCAGCTACATGAACCTGTAACCCCCACTCGAATCCTAACAAAAATCGTGTGCAGACACCCATGTGAAAATGGAGGGATAACAAAGTATAAACGAACAAAGCCCTGTCATGGCTGTGAGAGCTTGCAAACAAGTGGCTCCTCCTCCGACTACATTATTGTAGAACCCTATTAATTAAAATTCTAATTCTTAAAAAAAAGAACACAACAAGGGATTCCATATTTGTTTTTCATCAAAGCGACGGTAAACCACAAAAACAGATGCATTCTAAATTAAAAAATGGCTACCTTCAAACCTTCTATAAAATGCACAATAATTTGTTTTCCAAATCTTGAAATTGAAACAACATTCAAACTACTTCTTCAATAAACCCACACAAAATCTCACCAGAATTTAAAACAGCATTTTTGCTACTGTTCAATGCCAATAAAACACACGAAAAAGCCTCACCCACTAACAAATGAAATTCGTTAATTTTCCTAGGAAAAACCCTAAACACTGTTTTTTCCTTTCACTCAAAAACTGTACAAGAAAATGCAAAGACATACCTAGTCCAGCGAACCAGCAACGAGACTTCAAACCGGCCAAAAGCAACAGCCGCAGAAATCATCCAAACTCAGTAGCCAACACCAGAACTGAAAATGACAGAGACCGCTGAACCTGTAATGCCGATAAAACCACAAACAACTCGCAATGAAACGCCCATAAAACCACTAAACATCCGCCATAAATTACAGCCGGCTGAAGTGAGGCCCGTGATAAAACCACCCAAAACCCGCCATTAATTACAGCCGGCCATGCCAGAATAAATGCTAAACATAAATTCGCCATCCCGAATTTTTGCTCACCCACAGCCAAATTGTTTGCATTCACAGAAACGTACGGACGACCCAGAATCATTCCACAGCCTCGCATTAAACACCTCGAAACAAGCACAAAGCACACGAACCCGTGCATTAAATTCAACTAGGAAAACGTTGACATTGCCACCGGATTTAAACACAGCATTCCCACAGCCTCATACTGGCCCCCACAGCAGCCGAACGACGAGCCACACCGCCACCCACAGGAGCCGAGGCACAGACAACCGCGCACATGAATAAGAACAACAAACGAAACCCACAGCCGAAGGATGAACCACACAGGCACTTACAGGAGCCGAGGCACAGCAAACCGCGCACATAAATGAGAACCGCAAATGAAACCCACAGCCCAAGGACGACCCACACCGGCACCTACAGGAGCCGAGGCACAGGAAACCGCGAAAATGAATGAGAACTGCAAACGAAACGTACAGCCGAAGGACGACCCACACCAACACCTACAGGAGCCGAGGCACAGGAAACCGCGAACACGAATAAGAACCACAAACGAAACCCGTAGCCGAAGGACGACCCACACCGGCACCTACAGGAGCCGAGGCACAGGAAACCGCCCATATGCATGAACGAAACCCGCAGCCGAACGACGACCCACACCGGCACCTACAGGAGCCCACGCACACGAAACCCGCGCATATGAATAAGAACCAGATCAACCCCCGCATTAAACACCTCTAACAACGCACACGAAAACCACCTCGAACATAGAAAACCACCTTGGCCACAGCATCCGAGGACAATCAAACCACGCGCCGTGACGCCATCGCCCCGCCGCCTCCTGGGCCACAGCGTCCGAGGCACGCGTCACCGCGGACGGCACCAATAACGTTTAAGTGCGATTGAAACGTTTTTTTTTGCATGAAGGTTTTCCGTTGCTTTTCAATTATGGATGAAAGAATTAATAAGCGTTTAAGTGCCATTGAAATGTTTCATTGCATGAAGGTTTTGCGTTGCTTTTCGGAATTCTTCGACAGTCTTGCTGTGTTCTCGATACTATGCCCTTATATTGATAGTCAACCCTCTTTAATTAATCTTAATAAAGAGTATACCGAAATTCATTTTTTATGTGCATCGCTCTTCATGTGGAATGATGCCCGCATTGATTCGTTGAGTGTTAATAAAATTATCTTATCTTATTTTATTTTGACTGTCTGGCCTTCGCTCTCCAACCGTTCTTTGCCTTCTGAAGTTGTGTGGCTGCAAATTAGGATTTCGTTCCATTATGCACACATTATGGGGTGTGCATTAATGCAATGCCAACACTTCAACCATTTTAATCACTGGGAAAATGTTCTCTTCAATAATTTTCAACAATCATTTATTCTGTCATTTTTTTGATCGTCCACCAATAGTCGACCATCAATAGTCTCCATTTTTTGACAATGAGATGGCACAATACTGGCATGCACAAAGTAAGTTTTCAATATAGATCCTCCAGTCATAGCCATCAATGAAGAGATGAATAACAATCTTCTACTCACAGCAGACCTAACCTCTGGTCGCAGTCATAGATTGAATTAATGAAGAAATAATCCATGTCAAATATTTTCTTGAGTTTCACAGTTTAGGCATATCTTTCGTTCCTCACTTCTAAGTATTATTGAATCAGAAAGATAATCCTCTAGTCACAGAAGTGATATGAACCAGGTCTGCAACTGTCTTCAACTTGTTTCAAAAGTGGATTAGGGTTCTCATGAATAGTTAGGGTTCACACCAATCTTCAAAGGTTCAATGCAGCTCTTCAAAGAAATTAGGATACGCTCCAAGGAAAAGAAACAATCTCTACACAACACTTTAACACACCAAGAGGACGCCTTCACACACTAACAAAGAGGATTCTGAGCATCCACTCTAATATCTTCACGCACTAACATGCAACAACGGAGGACCGTGACAACTTTCACAAATTCGCAACAAATAATGAGCTTTATAAATAGATCATCACACCATCTAATACTTCAATGCAACTCGCAACATCCAGATACAAAGAGTGGGCTGATTCATAGCTCTGCAAAATATATGAGGCCATCCATGTTTGGACCAGTTGAGAAGAGAGAACTTTGACTATATTATATCAGCTAATGTTTCTACTTCACTCAATAGTGCAATTGTGAATACAAGGAAATGCAATCAAGCAATCATATTTTGAATTAAGGTTTTCACCTCTGGTGGGGGTATTATAGTAATGGCATATCTTATACATGATCTTTACTGAAGAAATTGTATCTCCCAAATGCAACAAAGCTTCTTAGTCTCATTCACTAAATAGATTTTGCAGACATGTAAATACAATCGCAGGAAACTAAAACTAGTTGGAAATCTTCAGAAGTTGGGGCCAATTGAGTTTGGCACTATTCTCTTATGTTCTTTCACCAGCTAGAATCCTTTGAAGACCACGGGACCTTTAACAGCTGACAATAAAACGTCTTAGTTTACCATTCAATAATCCAGGCGTCAACTACTCAAACGATTCAAGCAATGGAGGGTTTCAATTATATAGATCATTTAAATATAATTGCTTGGATTACATGGAAGGCTTTTCTTACCACAAGTTTAGTATCTTCCGATTTTGAGATTTCCTCGGCCTTGGCCTCTTCAAATTATACAAGGAGGGAAATAATGTTCCCCATGAGGAAAATCAGAACAAAGATTGAATGAGATCAATTGATATTTCCTGATTATGGCCATTATTTTGTTGAGAAAATTTCTGAAGCCAAACTTTTAAAGAAACAAATCTATGATATAAGCCATGTTAGCATTCGGAATACAGGCTGATCCATACTGAAGTCATCCCCACCATGACATCGTTTACATCTGTGATTCTTCAATAGTGTCATAATACAGCTTTAGAGTTTAACAATCGTAATTTTACAAAGATTGATTGCCGAACACAAACATGGGTTGAAGAGATAGTAAGGCGCCATACATACCCCATTTACAACACTCTTCACAATCTTGAAAAAGGGTTGGCGAGAAACTTATGAACAATGGAAACAACAAGTGGAAATGATGGAGGATCAATGGAAGTTCTGGACTTCCCGGCTGATCGAATATTGATCGAAACAGAAACTTTAGCAGAAAGAAAACCCTCGCCCCTTCTTATTCACAGATTGCTGCATTAAATCTACCGCCCGAGTGCCAACCCTCTCCTTCATGGAAGCAGGATAATCCCCAAAAACAAGTGGATCTACGAACTTGCATTCCAAATACAACCAGTAATTCTACAGATTGTTTGCCGTAAAATCAATACATCAGTGCCAAAAAGCCTAAGAAATCAAAACACTAATTTATTAGGTTTATAGAATTAAGGTCGGCAGCCTACCATCTAATCTGGAAATCGCACATCCTTGAGCTGAGATTACGTCTTTAGATTCGCTTGTTAGGGGATCAAGCCATCGAGAAACTATTGCCAAACCAATAGATCCACCTTGCTGTGCCTACACCGGGAACGACGTTTTGATATTTTTCTAATAGATTTCTTCAAGATCATCAAATTATGGCATATAGTTACAGAAATAAACCTGGTGTCTCTCTCGATAGAGTTCAACAACTGCTGCGTGTGCTAGCAAAACGTTGTGGCCAACAATATATGGTTCCACTGATGAATTCCTAGCGCTACTGTTGCCCAACAGATAGGGACATCTTTGAAAGGCGAAAATGTCAATCGAAAAAAAGTTAGGTTCATTGAAAGTCATCCAATTCTTCACTCGATTGGCGAATTGCTCGAAGCAGACGTTTGCAAATGCTGTGAAATCATCCCTGCAATAAGTCCACAATAATGATTGACAATTTGTTTTAAACTGATAATATGATAAACTTGGAAATGATAAAAAGAACAAATGTGCAGTGAGGAGAAAGTATTCAGAAGAAATTACACTATATGTCGAAATACAAAATAGGAGTTGAGGATGAGACTACGTCCGGTACTTCAATCGAAACCAAGCAACTAACACTGCAAATTACATATATATCTCATCCTTCATTAATTTCTATCTGTAATTGTAATCATATCATTAGTACCTGCAGGCATAAAGATTGGATTCGATAAATGATCATCTTGGAGCGGCGGATTGTTTTCCCAACGATTCATATCGTTTACCCGGCGTGGCAGGCTCTGCAACCTTTCGTTCTCCCAGGCTCAACCTTTCGATTAAACAAAAGAAACGGTTGATTAGTGCTAATCCCATAAAACCTTTGGGTAACCTTTCAGCAAACTGAAAATCTGTGTTGTTGGATACATGTGCTCGATGAAGAATATACTTACATTTCCCATCTTAGTCTTTCATCCTTAATCTCGATTAAAAAGCTGCTCCATATACACACAAAATATCATTGAAGCCCCTATCGGCGAATAAAAAGCTGTGATCGCCCTCCATATACACACAAAAGCTCATTGAAGCGCCTATAGGCGAAAAATTATAAATATAAAAAATTAACGAAATCCGAAAATGTTTCACAAAGTGAACTTGTAACCAAACACTAAAATGATTCATAATGTATATGAAGTCCAAAAATGTTTCACAATGTGAACTTGTAACCAAACCCTAAAATGATTCACAATATCTACAAAGTCTAGCTGTCTTATTACAAGATATTACAAAGATGTTGATTGGGTAGAAAAAAAACTGTGATCTATACCCGAAAATTCATGGCCCAAAAGCGCCGCGTTGAAATGCGAGCTATTGCTGCCGGCTGAAACTCTTTCATAGGAGGGGCACATGGTAAGGGTTCCCGCAGGCGTGAGAGGAGACGACATCTTCAGCGCTCTTAGTTTTTTCAGCTTGTTGTGCAGTTTCCTGTTCTCCTCTACTAGTGACTCATCCAACCTCTTCAGAAGCTCGCAGTCCACTTCGGTTTGTTTCAGCTTCGTCCTGAAACAAATTCGTATAACACAAAACTTTCAATGAAATAAAATAGAGACCTCAGCACAGAAACTTCCAATTTCTGCCAATAAAATAGGGCTTTTAGCAGATCCCAAGCTTTAAAACAGGATTTTCAACAGATACAAAGTTTTCTGAATGTTAAATTCCGAGAAATTTTAATTTCTAAATCGCGCTAAATTATGTAACAGTTGATTCGAAAGAGAGGCTATCCAATGTTAATGTCGACATCTAAAATACAATGAATCAATAAAGGGCACCAGCTAACCTTGCTCGCCTATTCTGGAACCAGACTTCAACTTGTCGTAGACGGAGATTCAGCTGTAAGGCCAAGGCTCGCTTCTGCTTGTGCCGAAGAAAAAGAAATTACAGCAGTCCAAATCATGACGAAACACAAACGACAAAAGCAGTATGTAGTAAACAAATACCATGAATAAACTTACAGATCCGGGAGTCCTGTTCTTTCCGAAGGTTTCTTCCAAAAGGGCGCACTGCTCTCTGGACAGTCTGAGCTTCTTCTTGGAACTGCCCTCTTCCTCTGCATCGCTGAGTGCCCCCGGATCATTCTCCAACTCCTCGGTAGCACCCCGCTTTCCCTTGAACATGGCGTACCCACTCACTGGGTTGGTAGCATTGGACGACACATTAATGCTGCCCGTGTCTTTGTTGTAGTAACAAGAGGCAGAAATTTTGTTGAGAACCTTCGCCTTTCCCGCAGATCTCTCGCTACAACTATTACTGCCATCTGTACATGACCATTATCATCATCATGATCCAAAATACCGAAAAAAAAAACTCCCGACATATCAATAATAAAACTAAATCCGTTCTAAAAAGAATTTATTATATTGCAGATTAACCATTCGTCTTATCAAGAATTAGGCAGGGCTAGAAATATACTCATCCCGGGTGAGGTTTTCTCCCATGGCTGCAAAGTGCCGCAGCCGGAGTCAGGTGGAAGTAATGGGGCTAACTGAAACAAATCTAACTGCACAGGGGGGGCATTCACATTTCTCTGAGAAGCCTTGTCGTGATCTTTCTCTCTGGTTGTTGTCCCAGTACCAAGGCTCAAACCTAAGGAGAGCCCTGTACTGCAACCCTGATCTATACCACCTTCTTTCGTTAAGGTTTCCACAGAGTGAAATGATCGTAGAATCTATTAAATAGAAAGGGAATATGTAGCATGGGAAAGGATGGGTGATGGATCTAGATGGACTCCTTATAAATCTTTGAGCATGATTATAATAATAATTGTGAACTGACAAAATGGTAAAAGATTGACCTTCGAATACAATGATTGGTTCGGTGTCCATAATAGTGCTCACTGCTGGCATCAAACAGCCCAAGAGTGCAATATCTTTGACCCATTAGGATGTTTATTATTGAAAATTGATCTGATTTAATAATTTAAATCAAGTAATCAAAATGTTTTCATTTAAAATTAATGAGTTGATTTAATAATTTAGAATAAGTACTCAGAATGATAAGACTGGAACTATTTTCGAAGCCTAAGACCAATACACCAAACCAAAAAACTTAAAAGGAGTATGGTTGAATATTATTAAGAGCACTACCAATTTCCCATCAACAACGAACTATGTATCCACTAGTAGAAGCCAACGCTTACCCTTGAAGAATTGTATACATTTATTTAATATTTTATTAAATTAAATTTAAAAATAAATTATAAAAAATATATATATATATTACTAAATTTGATCTTAAAATAAATTATAAAATATTTTAATTCATTTTATATTTAATTTAAAATAATTGCAAATATTGTTATAATAAAATTATAATAATTAAGACTCATTCATAGGTAAGAATCATGAGCTTATATAGCATAGTAAATTGTCATGAATTAAAGGTTGGTCGGATTTTTTTAATATTTTCATTTTATTTTTATTAAAATATTTTTATATAAAATAAAATATTATATTACAAATAAAATATATTTATTTTAATTTTAATAATTGTTAATAATTACGTTTAATTATTTGAATTTATTTATTTATAATTTATTTATAAATAAAATAAAAATATTCATTTATTATTAATATTTGTATATGATGTTAATTACCATAATCATTATCATAATAAAGAAAATATTATTATTATTATATCTACCTATTAATAATATTTTTTAACTAATAAAAATAATTAAATTTAATATACAACAAAGTAATGTGAATTCATAATTTCTCAATTATATTTATAAATAAGATGAGTTAGCCTATTCAACAATGAGCTAGACTATTGACCAAGACTAATTCATATTGTTTGGAAGTGTATATTGTTGACCAAAGTCGGTCTCATTTTATATATATATATATATAAGCATCATCATCATCATCATCATCATATATATATATATATATATGAGTTTTTAACAATTTGTTGATTGCGAGGGATGTGACTATCTAAATTCCAAGTATTTCTTGTGTATGTCCTACATAATTTTATTGTGATCGATCTTTAGAGTGTTTTGATGAAGTAGCTTTTTTGGAAGTGGATAGATTGCTTTTATGGATCTATCTATTTTTGTTGGGAGTAAACATATGTACTTTTTAACTTCTATGAAATAACAAAAGACATTATTTTTTTTCTTTAAAAAAAGTATGAACTTAATAATAATTCAAGCTTACTTGAGTTTTGACTAATTTTCCTTTTCTATATACATTTAACATTCATGATGCTTAATTATATTTCATGTTATTACCTTCATTGTTATTTAGATAAGTCATTGTAATTGGAATTCATATGTTATTAAAATATTTTTCACTATTAGTTAAAAGTTAAAATATCTTGATCATTTTTCATAGGATGTTTTCTTTTAACACTAACCTTTTTTGTATCATATGTTTTAAATAACCTCACTTACATGTTAGAAGTAACCAAAAATTGTTAATGATGTGCTGTGGTGAAAATCATACATAAAGTAAAGACATTTTTCATGAAGATATCCAACCTAGAAAACAACACCTACGCACACTTGGGAAAGGCAAATCTTGATGTAAAGCATGTGAAAAAATGGTTCATAGTTTGATTTATGGCTCTAAGCCCATAAAGTTTGAATCTAATTCAATAGTTACCACTTTAGGACCTTGTATTTTAGTCTAAGTATATTTAGATATGGTAAATAATTTTTGAAAAGAGGACGGGAATGAGAAAATGTTCCTAATTTGATTTAGGGGTTGAGGCCCAAATATTTTGAGTCGAATTCAACAATTACCACCTTTTCGCTTAAACTCAATTTCACGACAAGTATATTTCTAGGTACGGAAAATAATCTTGGAATTTAAGAGGATGGGAAAGACAAGACATTTTTCGAGATGAATTGTGACTTTTAGGGGAATGGAAAGCATGGATTTTTCTTTGAGTAAGGGAGGATGGAAAGTTGTTTATTACTATCTTGTGGAAAAATGTTTGTCTTAATCTATTATTTATAGGAGTAATTTGAAAACTACTACAACATTATCTTGATGTGTAGAGGAAGTTTGGAGTGTACCTAAACTATTAGATAAGCTAGAATATTTGTTAGGATATATTCATCATTTAGTTTTATGTCTAAATGCATTTTTGCATGCAGCATGCATTTATGCATGCATGTCATACAATTGCATGCATCTTAGTCATCAGTTTGGTGTCACCCAGCACCTAGTCCCCACTTTGCTAGCCCTCAGAGCTTCTTTCCTTGTAGTTTTAGCCCTCGTAGTCAGTAAGGCGCCCACTTCTCACCTACCACCTGAGAAAGGCACACTTCTTCACCTACCGCTAAGTTCACTTCAGTTAGTTGAGATCTTTCCTTGATTTAAGGCTAGATTGACTCCTCAACTGATTGTATCACTCCGTTGGACCCCCAATGAGACTAGATTTCCTATTATGACTCCAGTTAGCTCCCCATGCACCCTCCACAGAGCCTCCTTCATTCAGTTAGTGCCTCCATGTGCCAGTTACACCTACCACACTCAGTTAGACTCAGTTTGACACCTGGTTGACCGTTACTAGTGCATTGATGACTTCACTGATCTGATGATGAGGACTCCTAGTGGAGCCAAGCTATTCCATGCAGCATATTCGAATGACCTCCTTGGTTAATTCGAGTTATTTAGTCATTGTGACTCCACATTGTATTGTATTCTACTTATGAGTTCAATAGAGCACTGTTGCAGTTCTCTTGCACAATTTTACACATATTCTTCTTTATGCATATGTTGTAATTGATTTACTTGTTCAATAGATCTGTTGTGCTTAGATTTCACATGGTATCAAAGCCATGGAAGGGACAAGAATTATTTTCTGTAGGGATGATTCATGAAGATTGAGTGAATTGCTCACAAAAATATTTCAGCAGTGGCATGCAAAATCTCATGTTCATTCGCTCTTGGTCATGCAGTACCAAAAATTCTCTTCCAATCCACTCCAGAAGCCGAGAGTCTTCCACATAATTTCTGGATTCAAATCATTGGATCTTCAAGCTTGCTTGATTGTCTTATGCCGAATGTGAAGTGACTTGAAAAGTGTGGATTGTTCAACCTTATTGTTCTTGTTTTCTTGTGATTTGCAGGTTATTCAATCCTTCTATTGGAAATTCGCTTCTCTTGAAAGATGGAGACTTCTTCATCAAATCTCCTCATTCCTTTCAACTATTTTCAGTGGAAGGATGATATGGAGATATTGCTACATTCTAAAGGTTTCTACAGAGTTACCATGGGCCTAGAAGTTGAAGCTACATCAGCAGTAGAGAAGGAAAAATATTTCAATAAGCTTGGCGAAGCTTATGGCTTCCTTTGTCTAAGCATCTCTAAGGATCTTCTTTTCCATCTCAGTGGATTGACTACTCTGAAAGAGGTATGGGAGAAATTTGCCACACTCTTTGGCAAGTAGGATGATATGAGATCTTATCAGCTAGAGAATGAGTTGATTGCCCTCAATCCTGAAAACTTCGAGACCATCAATGACTTCTTCAGTGAGTTTAAAAGATTGGTTATGCTATTGAAGCAATGTGGAGTAGAAAAAGAAGATAAACAATTGATCCTATGCATTCTTTCAAAACTTGGGAAATATTTTTCAGTTTTTGTTTCAACTTTCAATACGAGAAATCTCACAATTCTGAATTGGAAAATGCCTACCTTAAGTGCCTTTATTGAATATGTGACGAAGGAGCATGATAAACTCATTCAAATGGGGACCATATGCTACAAAGATCAAGCATTATTTGTTGGAGGATCGAAAGCTACGATTGGAAAAGGGAAGCAAAAGAAAGAGAAGCCAAAGTTTGATCCGTACAACAAAGAGAGAAGACAAAGCAATCAGATGAGCCATCTAGTTCAAGAAACAAGCAAAAAGGGAAAGAGGGAAAAGAGAAATCTAAATGTTCTTATTGCAGCAAGGGCTATCATCCTAAAATCTCATGCATGAACAAAACCATAGATCAGATGGCCCTTCTTTTAGAGAAAAACAACATAACCCTTCCTGACGGTGCAAGAAAGAAGGATAAAAATGATCATCCCGAGAGAGGTCATGCACTCATGGAAACTGTTTCGACTTCCACAACTCTACTCATTGATTCTAGAGCTTCGAACCACATGGATGCAAATAAATATTCTCTCCCACAATTTGATCCCAACAGCGCCATCTCCATCAACATGGGAGATGACTCTCAAATCTCTTCAAAGGGAAAAGGAACCATTCATTTAGAGCATGGAAGTTTTCACAATGTTCTCTATGTTCCTTCCTTAGCTTCGAATATAATTTCCGTTTATCAGATGACTCACACTCGTTCACCAATGAAACTTGTATTCTGCCCTAAAAAAGTTGAAATTTCTGATATTGAAAGTGGAAAAGTTATTGTAGTAGGAAAAGCCAATCATGCTTCAAAAGCATATGAATTTTAACACTTTCTGCCGCATGACAAGCCCACCACTCTTCTATCTCATGGCAATGAGGTTAGTAGGCTATGGCATGAGAGGTTTGATCACCTAAATTATAAATATTTGTAGCTGCTACAGAAAAATTCCATGGTTGATGGCCTTCCGACGATCAAATCCCCGAAGGGAATATGCAAAGGTTGCATCATTGGGAAGCACCCCGAGCACAAGTTTGACCGAGGAAAAGCTAGCAGAGCTTCTTGAATTTTGGGGCTAATACATTCTGATATCAGTTGTCCAATGCCACATACCTCCATGAATGGCTCAAGGTATGTTTTGACATTCATCGATGACTTCTCCAAATTTATATGGGTTTTCTTTCTCAAAAACAAGTTAGAAGTACTAGAAAAATTCAAGTTTTTTAAGGCTTTTGTTGAGACTGCCACTGAGAGGAAGATAAAATCTCTTAGATCTGATAATGGAGGTGAATATATCAAATCAGAGGTGCTGCAACTTTGTGCTGAAAGTGGTAGTCAAATCTAGCACACAGTTCCCTACACACCTCAGATGAACGATGTAGCTGAAAGGAAGAACCGATCACTAAAAGAGATGACAACCTGTATGATTGAATCAAAAGGTTTGGCTGAAAACCTTTGGGCTGAGGCCATGAATGCACCATGAATGTTGCTGCATACATTCAAAACAGAGTTCCACATTCATCTTTGACTAATATTACACCTTTCGAAGCTTACACTGGTCACGAACCTGATGTGTCCAATTTCTGTGTTTTTGGCTCAACCACTGGGCTAGAATTCCGACTAAAAGGAGAAAATATTTGGATTCGCAAAGTGTTGAATGCATCCTATTGGGATATGCTGAAGAATAAAAAGGATACAAACTAATGGATATCATATCCAAAAATATAATAATTGAGCAAAGTGTCAAATTTGAAGAACCACTTCAAAATCTAGAACTAGTCGAGGAAGAAACAATTGATTTACCACCTCTACAAGAAGAAGAATTTGAAGAAGATGATGAAAGTATTGGTTTTGATATTTCTGATATTTTATCAAAATTTGATGAACATGTTATATCAGGTTCCGAAGTTGATCCAGTTGTGTCCCAACACTTGCCAAAGTGGGCCCAAAATACTCTCAATTCTGCTGGTCAAAACATTGGAAATCTTGCCGATCCAAGGAGGACTCGAGCAGAATTTCAAAGAGAAGGTATGGATCTTTCACATTCCGATCCTTTAATTTCAGAGAAATGTTTTTTGATGATAGGTTCAGATCCTAAATCATATTATCATTCCCACCGATATCCGAGATGGCAAACCTCCATGGATGAAGAGTACAGTTCTCTTCAAAAGAATGCTACATGGGAGCTAGTTTCGCTTCAACCTGGGAGGAAATTAGTCCAATGTAAATGGGTATACTGCACAAAGGTTGCTGATTATGGCTTAAGCTAAAAATACAAAGCTCAGTTGGTTGCAAAAGGTTTCTCCGAAGTCCAAGGAGTGGACTACAATGAGACCTTTGCACCGGTTGTAAAGATTGATTATATCCATATAGTTTTGGCCATTGCCGCATCCAAGCACTGGGAAGTGCACCATATGGATGTGAAGAGTGCATTTCACCATGGAGATATGAAAGAAGAAATATATATGAAGCATCCATAAGGATATATATTAGATCGAAAGTTAGTATGTATATTGAAGAAGTCATTCTATGGCTTAAAACAGGCCCCAAGAGCTTGGTATGCTAAGATGGGCTCCTTCCTTCTCTCACAAAACCTCGAAAGGTCCAAATCAGATCCAAATGTGTACCTACAGCAGACTGAAGGTAATTTGTTTATTATAGTTATTTATGTTGATGATATTTTGATAATTGGTAGCACTCTCAGTTCAATCGACAAGTTAAAATCTGCTTTAAATCTAGCTTTTGACATGAGCGATTTGGGCTTGCTAAAACAATTTATGGGGCTTGAGATTGCTCAAAATTTTGATGGGATCACCATATATAAAAAAAAATATGTTTCAGCCCTATTAAAAATTTTCAATATGTTAGATTGTAAGGCAGCCCCATTCCCATTCCTCTCAGGAATTAGTCTTGAGGAGGGAGATTCTACACCACTTGCAAATTCTACATTGTATCGACAGTTCATCGGTTCTCTTCTATACTTGACACACTAAAGGCCTGATATATCTTATGCCGTGAGTGCTAAATCAAGATATATGCAGCAGTCCCATGAGCTCCATTGGCGAGTAGCCAAAAGGATCTTGCACTATGTGCAGGGTACTAGACATTTTTTGATACACTATGTTGTAGATTCTGAGCTAGATTTGGTTGGGTACACTGATTCAGATTGCGAGGGTGATAGTATTGATCGAAATTCCACTTATGGTTATGTTTTCATGATTGGAACTGGTCCTATTTGCTAGCCAAGCAAAAAGCAAGAAGCCGTTGCCTTATTTTCAGCAAAGGCAAAGTATTGAGGAGCAGTCAATGTTTGCATTCAGGCAGTTTGGTTGCAGGGTATTTTGGCAGAGTTTGATATTGGTAGTACTGCTTCGACTGTCATCTTTTGTGACAATTAAAGTTCTATCAAGATCTCAACAGATCCAATTCAGAGACAGAGGACCAAGCACATCGAGATCCACATTCACTACATTCGAGAGCTTGTTCATGACAGAACCATTGTTTTGCAATATTTCCCTACCGATGAGCAAATTGCATACATCTTCACCAAGAGCTTCACTGAGAAGAAGTTCTCTTACCTCCGTTCACTATTGGAGGTGAGTTCCGTCATGGTGGAGACATATTAGATCCTTCTATGTTTAGCTTGAACGGAGGCTTTCTTCCCATTGGGTTTTCCCTCTTTCCTCACTTAGATTTATTTCTAGAATTTTTTGGATTATTGTATTGGGGTGAACTTTGGTATCAGTAACCAAGGCCATATATTTTATTTTAAACTTCATTGTATAGCTTGAGGGGGGGTGTTAGGATATATTCATCATTCAATTTTATGTCTGCATGAATTTTTTGCATTCAACATGCGTTTCTGCATGCATGTCATGCAATTGCATATATCCCAGTCATCAATCTGGTGTCACCCAGCACCTAGTCCCCACTTTGCTAGCCCCAAGAGCTTCTTTCCTTGCAGTTTTATCCCTCCTAGTCAGTTAGGTGCACACTTCTCACCTACCACCTGAGAAAGGTGCACTTCTTCACCTACCACTAAGTTCACTTCAGTTAGTTGAGATCTTTCCTTTATTTAAGGTTAGATTGACTCCTAAACTGATTGTATAACTCCGTTGGAACCGCAGTGAGACTAGATTTCCTATTCTAACTCTAGTTAGCTCCCCATGCACCCTCCACTGAGCCTCCTTCATTCAGTTAGTGGCTCCATGTGCCAGTTATGACAAAGTGTCCTCAGACACATAACTTTATTAATGAAGAAGGAAAATAATTACATCACAGAGATGTGAGGGCTAAATCCCGAAAGATTACCTCACATGGAAAACTCGATGGATTTAAATATCCAAAGAGTAACAACTAAATTACCGTTACCAAAACTAACTAAGGGACACCTCACATAATCACGTGAGTGTGTAGATGCCCTTTTACATTTATTAAACTAAACTTCTATTTATTACATTTTTGGATCATAATTCCTAACAATCCCCCCTTTGATCCAAAAATTATTTTGAACAAATACCAAGTTCATCTCTAAACTTATCAAATTTGACCCTTCCAAGAGATTTTGTAAAAATATCTGCAGTTTGATCTTCTGATGGACAATACTTTGGCTTGATGATTTGTTTGACGACGAGAGCCCGAATGTAATGATACTTAGTATCCACATGCTTAGTTTTTGAATGAAAAACAGGATTTTTGGCTAACTTGATTGCTGACTGATTATCAATAAATAATGAAGTTGCTTCTTTCTGATCAACTTTGAGGTCTTGCAAAATCCTTCTTAACCAAACTATCTCACAAGCAGCTTCCCAAGCTGAAATATATTCTGCTTCTGCTGTAGAATTTGCAATTGTATCCTGCTTTTTACAACTCCATGCCACCGCAGCTGATCCCATATTCATTAAGTAACCTGAAGTAGATGCCCTGTCATCAACATCTCTAGCAAAATCCGCATCTGAATAGCCAACAAGTTTGAAATTTTTGTTTCTTTTAAACTCAAGTCCAAAATCCTTTGTTCCTTGAAGATACCTTAACACCCTTTTTGCTGCATTCCAATGACTTTCTCTAGGTTCCTGCATATATCTGGAAAGTATGCTAACTGCATAAGATAGATCAAGACGAGTATTCATCAAGTAAATCAAACATCCAATTAACTGTCTATATCCAGTGCAATTTACAAGTTCCCCCCCTTCAAACTTAGAAAGTTTTAAATTTTGCTCCATGGGAGTAATCGCTGGTTTACATTCCTCCATTCCAAACTTCTTCAATAATCCAGATATGTACTTAGCTTGAGAAATAAATATACTTCCTTCCTGCTGCTTTACTTCAACTCCAAGATAGTAATGAAGTAAACCCAAGTCTGTCATTTCAAAACCTGTTTGAAGTTCTTTCTTAACTTGAAATATATGATCATTATTGTTACCTGTTATGAGCAAATCATCAACATACATAACCAAGATGACTAAGTTGTTTTCCTGGATTCGAACATACAAAGTATCATCTGACTCACTACGAAGAAAACCAACTTTCTGTAGGTAGGCATCCATTTTTGCATACCAAGCTCTGGGAGCCTGTTTCAATCCATACAATGCCTTAACTAGTTTACAAACTTGATTTTCTTTCCCTGGAACCTCAAAACCAGGAGGTTGAGTCATATAAACATCCTCTTGTAGATCACCGTTTAGAAATGCACTTTTTACATCCATTTGATGCACTTTCCATCCATTTTGTGCAGCTAAAGCTAGCACAATCCTGATAGTATTCCATTTCGCTGTTGGAGCAAAAGTTTCTTCATAATCAATCCCTTCTTTCTGAGCAAAACCCTTTGCCACCAATCTTGCCTTATATTTATCAATATCTCCATTTGCTTTGTACTTAATTCTGTAAACCCACTTACAACCAATGGGTTTAACATCATGTGGACAATCAACTATTTTCCAAGTCGGATTCTTCATTACTGCATCATACTCACTTTGCATGGCCATTTTCCATTCATCATACTCAACTGCTTCATTAAAGGTAGTTGGTTCAACAACTGAAAGAGCAAAATTTTCTGAACCCGTATTAGAACTCCTTGTACCTGTTTTGCCTTTTTCATCAGACTTAACATCCTGAAGTAACTTAGTTGCCCATTTTGGTTTCTTCTTTTCAATGTTAACCTGATTTGAATCATCCAAGTTAACTTGTGAAGAATTCAAAGTATCTTCAACCTGTTCATCATCCTGTACTTCTGAAGTGAGATCAAACCATTGTTCATTCCTTGTCTTATTTAAGTGTTGCATCCTTAATTGTTCCTTAGTTACTTTTTCCTCTAAGTGACTAAGTTGTTTTTCAACCTCTTCTACACTTAAACTTTCAGTTTCATCAAAAATCACATCCCTGCTGACAATAAACTTTCCATCTGACAGAAGCCTATACCCCTTTTTCTCATGAGAATAACCAATCAACATGCACTTAACACTTCTAGACTCTAACTTCTTTCGTTTTTCTTTTGGGACAAGTGCATAACAAACTGAACCAAAAACTCTCAAATGTTTGACCATAGGTTTGAATCCATACCAAGCCTCAAAAGGAGTTATTCCATCAAGTGATGATGAAGGAGATCTATTCCTCAAATAAATTGCTGTATGAACTGCTTCTGCCCAATAACATGATTTCAACCCTTTGAAAAATAACATTGCTCTAGCCATGCCCAATAAAGTCTGATTCATCCTTTCAGATACTCCATTTTGCTGTGGAGTATAAAAATTTGTCAACTGTCTTTTAATCCCTTTTTCCTGACAATAAGTCAAAAAATGATTTGATGTAAACTCACCACCATTATCAGTTCTCAAAGTAGCAATCTTTTCCTTTGTTGCTGTTTCAACCAAATTTTGAAATGACTGAAACTTTTCAAACACTTCTGATTTTTCCTTCAAAAAATACACCCAAACCATTCTGCTAAAATCATCAATAAACAACAAAAAATATTTACAACCACCAAGTGAAGTTTCCAAAGGACCACAAACATCACTATGAATAAGCTGTAATCTCCTTGTTGCTCTCCAAGTGCTTTTTGAAAAAGCTATCCTTCTCTGTTTGCCATAAATGCAAGCTTCACACTTTGCATTTTCCTTCCGAAAAGTAGGCAACCCCTTTACCATTCCTTGTTTTTGAAGTTGTACAAGACTATCAACATTCAAGTGCCCAAAACGAATGTGCCACAAGCGGATAGGTGAAACATCAGTTTCAACTAAACCTGCAAATTCCTTCAAATGTTCCTTTGACCTAGGAATGACTGTTCCCTTCATCCTAAGAAGCTTTCCGTCTTCATAACCTGTCATAACTGTTTTGTATGCATCCTTTGTTGAATTAACAAAAAGGATACCACCTTCCATTACAACTTGATGTCCTAATTGGCGAATGACAACTAAAGACAACAAATTTTTCTTAAATGTAGGCACATACCAAACATTAGAAATCAATCTTTCTCCAATTCCAGGAAAATCAACCTTAACTGTTCCTTTTCCTTGTGGTAAAAGAATAGAATCATCTGCAAGAAAAATTGAATTTAAATGACAATCTTCATAACTCCAAAAGAAATCTTTCCTATATGTCATATGCTGAGTAGCCCCTGTATCCATAATCCAAGCATCTTCAAAATCATTTTTGAAACAAGAAGAAGACTGAACAAAATTCACTGATTCCAACTGATGAACTTGAACAAAATCCATTGATTCTGATTGTCCAAGTGCTGTAAAGACATATTCACAATTTTCACTATCGTCTGCATGAGCATAATGTGTCGCTGATGAAGATTCTTTAGATTCTCTTTCTTTGAGAATTTTTTCAAATGGAACTATACAGTCTGAAGCATAATGTCCAACTCTATTACAACGAAAACATGTGACCTATTTATTAGCTCTTCCTCTTCTAGAGACCTGTTGGTTACCTGAACCTCTTCCTCTTCCAGAAAACTTTGACTGTGTACTTTCAAATTCTTTAGAACCTCTTCCTTGATTTCTTCCTCTTCCTCTTCCACGGCCTCTTCCTCTTCCAAAACCCTGACCACGACCTCTATTTGAATTTTGAAAAACTTTCTGATCATTGCCTTTTTGATGATTACCTGGAGACTGTTTGCTAGTACTTGCAACCAAAACATCTTCTCCTGCTTGCTTTGTTTTACCAAAAATCTTTTCATGTGTGGCAAGTAATTCACTTAGTTCATCAAAAGAAACTTTATCCAATTTATTTGTAATTTGTAAAGTTTCCAAAAAATGCTTATATGTCTCAGGCAATCCTGCGATCAAAATGGTCACCATCATGCTGTCTTCAATTTTATCAAAACCAGCTCTTGAAATTTCTTGTTTGATATTTTTTAATCTAGAAATGTACTCCATGACATCACCTCCTAAAGACAATTTTTGTTGAAACAACTTCAATTGAAGATCAATTTTCTTAGCTTCACTTTGAGAATCAAATAAATCTTTCAATGTCTTCCAAGCTGACCATGCATCAGGACTATTTTCAATATGCACATAAATATCATCGGAAACAGTACTGTGAATCAATGCTAAGGCCTTTTCATCTTTTACTTCCCACTTTGCAAGCTGATCATGATTAGTTGGTTTGATAGGTTTAGCATTACAGAAACCCTTCCACAATTCATTGTAAATAAGAGTGCTTTGAATATGACGACTCCAAACTTTATAATTTTTCGATCCTTCCAACTTGTCAGATTCATTAAAAAGACTTATAACTTTAGACATTGTAAAAAAATAATAAACACCTTATAACTCCAGAAGATGTGTATTATGCAAATCTTATAGCTCCAAGCATTAAAGAAAGCACCTTATATCACCAGAAGAAGTAAACAATCACCTTATATCACCAATGGAAGATTTTATGCAAAAATATCACCACCAACATTAAAAGAAAATTACTCATCAACAAGAGTCACCATGAAAGAAATGCTGCAAGAAACACCACACACCATGCAAAAGAAAGCTATAGGGGCTTGGCCTTGACCCACTTATAGCCTCAAGAAAAGAATTTGATAGAGCTTCACTTTGCTCTAATCAAAACTTGAATGAAAGTACAAGTACTCCTTATGACACCAAACAATGCTCCTTATTACTCCAATGCCCAATAAAAATTACACCTTATTACTCCAAAAAACAAGTAGTCTTTATAAGTGAATTGGAAAGATACATTATTGTTGAGTGGGAGGTCACAAGATCCAGTCCCATCAACTTCAAAAATAATTTTTTTTTCTTTTTTTTTAAGATTATTTCTCTCCAAAAATAAAAATACCTTATCTCTCCAAACAAATTATGTACTTTTCAAAATTTTACATTGAATTAAATGAAAAGTAAAAAAAAATACGATCTCTCCATGGGTATTTAAATTCCACAAGCTTTAAATTGTTTTCAAATATCTACATAATACTCTTACCACTTAAACACGTCTTCGATTCCAGCAAACAACAACTCCTCCACAGACTTCTCCACGCTCGGGCTTGAACTCCACCACTGCACCGGTACACCAAAAGGCAATCGACCACACGGCCTCCTCCAGCACTGCGCGGGATTCACCGTAGACTCAGCAGACCAGAAATGATGGCCCTTCTCTCATCCAGGGCTCACGGCTCTTCTCCACAGCCAGAAATGACGGCCCTTCTCTCATCCAGGGCTCACGCGCTCTTCTCCACAGCCTTCACGCGCCAGGGTTCACGCGCTCTTCTCCACAGAATGATGACTGGTGCGTTTGACAGATTTGGTTAAACTGGCTTCTCTCTATATTGATTGAACTGTGAAGCGATGGCAGCTTCTGCACAAGTTCCAACGAGCTTTGGCCGTGACTTCGTTTCCGTTGGTTTACAGCACACAACAAATTTTATTCAGGGCTTCTCTCTATAAATCTTCACCTCCAGAAACCTAGCATAATCTTCTCAATCAATCGCTGAGATTCACAATCACCACGTCCACAATCACCACGCTTAGGTTAAAATTCCTTCAACTGTTCTGTCGTCTCCTTCCAAGAGAACTAGCGGCCAGGTGGCTGTTAATATTTTCAAGGACTGCGTATTGCTTCAGTATAATCAGCATTTGGTGGCTGTGTTGAAGTCCAAGATCAACTTCGATGGAAGTCCACACACTAAAAAAAAATTTGCTTTGCTATGCAGATATATTTAATAAATGAAGCCGAAGCACTTATAATGAGAAAGTAAAGAAAGCCTGCCAATCTGTGGCTAAGAGTCATTGGAATGCAGAAGAGAAAATATGGACATTTCCAAAGAATGCACTGGATGATCTTCTATATTCTTTAGACATGATATCTTCACTTTCTATCATTTTTGTAAAAAATTTCTTCCACAAAATTTTTAAATAATCTTTCCTTAAAATAATAATATTTTACTCTCTCCAAGTAAAAAATTCTGCAGAGATCCTTTATTTATTTATTTTTTTTTAGCCCAAAAGAACTGCCCAAAAGAATAGGAAGCATTAACTTACGGTTAAAATTTCGCTATTCCAAAACCTTGAAAGTCACCTTCTTCAAACAACCTTTAGCACCTTCCAACCAGGTTCCAACCACACCATGCTTCAACCAGACCAAGCTTCAACCGCGTGCTCTGATACCACTTTGACAAAGTGTCCTCAGACACATAACTTTATTAATGAAGAAGGAAAATAATTACATCACAGAGATGTGAGGGCTAAATCCTGAAAGATTACCTCACATGGAAAACTCGATGGATTTAAATATCCAAAGAGTAACAACTAAATTACCGTTACCAAAACTAACTAAGGGACACCTCACATAATCACGTGAGTGTGTAGATGCCCTTTTACATTGATTAAACTAAACTTCTATTTATTACATTTTTGGATCATAATTCCTAACAAGTTACACCTACCACACTCAGTTAGACTCGGTTTGACACATGGTTGACTGTTACTAGTGCATTGATGACTTCACTGATCTGATGATGAGGACTCCTAGTGGAGCCAAGCTATTCCATGCAGCATATTCAAATGACCTCCTTGGTTGATTCGAGTTATTTAGTCATTGTGACTGCACATTGTATTGTATTCTACTTATGAGTTCAATAGAGCACTATTGTAGTTCTCTTGCACAGTTTTACACATATTCTTCTTTATGCATATGTTGTAATTGATTTACTTGTTCAATAGATCTGCTGTGCTTAGATTTCACATGGTATCAGAGCCATGGCAGGGACAAGAATTCTTTTCTATAGGGATTGTTCATGAAGATTGAGTGAATTGCTCACAAAAATATTTCAGCAATGGCATACAAAATCTCATGTGCATTCGCTCTTGGTCATGTAGTACCAAAAATTCTCTTCCAATGCACTCTAGAAGCCGAGATTCTTCCACATAATTCCTGGATTTGAATCATTGGATCTTCAAGCTTGCTTGATTGTCTTATGCCAGGTGCGAAGTGACTTGAAAAGTGTGGATTATTCGACCTTATTGTTCTTGTTTGCTTGTGATTTGCAGGTTATTCACTCCTTCTATTGCAAATTCAGTCCTCTTGAAAGATCGAGACTTATTCATCAAATCTCCTCATTCCTTTCAAATATTTTCAGTGGAAGGCTGATATGTAGATATTGCTGCATTCTTAAGGTTTCTACAAAGTTACCATGGGCCTAGAATTTGAAGCTACATCAGTAGTAGAGAAGGAAAAATATTTCAATAAGCTTGACGAAGCTTATGGTTTCCTTTGTCTTAGCATCTCTAAGGATCTTCTTTTCCATCTCAGTGGATTGACTACTCCAAAAGAGGTATGGGAGAAGCTTGCCACACTCTTTGGCAAGCAGGATGATATGAGATCATATCAACTAGAGAATGATTTGATTTCCCTCAATCCTGAAAATTTCGAGACAATCAATGAATTCTTCACTAAGTTTAAAAGCTTGGTTATGCTATTGAAGCAATGTGGAGTGGAAAAGGAAGATAAACAATTGATCCTATGCATTCTTTCAAAACTTGGGAAAGATTTTTCAGTTTTTGTTTCAACTTTCAATATGAGAAAGCTCACAATTCCAAATTGGAAAATGCCTACCTTAAGTGCCTTCATTGAATCCGTGATGAAGGAGCATGCTAAACTCATTCAAATGGGGACCATATGCTCCAAATATCAAGCATTATTCACTGGAGGATTGAAAGCTACGAATGGAAAAGGAAAGCAAAAGAAAGAGAAGCCAAAGTTTGATCCGTCCAGTAAAGAGAGAAGATAATGCAATCAGATGAGCCATCCGGTTCAAGAAACAAACAAAAAGGGAAAGAGGGCAAAGAGAAATCTAAATGTTCTTATTGCAGCAAGGGCTATCATCCTGAAAGCTCATGCATGAAGAAAACCATAGATCAGATGGCCCTTCTTTTAGAGAAAAACAACATAACTCTTCTTGACAATGCAAGTAAGAAGAAGAAAAATGATCATCCCGAGAGAGGTCATGCACTCAGGGCAACTGTTTCGACTTCCACCAATCTACTCATTGATTCTGGAGCTTCGAACCACATGGCTGCAAATAAATATTCTCTATCATAATTTGATCCCAACAGCACCATCTCCATCAACATGGGAGATGACTCTCATATATCTTCAAAGGGAAAAGGAACCATTCATTTAGAGCATGGAAGTTTTCACAATGTTCTCTATGTTCCTTCCTTAGCTTCGAATATTCTTTCCATTTATCAGATGAATCACACTAGTTCACCAAAGAAAGTTGTATTCTGCCTAAACAAAGTTGAAATTTCTGATATTGAAAGTAGAAAAATTATTGCGGTAGGAAAAGCCAATCATGCTTCAAAAGCATATGAATTTTCACACTTTCTGCCACATGACAAGCGCACCGCTCTTCTAACTCATGGCAATGAGGTTAGTAGGATATGGCATGAGAGGTTTGGACACCTAAATTATAAATATTTGGAGCTTCTACAGAAAAATTCCATGGTTTATGGCCTTCCGATGATCAAATCCTCGAAGGGGATATGCAAAGGTTTCATCATTGGGAAGCACCTTGAGCACAAGTTTGATCGAGGAAAAGCTAGGAGAGTGTTAACACCTAAAAAGTGCTCACTAGCTCATTCCCTTATTCACATGACCCATTTGTCCACTTTTCCACCATCTGAGCCTCTGGAGCCAACAAAAGGTCACCAAAAGACCTTAGTACACCCCTTTTCCCAGTTAAAAAAGATTATTTTTCCTTAAAAAACATAAAAAACCCTCAGAAAGGGTCCAAATTCCCAAAATATTAAAAAGGGAATAAAAATATTAATTTTATTCAAAAAAGGAAAAAAGGAGGGAAAAGTACCTAAACCATGTTGGTCAATACCATTGGTTTCCACAAAACCACAAATGGTATTCCCCACCACCAAAACCTATAAAAAGGTGGTAGGGGCTCCTCATTTCACATCCATCCATATTCCTTTCCTCATGCTGCCAAAATCTCCCTTGAGTTTTGGCCATTGTAGCAACCTTGGAGAAAGGACCCATTGGAGATTGGAGCTGCTCACCATTGGAGCCATTCAAACAACTTTCATCACTTGGAGGTATTGTTCTTGCGAGCATTTGCTTTCCCCATTGTCAATACAAAAATTATTTTTTATATTTCTTGTTCTTGTTCTTTAATTCAAAATGCACATGCTAGTTTAGTTTACTTTAGATTAAGTTTATTGTTATTTATTTCTATTGAAACTGCTGCTACTAGTTAGCAGGTGCCCATAGCACTAAGCTTGGTTGCAAAACCAAGCCAACAGTTTTTGGCGACTCCACTGTTTTTTGAATCTTTAGATCTCACTTTTGCTTTAGATCTTACTTTTTGATAGTATTTGTTAGTTTAAATCATAGATCTGCCACCCTAGACAGCAGATCCATTGTTGTTTTAGATCTTGGCCCATTTTTTAGCCATTAACAGCCCGAAATTCTCAATTTTCGGCTTCGTTTTTCGGCATCCGCGTACGGCTTACGCCTCGCGGCTTTTTGCCCAACAGTCACGCGGCTCATCACGACTGCGTGACTTTTTTCCACGCGGTTCACCGCGGCTTCGCGGCCATTTAGCGGGCTGCACATCGCGGCTTCGCGGACCTTTTCCGCGCTGCACATCGCGACTGTGTGACGAAATCCCGCACTGCACATTGCGGCTTCGCCGTCAAAACCCGCGCTGCACATCGTGGCTTCGCAGTCAAAACCCGCGCTGCCCATCGCGACTGTGCGACAGAAATTTGCGCGGTCCATCGCGGCTTTTCTGTCAGAACCCGCGATCCTAGTTTTTTCGTTCGGTCGAATCGTTTAAAAAATTAATTTCTTACTGTATTTTCTTCCCACATAGCACATTTTCCAGTATTAGAAATCCTGCATATTTTACAGCCATAGAAAAATTTTACTATTTAGAATGCACATGTGAAAAAGTCTTTTTAAATATTTTCAGAAATTGAAAGAAGGATTTGGTTGCATTTTATCTAGATTTTTTACTGTTTACTTCTTTGATATTTTTTCCCATAGCAGAATTTTAAAAGAAATCCATTTATTTCGCAAAGAAGTTTTATTATTTGCTTTCCTATTTCAAAAGATCCTTTGTTTTTTGAATAGTCCTTGAAAAGCATTTAATTTCCATTTATTGAAAAAGTCATAATATTTGCTTTTTATTTCAAAAGATCCTCTGTTTTTTGAATACTTAGCATTTACTTTTTCAAGTTCAGTTTAAAATATCACACGTGCACCCACTCAAACACTAACTTTAAACTGATCCTTAAAACTTACCCTAATTTCAACCCACTTTTAACCCCACTTGGGGAACACTAAAATAACTTTGTAGCTAGGTAGTATTGAGGGGATAGGTGTTCCAATAACACCCCTCAGTTATTACATCTGAGACATAGTTGTTGTCCTTTAGGGAGCTAAAATCTCTTAGTATTTATTGGCACGGTCACAACCGGTTTATGGGAAGGCCTCTCTCCTAGGAGGGTTGAAGTCGCGAGGATGGTTCCGGAAGCCTGAGTGGAATACCGAAATCCATTCAGTAACCGAAGGGCTACCATTCGCAGTTCTCGGGATATCCCTGTATGGGGGTATTGCAATAAAGGACCAAACAAGAGATTTACCTTTTCTCGACGTGTCATGAACGGAGTATCCTAGTAGCCATTCTTTAGGATTGATTACCCGGTGTCCCTCCCGGTAGGGGGATATCTAGCCGTGGACTCAACACTCAATATTGTCTGACTTGGATTTCATCACCTTGCAGAGAATATAGTTTGTTGATTCACAATACTTTTAGTTAGGTGTTTGCATGATTCAACCCACCTTTGGTCTAGTTACACCTATTTTTTCTAGAAGCTGTTTGCATGTTGGTACTCTGACCATTTTTTGCATCCCTCCACTTATTACAGCACAGCTGCTATAATAAGTGCCTTTTTGAGGTTGATTTTTTGGCCTGAGAGCCTTCATTTTCACTCCCCTTCTTGCACCCTTGGTTGCATTAGGGTTTTGAGTTTTTTATACATTACCATTTTTCACATACAGATTTTTACAGAAAAACTTATTTTCTCACCATTGAGAATTTTAGACGCTCTCGTCGTCTTCAGGGCGAACTCCCAGAGTTCAGTCTACTTGGCTCACCACGTCACCGACGCTGAGCCTTATCCCTTGACTCGACACATCGTCGGTCAACCATACGGTCATCCGATTCTAACACGCCTCACTTCACTTATGATTCTGAGGCAGAATCCGAAAACCCCACTGCGTTATTCCCAACCAACCTTATGGCTGGAACACCTTTTGACCCACTTTTTACCAGCACCATAGGAGAGACGTCTACTGACCCTTCTACTGCGATGCCATCCATGGCAACACCTACCCCCCTAGGTATGCCTAATATGGCGGACACTCCACATTTAGGAATGCCCAACACAGGGCCACCACCTGTTATGGGTATGCCCAACATAGGGGTCACACCCCCTCTGATTCCCACAACTCAGATTCCAGGAATCGCCACTACCATTCCTAACCCAAGTGTAACCCATGTTGCACTTGGAAGTGCTGGCCCATACCAGACCACACCTATTGGAGGACACATACCTGCAATACCTAGCATACCTTTAGGCGCTACTGGACCCCTAAATCATACCACCATGACTAGGCATGTCCCAGTCCCAGTCACTACATCTGCTAGCTTACCGTACATGGCGAGTCTGAACTTGCCAGACTTAGCCAGGCTCACCAATGATCCTATCAGACACGATCCTGCGTGGCCTCACATGCCCACCAAACTCCCCTCTGACATCCCTAAGTTTGAGGGAAAGGCAGGTGAGGACCCCCAGAACCATATCATGTCCTTCCATCTATGGTGTTCCTCCAACTCCATAGTGGATGACTCTGTCCGCCTCCATCTATTACAGCGCACCTTCACTGGCTCTGCAGCCAAGTGGTATATCGAGCAGCCCCATGGGACACATGCCACCTTTACCTCCCTTGCCTTGACCTTCCTGTAGTTCTTTCAGTTACCTGTCCGCTATGATGCGGGCGTCGAGATCCTACTGTCTTGCAGACAGAACACGACCACCCACATCACTGACCACATTCATGAGTGGCGTCGACATCGAAGCCTCTGCAAAATCAAGTTAGACGACCGTATCTTCCTAGATTGGTTTCTAAAATCCCTTCTCCCTCTCATTGCGAAGGATGTGGCATCCGAAAGACCCCAGTCTGAAGAAGAGGCCATCCTCAAAGCCCAACAGTTTGATATCATTTACGCCCAGTCGGGTTATCTGTATACCATTATACCAGACGCCCCTCGGGGTGAGTCATCCCAACATGATGCGTCGGGGGCATCCCATGCTGCTGATGGCATCATTGGTCGTATGGCCTCGCATCCCCAACCCTTTTCCATTGCACATCCTAGCCATGGTCCCGACCTTTCGCGGGCTACATCTCAGTCTGGAGCAACCAGTTCATATGCTCCCACGGCACATCACCACCATACCCATGGACCTTCATGTCCACCTCAGTGTTTTGGTCATGCACCACCTGCATACGCCCCCCCAGCTGCACCTCAACCAGTGTACTATCACAGCAAGCTGTGGCAGCTAACCCAACACCTCCAATAGCTCAGGGTTACCAACAACCCCAGCAGGTATCTGGTCCACTTCCAACCCCACCGGTGTATTATCCACCACAACCTGCTCCCGCACCTGCGGCGAACCAAAATCCTCCCACTGCTCGAGGGCAAGTGTACACACAGCACAACCAGCGCAACCAAGGTGCGCAACAGAACCGTGGTAGAGGTCGTAACCGCGGTAATAACCAACAACATCAGCAAGGTCCTCCACCTCCCAATCCCCCGCAAAATAACAATGCTGCTCCTCCCAACCGCAATCCGGTCTATCTGCGGGGTCTATGGTCATTACACACATTCTTGCCCACATTTGGAGCGAGCTCGGCAACTCTGGACCGACGATGCCCATCGTCAAGGGCAAGCGGCTCCTCAGCCGCCACCCAGCCCTCCACCACCACAACATCAACCTTTGGTGCTGCAAAACCCCTTTCCAAACCAAGGTGTAGTGAACACTCAACTGTTAGCTCCCCCTCACGGCAACGTGCCACCACAACAGATCACTTATGCAGCCCCTGATCAACCCATGTTCGATTCAGGTACTCACCATTTGTTGATGATGTCAACTGCCGATGCCAACCTCCAAACCCGTCGGAACCAATATGGCTCCACATCTGAAGCCCCCCCCGCCGACAAGAACACTAACGTTCATCCCACATATCAAACGTTATGTATACCTCCGGCTCCACTTGATGGCGCTTCCAAAGCACCTTGCTTCCCACTTCGTCGCATCAACAGTAATCCCAATGCTCGCGTTGCATCGAATTACAACATTGTCGACGACTTAGCCCAGTCTCCTGCAGCCATGTCTGCTTTAGAAGTTTTGAAAAACTGTCCTTCGCAGCTCAAGACTTTACTCTCTGTCATTGGTGCCATTGACCCCAATGATTCATAGCTGATCGCATTCGATTCAGACCAGCCTGAACCACGCCTGCCTTCCTCTTTAGCATTCCAAGTTTTCGTTTATGTTCGGAATCTTGTTATCCATCGGTGCATTATCGATGAAGGGGCCTCTACATGCGTCATGTCCACATTCGTTTGGCAGAAGTTGGGATCCCCTACTCTCCAGCAGTCCACCATGGCATTGCGAGCCTATGACGGTCGTTCGGCACAACCCCAAGGTCTATTAGCTAATGTCCCTGTCCAGCTGGCGGGTAAAACCGTCCTCATTGACATTGAGGTCATCAATGCCTAACTAGACTATAACCTTTTACTTGGTCGCAGCTACATGTATGCCATGCGGGTTGTTGCCTCATCCGTATTTCGCACCATGTAGTTCCCCCATGAGGGACGCGTGGTCAAGGTCGACCAGCTCACCTATTACGATCCCAAGGCCCCCGCCACACTTGAAAATGTTCTCCCCATGGTTGAACAACCTGTTTGTGGTGCAACTACCTCATTCATTTCCTCAGTAAAGAACCCGCGCACACCACCACCAGCACGAGGCATCATATGCCCCCACCGCACCATGTGCGGCTCACTCACCAGACCATCATGAATGGGCATCCGTGGTCGTAAGGTCGGCACCCGCTCGAAGAAAAAACAACATAGAAAGGAGGCATAACAGAACTCTCCTCCCTCTCGAAAGCACTTGTCCAGATCTCTCCGGACACGTGCTAGAAACATCTGAGCCCATGCATAATACGTTCTCCGAAGCACAGAGTCCACCATCATCGTTTGTCCCCCAGAAAAACGATGTGGCGCCGCAGCACCCAGCACTCGCAGCACACATGCCCCAACAGCCCTCATGTCCCACTCCCGTAGTGAGCGCAGACTCAAGGCACTGTTCTGCAAAATAGCCCCATCAACACAAAAGGTCTGTAGTAAATCCTCCATATCCACACCTGGCGGGATTCTCGGCAGAAGATCTCCCACCTCCCCCAAATGTGGCAACCTAGTCAGAAAATAAACGTCTGTGAGGGTGATCTCCAACCTCTGTCCCCCAATCATAAAAGCACCCTCCGTGGACACCCACCAACTCACCAACTTGTTCAGGAGCCGTCTCACTGAACGCATTGGTGGGATCTGAGTGAACTTCAAAAGTCCACTCACAGCTAGAGTCTGTCGGACCCCAGGATCAGTACGAATCCTCTCCATCAAATCATCATCTATCTCCCGCTCCCGCCAGGAACTCAGCGGTCTCCTCAACATCCTGCCAAAAAACAGAAGAAATTTTTAGCCCCAGCAAAAAAAATTTGCAAAAATACCATCGCGGCTTCTTCATCAAAATCCGCGATGATCATCGCGGTCTTTTTCTCAAAAGCCGCGATGATCATCGCAGCCTCCATTAGAGAATCCGCGATGGACATCGCGGGTATTTTCCAGACAGTCGCGATGAACATCGCGACTATCTCCCATGAACTCGCGATGAACATCGCGGGTTCCAACCTCACAGTCGCGATGAACATTGCGACTGTCAGCCTAAAACCCGCGCGGGTTCATAGCGGGAAGAGACCCGAAACCCTCTATATTCCACGTTGGAAGGTCAACGTGGAATTTCCCGGCCTTCGGGGGCCCGCCGCTAACAAAAAATGACATAATTGAAAAGGCTAAGGAAAATAGGGTTACCTGAAACTTGCAGAATCGAAAACCAACGATCAAATCTCCCAGAAATCGAGAAAGAGCTCTGACTGCTCTGCCAAACTCGCACATAACAATGACACGTCATATGGGCCCCACGCCCTATTTATAGAAATTCCACCATTTTTCCAACCGCCATTCCGGTCTCATACGACGTCCGTTTCTCAAACCGTTGGTACCATTGGAATCAGCGCAGCGAGAACTTCATGATAGATCTTTCCTTTTCCTGTTTTCACCAGGTCCATTTTTTGACCATTTTTTGGGTGCCCTCGTTGCCTCGATTTGCATGCCACATCGACCGTCGTCCGTTTTTGGCATGCCTTATATCGTCGGATTCAGTTTTCCGCGCTCGTGATGATGCTTGAGATCATTTCTCGCTCTCACGCCTAGATTTTTTGGGCATTTTTTCCATGCCCCCCTCGTCACCTCGGTTTGCGTGCCACATCCGCCGTTCTCCGTTTTTTACAAGTTTTATATCGCCGAATTCATTTTTCCGCGCTCGTGATGATGCTTGAGATCATTTCTCGCTCTCACCTCTAGATTTTTTGGGCATTTTTTTTCCATGCCCCCCCGTCGCCTCGGTTTGCGTACCACATCGGCCGTCGTCCGTTTCGAGCGAGTCTTATATCGCCGGATTCAGTTTCCCGTGCTTGTGATGATGCTTGAGATCATTTCTCGCTCTCACGCCCATACCTTTCGGCCATTTTTTCAAAATGCCCTCTCATTGCCTCGGTTTGCGTGCCACAAAGCCGCAGCCCCCTTTTGACAATCTTTATGTCACCGGATCCAGTATCCCACACACATGATGACACTTGAGACCTTTTCTCGCTCCCATCTATCCATTTTTGTTCTGTATAATTTTATCCCTTTTTCGGGCCGAGCAATCCCTTTTTACGAAAAAGGCACTTAGGGAGTTTCTGTTAAGCTCTTTTCTGACTCCTAAAACAATGAAAAGATAGTCGAGCAATCTTGCTTCCTTTCATGCTCGCTAAACGTATCTGAAAGGGCGTCTACCTGGTATAAGTTTACCCCTTTTTCGGACCTTGTAGACTAATTACGAAAAAGGAATACTCTAGTCACATCGGCTAGAAGAATTCTCCATTTGCATCATTTTATGCTTTTTCGGGCCTTGGAGACTAACTCACGAAAAATAACACCAATGGAGTCCACTCACCGCTTTCAGACTCTCTAAACATGAAAGCAACCACGAGCAATCACCATCCTGGGCTCGTAAAACCAACAGGACAGTAGTCATAACCACTGCAGAGTCTTCTTATCGCTTTCAGACTCCTTAAAAATGAAAGCACCAATGAGCACGAACAGTCCTGGGCTCACACATCCACAGGACAGTACCATTTCAGAGCACACTTTTATCCCTTCTTGGAGCTCATTAAAACTACGAAGAAGGACCCAATGGTGCTTCTCGGTGCCACAACAGATCATGTCTACTCATATGGAAGCTTCCCCATTTCGGTCGCCTTTGTTCAGAGTATTCTACAGTATGTCACCCTGAGAAACCCCTCGACAGTACCCATCAGCTTGATTCCCCCCAGATTCAATACATACCCTTCAGTCCTCAAAAGCAATGATACCCACACTTATAAGTCAGTTCCCTACGCTGCCAGATCAAGCATGTTATCATGCTCTGAACAAAGGAAGTTTGAGTCTACCCAATATATGACCCCAGTTACTTCCCATCCCCACAAGTATGTCAGTCCTACCAGCAGTACTACAATACTTCAGTTCTACACCTCGCGCTCTTATCAAGGAAACATCATTGCCTTGTTAGTTGCCGGTCTCCCTCTGTCGATGACAACCAAATTTATTCCAGAGGATAGACCTAGAGGTCCCTATGTCTTGGACTGATCACCATTTATGATGAGTGCCTACGAATCATTTCGAGAAGAGTCCTCAGCGCCTCTCTAAATGGTTGTTTCTCACATGCTCGACTTCAACACCTTGATCGCATCGTTGAGACTCGCACGGGGCATTAGTCCGTTTAGTTATTAGTCGAAGACCCCGGATACCATCTGACTCCTCCACATTTGAGAGTCTACCTATGGATACAACCAGTTATACTTTTCCTATAGATATCCGGGTTGCGCATGGAAACAGTATTCAGATGTACACCAGTTTTATACTCCCTCGAGTATACAATCACATATACTTCCCAGAAATGGCTCACAGTCATTACGTCCCTACAGATGTTGGACACCTTCAGTTCTAGCAGTTCATCAGTTATCCAGTGTATGAGTGATTGAGATTAGTCATGTCATGATCAAAAGTACATCCCAGAATAATGTCCCCTCTGGACTATTATGATGTACCAGTATATTTTTTATGTATTAGATCCCCCTTCTTGGGACTAATTGTTATGTCTTGATACGAGCATGGGTATGCCCGCCTCGTCCATTATCAAAGATTATCCCTCATTCATATTGAGGCCATGTAATATTTGTTTATTTTTTGCAGCTTCCATGGGATGCGGATCCAGTCTCCAATCGGTCTTTTCTCCTCCCCAAAACCCCAGAAAAAAGACAAAAGAACTATGATGTCTATCGGCCATACGATGAGCTCCTGCCCTCACACATCATGGGGCAATATGTTAACACCTAAAAAGTGCTCACTAGCTCATTCCCTTATTCACATGACCCATTTGTCCACTTTTCCACCATCTGAGCCTCTGGAGCCAACAAAAGGTCACCAAAAGACCTTAGTACACCCCTTTTCCCACTTAAAAAAGATTATTTTTCCTAAAAAACCCTAAAAAACCCTAAAAAAGGGTCCAAATTCCCAAAATATTAAAAAGGGAATAAAAATATTAATTTTATTCAAAAAAGGAAAAAAGGAGGGAAAAGTACCTAAACCATGTTGGTCAATACCATTGGTTTCCACAAAACCACAAATGGTATTCCCCACCACCAAAACCTATAAAAAGGTGGTAGGGGCTCCTCATTTCACATCCATCCATATTCCTATCCTCATGCTGCCAAAATCTCCCTTGAGTTTTGGCCATTGTAGCAACCTTGGAGAAAGGACCCATTGGAGATTGCAGCTGCTCACCATTGGAGCCATTCAAACAACCTTCATCACTTGGAGGTATTGTTCTTGCAAGCATTTGCTTGTCCCATTGTCAATAGAAAAATTATTTTTTATCTTTCTTGTTCTTGTTCTTTAATTCAAAATGCACATGCTAGTTTAGTTTAGTTTAGATTTAGTTTATTGTTATTTATTTCTATTGAAACTGCTGCTACTAGTTAGCAGGTGCCCATAGCACTAAGCTTGGTTGCAAAACCAAGCCAACACAGAGCTTCTTGAATTTTGGAGCTGATACATTATGATATCAGATGTCCACTGCCACATACCTCCATGAATGGCTCAAGGTATTTTTTGACATTCATTGACGACTTCTCCAAATTTACATGGATTTTCTTTCTCAAAAACAAGTCAGAAGTACTAGAAAAAATCAAGTTTTTTAAGTCTTCTGTTGAGACTGCCACCGAGAGGAAGATAAAATATCTTAGATCTGATAATGGAGGTGAATATATCAAATCAGAGGTGCTGCAAATTTGTGCTGAAAGCGGCATCCAAATCTAGCACATAGTTCCCTACACACCTCAGATGAATGATCTAGCAAAAAGGAAGAACGGATCACTAAAAGAGATGACAACTTGTATGATTGAATCAAAAGGTTTGGCTGAAAACCTTTGGGATGAGGCCATGAATGCATGGGGGCTTCACTCAATAAAATGCTATCATAGCACGTTCATTCGTGGCATATGAAACAATACCCCTAATTTCACTAAATATTGGAAAATACCTTCCAAAACTGGTTTTTTTAACCCCCTCCCAATATGCCTTCCCAATTTAAAAAAACCCCTATTTTCACTAGATATTGTATGTATCAATTTTTTCATTAACATTTTTTATACCCCTTTATATTTCTACCTAGTATATTGATATGATACCCCTCTTATGACCCCACATGCATTCTACAATGCACCTTGCTTCTTTCGATGTATATTATGGATGCACATTACTTCATCCAAAATGTAATCACTCAACCACATATCATTATGATTTGCAACATCTAAACGTCTAATGAAGAGATAGGAGATCACTTCTTGTGTGTCACTAGAGCCAATGCACATAATACAACATTTAGATTGCATGTTGCAGTTCCCCAATTGCTGACTAAGCCTGTTGTGGTCTAGGTATCCAAGCCGCCAGGGCCTGTAACAAGCTCTAGGAGGCCAACTAAACCTCCCAAGGCCTGTAATAGGAATGAGTGGTTGGGTATTCAACCCCCCAAGGCCTATCGAGGGCCTATAACAGGCCTTGGAGGCTTAGAACCTCCCAAGACTATTGGTAACAACTCGCTGAGTACTATTGGTAACAATTGACTATCAATGACCACTGTCTCTCGACTATGATCGTCTGGAAACCCACTTCACCATGAAACCCCTAGCCTCAAGCATGCCTCAAGACGCGATTTCCCTACGTACTAGTAAGCCCGAGCATTGCCTCAACTCGATTTCTCATCCGACTGTGATCCCTCCATCTCCATTTGGAAGATATTTGCCAGCCCACTTTTATAAAAAGACCCCAAAGTATTTTTGTATTGTTGCCTTAAATAAAGAAAAAACCCTTTGCCCCTTAATATATAAGCAATATAATTTTTAGGTTTTCATGAATATTTAATATTGCAATATGAATGAACGTGATATTATATTTCCTTCTAGTGAATCCCCCATGCATGAATGTTGATGCATACGTTCAAAATAGAGTTCCACATTCATTTTTGACTGATATTACACCTTTCGAAGCTTACACTGGTCACAAACCTGATGTGTCCAATTTCCGTGTTTTTGGCTGAATCGCTTGGGCTAGAATTCCAACTAAAAAGAGAAACTATTTGGATCCACAAAGTGTTGAATGCATTCTATTGGGATATGCTGAAGAATCAAAAGGATACAAACTAATGGAAATCATATCCAAAAATATATTCATTGAGCGAAGTGATAGATTTGAAGAACTGCTTCAAAATCTAGAACTAGTTGAGGAAGAAACAGTTGATTTACCGCCTCTACAAGAAGAAGAATTTGAAGAAGATGATGAAAGTATTGGTTCTGATATTTGTGATATTTTATCAGAATTTGATGAACATGATATATGAGGTTCAAAAGTTGATCCAATTGTGCCCCAACACTTTCCAAAGTGGGCCCAAAATACTCTCAATTTTGCTGGTGAAAACATTGGAAATCCTGCCAATCCAAGGAGGACTCGAGCAGAATTTCAAAGAGAAGGTATGGCTCTTTCACATTCCGATCCTTTACTTTCAGATAAATGTTTTTTGATTATAGCTTCAAATCCTAAATCATATTATCATTCCCAGCGAGATCCGAGATGGAAAACCTCCATGGATGAAGAGTACAGTTCTCTTCAAAAGAATGCTACATGGGAGCTAGTTTCGCTTCCACCTGGGAGGAAATTAGTCCAATGCAAATGTGTCTACCACACAAAGGTTGCTGTTGATGGATCAACCTGAAAATAAAAAGCTCGGTTGGTTGCAAAAGGTTTCTCCCAAGTCCAAGGAGTGGACTACACTGAGACCTTTGCACCGGTTGCAAAGATGGATTCTATCCGTCTAGTTTTGGACATTACCGCATCCAAGCACTGGGAAGTGCACCATATGGATGTGAAGAGTACATTTCTCCATGGAGATATGAAAGAGGAAATATATATGAATCATCCAGAAGGATATATATTAGATCCAAAGTTAGTATGTAGATTGAAGAAGTCAATGTATGGCTTAAAACAAGTCCCAAGAACTTGGTATGCTAAGATGGACTCCTTCCTTCTCTCACAAAACCTTGGAAGGTCCAAATCATATACAAATGTGTACCTACAGAAAACTGAAGGTAATTTGCTGATTATAGTTCTTTATGTTGATGATATTTTGATAATTGGTAGCACTCTCAGTTCAATCGACAAGTTAAAATCTGTTTTAAATCTAGCTTTTGACATGAGCAATTTGGGCTTGCTAAAACAATTTCTGGGGCTTGAGATTGATCAAACTTTTGATGGGATCACCATATATCAACAAAAATATGTTTCAGACCTATTAAAAAATTTCAATATGTAATATTCCCCATTCCCATTCCTCTCAGAAATCAGTCTTGAGGAGGGAGATTCTACACCGCTTACAGATTCTACATTGTATCGACAGTTCATCGGTTCTCTTCTATAATTGACATATCCAAGGCCTGATATATCTTATGCCGTGAGTGCTGTATCAAGATATATGCAGCAGTCCCATGAGCTCCATTGGAGGGAAGCCAAAAGGATCTTGCACTATGTGCAGGGTACTAGACATTTTTTCATACACTATGCTGCAGATTTTGAGCTAGATTTGGTTGGGTACACTGATTCAGATTGGGAGGGTGATAGTATTGATCAGAAGTCCATGTTTGGTTATGTTTTCATGATTGGCACTGGGCCTATTTTCTGGTCAAGAAAAAAGCAGGAATCCATTGCCTTATCTTCAGCAGAGGTAGAGTATCAAGGAGCATTCAATGTTTCCATTCAGGCATTTTGGTTGCACAGTATTTTGGCAGAGTTTGATATTGGTAGTACTGCTTCGAATTTCATCTTTTGTGACAATCAAAGTGCTATCAAGATATCGACGGATCAAGTTTAGAGACAGAGGACCAAGCACATCGAGATCCACATTCACTACATCCGAGAGCTTGTGCATGACAGAACCATTGTTTTGCAATATTTCCCTACTGATGAGCAAATTGCACACATCTTCACCAAGAGCTTCACTGAGAAGAAGTTCTTTTACCTTCGTTCACTATTGGGGGTGAGTTCCTTCTATGTTTAGCTTGAGAGGGGGCTTTCTTCCCATTGGGTTTTCCCTCTTTCCTCACTTAGATTTATTTCTAGCATTTTTTGGTTTATTATATTTGGGTGAATTTGGTCTCAGTAACCAAGGCCCTATATTTTATTTTACACTTCATAGTATAGCTTGAGGGGGGGTGTTAGGATATATTCATCATTCAGTTTTATGTCTGCATGCATTTTTTTCATGCAGCATGCATGTCATGCAATTGCATATATCCCAGACATCAGTTTGGTGTCACCCAGCACCTAGTCCCCACTTTGCTAGCCTTGAGAGCTTCTTTCTTTGCAGTTTTAGCCCTCCTAGCCAGTTAGGCACCCACTTCTCACCTACCACCTGAGAAAGGCGCACTTCTTCACCTACCACTCAGTTCACTTCAATTAGTTGAGATATTTCCTTGATTTAAGGCTAGATTGACTCCACAACTGATAGTATCACTCCGTTCGACCCCGAGTGAGACTAGATTTCCTATTCTGACTCTAGTTAGCTCCCCATGCACCCTCCACTGAGCCTTCGTCATTCAGTTAGTGCCTCCATGTGCCAGTTACACCTACCACACTCAGTTAGACTCAGTTTGACACCTGGTTGACCGTTACTAGTGCATTGATGACTTCACTGATATGATGATGAGGACTCCTAGTGGATCCAAGCTATTCCATGCAGCATATTCGAATGATCTCCTTGGTTAATTTGAATTATTCAGTCATTGTGACTGCACATTGTATTGTATTCTACTTCTGAGTTCAATAGAGCACTAGTGCAATTCTCTTGCACAATTTTACACATATTATTCTTTATGCATCCATTGTAATTGATTTACTTGTTCAATAGATCTATTGTGATTAGATTTCACAATATTAAGAGCTAGAGTGAGTGTGTTTTTGCACACACTAAGTGAAGGAGGTATGTGATTTCTATAAGTCTTGATGGCTCTTCACTACACCATTGTTATTTTAGTTAGTTGTCAACCTGGTTTCCATGATTTTTTGGTAGTGTATTAATTTGTGTAGAGCACTTAGTGAGTGTTTCTCTAGATTATCATTGAGAAAATCCCTTGGTAAGGGGGGAAACCCTTGGTTTTGGTGTTACATTAGTTAAATGGAAAATTTACCAGTGAGAGTTATTTCACCCATATTGACATCTTTTCATTAGAGAAATAGCTTGGACAAGTACTTGGTCTTCATCATGGTGCATAATTATAGGTATATCTTTTTTTTTTTCCAAGAAAAAAAAGCGTAATTTTATTTCAAGCCGAAGCAATACAAAATTACATTCTGTAAGTGCATAAGCACAACTGAGTCAAGACCATAGGTCTACAGAAAAAATAAAGAACATTATTGTTACATAAGTTTCTAGGAATTAGGGATTTTATAATAATCCTCTAATTTCCCTTTCTTCTCTCGCTTCTTTGATTTCACTTCTGTCCATCCCCCCTGCTGGGGTACAACTACAACCATCTCTTTACTCGCCTGCTCCACTCTTGGCTGAACATAGGTTTTTTCTTTATCAGAATCTGAATTTTCTGATTCATGTGCACGCTTTGACCCGGTTAAGTAAGTAGCCATTAGTTGCATGTTTTCCGTGAGTGTTTCCTTACCGGCATCTTTTGAATCTGATTGTTGTGTCTCCGCAGTGTCAGTTGTATGCACTATTTCCTCATTGACCTCCTCTTCTTGTTTTTCTTCTGGTTCGCTTTCCTCACCCTCTGAATCCTCATCAGTAGGGGGAGCATATTCTGCCTGCCATGTTTTCCCCTTTGTCTTCATCCCCTGGTTCTTTTTGGGATGTCGTTTTGTAAGTGGGCACGAATCTTGTAAATGTCCTGTTAGATGACAAAATCTGCATCTAAAAGCAGTGTTTTCATAGTCCAATTCCTGGATCCATTTGTGCTTTTCATATATCAGCTTAATTCTATCAGGAAGACCTTTGCTAAGGTCGATCTCCACACAGATTCGTGCATAAGTAAAAAGTCCCTGCTCATGTCGATCAGTATCCCTTTTAATGTACTTCCCAAGCAGATTGCCATTGTCTTCCAAGACTAAATGATGCCAGAAAGGAAGGGGCAGGTTTGGCAGCCTCACCCAAACCGGCATTTTGGTTACCACCATAGAGTTGGCATCAAAAGCGGGAAACCAGGGGGTTAAGAAAAGCCCTGCTCTCCCCCAGAACCAAGGACCCTGCTCAATGATCTTCTCATATTCTTCCTCGGATTCAAACTGTACAACAAAAAATCCTTTGGAGCATAAAAGAATTTGACAATTTGTTGTCCAATTTGAGAAGATCCACTTATGAAGATCATAAGATCTGGGCCAGAAGCCATTAAAACGACAAATGAGAGCATGTGTTTGAAGATTACTAAAGAGTTGTGTTACCTCTGTATTCTTGACCTCCAAGGTTGGGATATCATCCAGTTTCTCCACGATATACGGCTTGGGTTGTGAAGAATGTTGAGATGCTGACGTCTGTGGCCCCTTTGCACGAGCTGCATCTTTGTATGAAGAAGGGCCTGCAGTTCCTCTCTTCCCAAACGATCCTCCCCGCAAACGATACATCACATGCAAAGTGGAGTTCTTGTAAATCTGGCAGTCCTTCAGCCTATCAGCCTCATTCAGCACTTTACCTCCGTACAGAATGTAAAAGGATATTCGAGAGTAACCCTCTCTCTGCGCTATCATAGTTTTTAGAGTGTCCCCTGTATCTTCAACAGAAACCCACACCAAGACTGTTTTCCCTGAAAGCATTTTTATAAAAATCTGGAATTTTTCATCCTCTACCCCAAAACAAGTGACAGAAAATCGTTCTTGTGATTCATACCGATTTACACCATGTGGATGGACCAATGGTGGACGCTCCTCAGAGTCTTTTAGCTGGTTAAGAGAGGGGATGACAGGCCATACCCACCGCGGCATCTTATCTCTGTGCTGGAGATAAAGCAAACGCTGATCCTGAATGGTCTCTGTTGTTTCCTTGTCTGGCAGCAATATAAACGGCCGCTCTAGCCATATTCTCAGTTCTGTTGTGGATCCGGGCTGTGCAATCTCCACACAAGTCATGCCCATGACAACCAAGTCCAAACCCCTTGATGCAAAGTAGTTGAAGGAATCGATGTGGGGTGCAGCGAGCTCCTGCAATGTCTCCAAATCGGGTTGGAACATTGGGGGAGAAAGGGGCTCCATGCAAAAAACGTTTACGCCGCCTTCACAAGACTCATCGCTCCCATTCCTTCCAATAGTTAAAAAAACCAGAGATGTATTTGATGCAGAGTGAACCCAGCTATTCTGGACTGTTGTGCCTCCTTGTTTGCCTGGCCATAGACGTCGGCAAACCTTCTCAGCAGCGCCCTGAAGAGCCATCCCTGTAGGGTCCCGACGGCC